>CM053027.1:58608433-58984884 GCA_028564925.1 Lithobates sylvaticus | reverse complement strand
TAATATCAAAGATGGGAAACTGTTTATTCTTATTGATTCCAGGACAATTTCTACTCCTACTGGCCAAATTCCGGCCCCCCTAAAGTCTGAATGACTGTAAACTGGCCCTTTGTTTGGAAAGTTTGGAGACCCCTTGTCTAGGAGAATCCAGTGAAAGTGCGAGCAGGTACCTGATAGGAATAGGTAACCACCCCCCCCCAAAAAGAAAAGTCCCAAAAGTATTAGGGGGGCTGAGCATCAGCAGAAATTCTCATTTAGTTGCACTTTAAGATACTATCAAAGCATACGATCATAATTATTGGTCGCATTTCTATTTCCACGTAATATCGTCATTTCATATCTCAGTGTTGCCAATCAATACAAAACGATTGATCATTTTCCACCATGGCCGATTGACTCAGTTTGATTCAATCTGATCTAAATCAAGTCTAAATCAATTGGAATGGGAAGTTATGGCTATTCTATCGTTTGCAGATTTCAATTGCTTTGTTCGACTCACACATCAATCGGATAATAATATGGAAGCGTGTATGGCAACCGTTAAGCATATGCTGTGCTTCCATTGATGCTTTTTATAACAGTCACACTAGTAGTTGACCTACATTGTCCCAAATATGCTCTCAACCCTTTTCCTTGCAAACTATATTTTGAGTTCTAATCTGTTGTGGGTTGATAACGTTTCAGCCTAACAGTGCATGCAAAAACATAAATGGAACACGTTACCTATAGATTATTTTATATCTGAATTTGTGTGTTTGCCTGTAGCTCTCCTCACAGTGTGACTCTTACATTATGTAAAGGATTTTTTTTTCCTCCGAGTTGGTAATGCACGCAGACCTACATTACAGCTGAGCAGCTGTTTGCAAGTAGCAGATGCACAGGGAGCGATACAAAAGCACAAACACAGTTCAGTGTGTGTTCCATTTACCAGCTAGGCGGTAATCATCATGCATTATGGCTGCCGCTCACTGCTGATGAGCCCAGGAGAAGCAGGTGGATGGATGGGCGGGCGGGTGGCAGAGCAAACCTTGCCAGTGTTGATGTACTTCACGGACCCCCGTAATACAGCTTGAACAGATGCATCTATCATCTTGCAACAGCATTATTCAATGCAGGATTTTATTTAAAATCCCCAAGTTGCTTATATTGTGATATTCCTTGTTTAAAAGTACAAGCTGTATGTCTGGGATTTATCAAAAACTTCTATCGGAAGGACCAGTTCATATGATCATATCCCACTGGGTCAAAAATACTTTAAGGGTCTTAGGTTATACAAAACCTTCATACTCGCCATCTACTGATAACAATATACTTGCGTATTCTTGCTGCAATATCACCCCTCTTTGTTCTTGATTGTGATGCCCCTCATCTGGTCTAGAATATAAATCCTCCTATATAATTACCCCTGATGAAAGGTCTTTGAGCCTGAAACATGTTGGATACCGCTAGGACTTATTCCGGATGTTGGATACCGGAAAGTACTACCGGACATTGGAGTGAAACTACTCTGTACAGTGGTGTGAAAAAGTGTTTGCCCCCTTCCTCATTTCCTGTTCCTTTGCATGTTTGTCACACTTAAGTGTTTCGGAACATCAAACCAATTTAAACAATAGTCAAGGACAACACAAGTAAACACAAAATACAATTTGTAAATGAAGGTGTTTATTATTAAAGGTGAAAAAAAATCCAAACCATCATGGCCCTGTGTGAAAAAGTGATTGCCCCCTAAACCTAATAACTGGTTGGGCCACCCTTAGCAGCAACAACTGCAACCAAGCGTTTGCGATAACGTGCAATGAGGCTTTTACAGCGTCCTGGAGGAATTTTGGCCCACTCATCTTTGCAGAATTGTCCTAATTCAGTTACATTAGAGGGTTTTCGAGCATGAACGGCCTTTTTAAGGTCATACCACAACATCTCAATAGGATTCAGGTCAGGACTTTGGCTAGGCCACTCCAAAGTCTTCATTTTGTTTTTCTTCAGCCATTCGGTGGTGGACTTGCTGGTGTGTTTAGGATCATTGTCCTGCTGCAGAACCCAAGTTCGTTTCAGCTTGAGTACACGAACAGATGGTCGGACATTCTCCTTCAGGATCTCTTGGTAGACAGCAGAATTCATAGTTCCTTTTATCACGGCAAGTCTTCCAGGTCCTGAAGCAGCAAAACAGCCCCAGACCATCACACTACCACCACCATATTTTACTGTTGGTATAATGTTCTTTTTCTGAAATGCAGTGTTCCTCCTACGCCAGATATACTTGGACACACACCTTCCAAAGAGTTCCACTTTTGTCTCATCGGTCCACAGAATGTTGTCCCAAAAGTCTTGGGGATCATCAAGATGTGTTGTGGAGAAATTGAGATGAGCTTTGATGTTCTTTTTGCTCAGCAGTGGTTTTCTCCTTGGAACTCTGCCATGCAGGCCATTTTTGCCCAGTCTTTTCCTGATGGTGGAGGCATGAACGCTGACCTTAACTGAGGCAAGTGAGGCCTGCAGTTCCTTGGACGTTGTTGTGGGGTCTTTTGTGACCTCTTGGATGAGTCGTCGCTGCGCTCTTGGGGTAATTTTGGGCGGCCGGCCACTCCTGGGAAGGTTCACCACTGTTCCATGTCTTCGCCATTTGTGGATAATGGCTCTCACTGTGGTTCGCTGGATTCCCAAAGCTTTGGAAATGGCTTTATAACCCTTTCCAGACTGATAGATCTCAATTACTTTCTTTCTCAATTGTTCCTGAATTTCTTTGGGTCTCGGCATGATGTGTAGCCTTTAAGGATCTTCTGGTGGACCTTACTGTGTCAAGCAGCTCCTATTTAAGTGATGCCTTGATTGTGAACAGGTGTGGCAATAATCAGGCCTGGGTGTGGCTAGAGAAATTGAACTCAGGTGTGGACAACCACAGTTATAGTATGTTTTAACAAGGGGGGCAATCACTTTTTCACACAGGGCCATGATGGTTTGGATTTTTTTTCACCTTTAATAATAAATACCTTCATTTACAAATTGCATTTTGTGTTTACTTGTGTTGTCCTTGACTATTGTTTAAATTGGTTTGATGTTCCGAAACACTTAAGTGTGACAAACATGCAAAGGAACAGGAAATGAGGAAGGGGGCAAACACTTTTTCACACCACTGTATATGTATCAGCATATTTTCATTACAAGATATTGTTATAGGTGTAAAGCCCCATACACACGGTCGGATTTTCCGATGGATTCTGTCCTATCGGACAATGTTGTCGGAAATTCCGACCGTGTGTAGGCACCATCGGACAGTTTCCATCGGATTGTCCGACGGACAAAGTTCTATCTCCTGCTGGAAAAAATTTCCGACAACAAAGTCCGATCACACCAATTCCGATCGTGTGTATCGAATTCCGACAGACAAAGTGCCACGCATGCTCAGATCACATTACAAGACCAAAGCTATTGGCTACTAGCCTCTACGTAGTCCCGTCGTAGGCAACAAACGTCACCACGTTCAGAATGATCGGATTTTTCGACAACAAAGTCCGACCGTGTGTATGCAACACCAGTGTCGGACTAAATCCGTCGGACAAAATCCGATGGATTTTGTGGTCGGATTTTCCGACCGTGTGTATGGGGCATAACAGTGTCTTCTGTCAGTGTTTGTTTTATCAATCATCATATGTAGATGATTTTTTAAGCATAGTCTTTCTTGTCTTCTTTATGTATTTAAAGTCCCAAATTTCCTTTTGTTGTTCACGCAGACACAAGTGAATGAGGCCATGAGTTAAGGAAGAAGGCCCTGAGGAACTGGCCTCAGTCGCTTTCTACGTCTCTACCTCCAGGCAGATGTCAATACTTCAATTTGTGCCACAACACTATGCAAGAGGTGGATTACAGCAGATAATGCTATGATTTGAAAAAAAAAAAAACATAAAAGGGAACTATCGAACATTTTCAGCTTTGAGTTATTTGTAATCTGAAAGCCTGTTTCTATCCAAATTTTTTAATTATAATAGTTTTTTATTAACTTTTGTAAAGGTACAAAAGAATGAAAGAATAGGAAAAACATTGATACCTTCTGTTAAAGAGGAAGTAAACCCTGATGGGTGTTACTTCCTCTTTGTTTCCCTGCAAAGGTAAAGCATAATGGACTACTATGCATCACATAGTAGCCGATTATGTGACACTTATCTGCAGGAGAACATTCTTCACCCCTCTTCCTTCCGGGGCCGTGAACTCTGGCTCTGTGACTGGCCGGAGTTGCTTCACATCGCATGACGGCACTCCAGCGCATGTGCGCCAGAGCCGTCTTTAACGGCATGACCCGAGGTAGAAACGGCACAGCGTGCCCTTTCTAACTCTGGCGCATGCGCAGAAGAAATTGCCCTACGGCGATTTGCAAATATCTCCTAGATCGTGCAGGTCTGGGAGATATTTCAAGCACCTACAGGTAAGCCTTAATCTAGGCTTACCTGTAGGTTAAAGTGGTTGTAAAGGGTTTCCAACCACTTTAAGCATTTGAGCATACAATAGTGAACTGTTTATATGAATATATTGACAAGACATGAGTCCGTAGTGGAGAAGGATCTGGGGGTTTTGGTAGATCATAAGCTCAATAATAGCATGCAATGCCAAGCTGCGGTTTCCAAAGCGAGCAAAGTCCTTTCTTGTATTAAGAGAGGTATGGACTCCAGAGAGAGAGATATACATTTTGCCCCTGTTCAAATCATTAGTAAGACCTCATCTGGAACATGCAGTTCAGTTTTGGGCACCAGTTCTCAAAAAGGATATCGGGGAACTGGAGAAAGTGCAGAGAAGGGCAACCAAACTGATAAGAGGCATGGAGGAGCTCAGCTATGAGGAAAGATTAGAGGAACTGAATTTATTCTCTCTTGAGAAGAGGAGAATAAGGGGGGATATGATCAACATGTACAAATATATAAGGGGTCCATATAGTGAACTTGGTGTTGAGTTATTCACTTTACTGTCAACACAGAGGACAAGGGGGCACTCTTTACGTCTAGAGGAAAAGAGATTTCATCTCCGAATACGGAAAGGTTTCTTCACAATAAGAGCTGTGAAAATATGGAATAGACTCCCTGCAGAGGTGGTTCTGGCCAGCTCAGTAGATTGCTTTAAGAAAGGCATGGATACTTTCCTAAATGTACATAATATAACTGGGTACTAACATTTATAGGTAAAGTTGATCCAGGGAAAATCTGATTGCCTCTAGGGGGATCAGGAAGGGATTTTTTTCCCCTGCTGTAGCAGATTGGAGCATGCTCTTCTGGGGGTTTTTTTTTTGCCTTCCTCTGGATCAACTGTGGGTATAGAATTGGGTATATTGGATTGTACGATATTTTTTTTTTTTATTTATTATTCCTTTTTTTCATGGTTGAACTGGATGGACTTGTGTCTTTTTTCGGCCTAGCTAACTATGTAACTAACTATGTAACTATATTTGAACTTTAACAGTGAATGCAGTGCTTACAGCAAGGGTGTTGGCCGTCCCCTCCCCCAGACACCCCCTTTGGGAGCAATCTGTGTCTCAGGCTGTGAGGTTTCACGGCAGGGGCGTTGTTAGGTGGCAAAAAGACCAGGGGCTTCAGCCCAAAGTTGGGGTGGGGGCACAACTTTTTTTTTGGCCTGGGTGGTGGGAATGTGTGACTCACTGAATAAGCACACCTGCCTGACACTGACCATTACACTGACCTGCCTGAATTACATACACTGACTTGCCTGACCTACATACACTGACCTGCCTGACCTAAATACACTGACCACTGACCTGCCTGACCAACATACACTTACCATCCTGACCTACATACACTGACCACTGACCTGCCTGACCTACATATACTGACCTGCCTGACCTACATACACTGACCTGCCTGATCTACATACATTGACAGTGACCACTGACCTGCCTGACCTACACACACTGACCTGCCTGACCTACATACATTAACAGTGACCACTGACCTGCCTGACCTACACACACTGACCTGCCTGACCTACATACATTGACAGTGACCACTGACCTGCCTGACCTACACACACTGACCTGCCTGACCTACATACATTGACAGTGACCACTGACCTGCCTGACCTACACACACTGACCTGCCTGACCTACATACACTGACCTGCCTGACCTACACATACTGACCTGCCTTACCTACATTCATTGACAGTGACCACTGACCTGCCTGACCTACACACACTGACCTGCCTGACCTACATACACTGACCACTGACCTGCCTGTCCTACATACACTGACCACTGACCTGCCTGACCTACACACACTGACAGTGACCACTGACCTGCCTAACCTACATACACTAACCTGCCTGACCTACATACATTGACAGTGACCACTGACCTGCCTGACCTACACACACTGACCTGCCTGTACTACATACACTGACCACTGACCTGCCTGACCTACATACACTGACCACTGACCTGCCTGACCTACATACACTGACCTGCCTGACCTAAATACACTGACCTGCCTGACCTACACACACTGACCTGCCTGACCTACACACACTGACCTGCCTGACCTACGCACACTGACCACTGACCTGCCTGACCTATACACACTGACCACTGACCTGCCTGACCTACACACACTGACCACTGACCTACACACACTGACATACATACACTCTGTGTGAGTGTCTGACCTACCCCAGCTCAGCCGTGGTGTGCGGTCACAGCAGGCAGGCAGTCACTGGGGGAGCCGAGCCAAGGAGGGGAGGAGAGGAGAGCCGAGCCGCCCGCCCGAGCGGGGATGTAGCGCTCCCGCCTTCTGGAGCCTGCAGGCTAAGATTGACGTCACGTCACATGTCTCGCTCCAGAAGGCAGGACCAGCGGCACTCGGCCACTTTTGACCACTTTCGGATGCTTTCGGCCACTTTCAGCCGCTATGGCACTCGGCTAATTTTGGCCGCCGGGGACCGATCTGTTAGCGGGTGCGGCCGAAATTAGCCGACGGCGCTCGGGGGTAACAATGGAATGTAGGCATTTCATATACTCTGGGCTTTTCAGGGTCACATTCGGGGCTTCAGCCACCCCTAGCCACCCCCTCCCAACGCCCCTGTTTCACGGTCAATCCCACTTTAATTTCATGGTGCAGTATGATGTACCACCGTAAAGAGAGGCCCGGAGTAAAAGGAAAAAAGCAATAGATGCAGGGGTTAAGGATAGGGTGGTAGCAGGCTGTATGGGGCATGGTTTGAGCTAGGAGGAGAAAAGGGGGGAATTGGTCAGTAGACCGGAAGGGGAGGGTCTGCAGTCAGAGCAGCAGAGTGGAGAAACTTCCCAACCTCCCACCCTGCATGTGGTGGGTTTTTTGCAGGTTAGGGAATTCTTGGTTGGTTTAGCCAGATGTGGCGCTTGGCGGGGTGCAAGGTCCTTTTTAGGTTCATATAGGCACAAAAAGTATGGTGTGGTGACCCATCTGAGGTTCGACTCCCAGTTGGTGAATGTGTACCTGCTAGTAGTCTCTAAGTTGGTGTTTTTTGCGGCTTGAGGCCTGTGAAGTGACTAGCAGGTACTGTCCTGGGTTTTATACCTATTAGGACCTTGTGGCTCTTTCTCTTTAATAAACTGTCTGGTCTGTTTTTTTATGTTATTGATCTGTTAATTATTAATGGTTATTTATATTTTGTTTTATATTTTGTTTAATAAAAAGGCTGCTATGGCCAATTTAACTCTAATTTTGTGTGGTGTGGTCTGATCACTACAGGAAGGGTGGATTTTTAGTATAGCTGTTAACAAGACATATTTAATACCATAGTCATGTGTACATTTGGATCAGGGTATCTAGTAAAAGGAATTAAACATGTTAAACGAGAACAACCTAAAAAAAGAGAAAAAGTTCTTTGTGGATACATGAACAGATGGGTCACAATCTGAAAGTAAATTATAATGGTTATGTGGAAGAAAGTGGTAGCTATATATCACGTAACTGAGTAGAGTCAGGTATGTATTAATGGTTATGTGGATTTAGATCTGCTATACCATTATTCCCAAATGAAAGTTGCCATTGGCTGAGGCATACAGTATTTCATATTATTTCATATGTAGCGTGAGTTTGGGTGGTTTGAATGACTTTGCCCACTTTTGGGGGTTTGTGATCTCTGGAAAAACTGCCTGAACAGATTGTGAAAAGGGGCTTTACTCAACACAAGATAAAAACTTCCTGTATGCCTCAGCGCTTACACATTTCAGCCCAAACAGGGCCTCAATCATAGCTGCAAACAGATGCAGGGCAGTTGTGGCACAGTCCACATCACTTGAATGGGTGGCGTTTGGTGGGTGATGCAGTGTGGCTGCATCAAGTATAACACCCATCCACTTGCAGTGCACTTGTAGTGCAAAGTGGATTTCCCTTTAGTAAATAAACCCCACAGTATACTTCTCACTGGATAACATCAAAAGCAAAGTTTCTCTCTGTGCAATGCCGTCAGATAATCCTGAAAGCATATGCTGCTGGCTGCTGTTCTGCAAACATGATGGAAATGTTCTTTGATGCGTGATACGAGAAGTGCAAAACCGCAGTGATAAATCATTGACACAGAACTAAACAGAAAAGTAACTGTATCGTAAAAGTAACGAAAAATCTCTGGATTAAATATATAGTATATATTCAGTATGTACATATATATATATACAGTATCTCACAAAAGCGAGTACACCCCTCACATTTTGGTAAATAATTGATTATATCTTTTCATGTGACAACACTGAAGAAATGACACTTTGCTACAATTTAAAGTAATGAGTGTACAGCTTGTATAACGGCGTAAATTTGCTGTCCCCTCAAAATAACTCAACACACAGCTACTAATGTCTAAACTGCTGGCAACAAAAGTGAGTACACCCCTAAGTGAAAATTTCCAAATTGTGCCCAATTAGCCATTTTCCCTCCCTGGTTTCATGCGACTCGTTAGTGTTACAAGGTCTCAGGTGTGAATGGGGATCAGGTGTGTTAAATTTGGTGTTATCGCTCTGACTCTCTCATACTGATCACTGGAAGCTCAACATGGCATCTCATGGCAAAGAACTCTCTTTGCATCTCAGGATCTGAAAAAAAGAATTGTTGTTCTACATAAAGATGGCCTAGGTGATGGCGAACCTTGGCACCCCAGATGTTTTGGAACTACATTTCCCATGATGCTCATGCACTCTGCAGTGTCTTTGAGCATCATGGGAAATGTAGTTCCAAAACAGCTGGGGTGCCAAGGTTCACCATCACTGGCCTATAAGAAGATTGCCAAGACCCTGAATCTGAGCTGCAGCACGGTGGCCAAGACCATACAGCGGTTTAACAGGACAGGTTTTCTTTTAGAACAGGCCTCGCCATGGTCAACCAAAGGAGTTGAGTGCATTTGCTTAGCGTCATATCCAGAGGTTGTCTTTGGGAAATAGGCGTATGAATGCTGTCAGCATTACTGCAGAGGTTGAAGGGGTGGGAGGTCAGCCTGTCAGTGCTCAGACCATACGCCACACATTGCATCAAATTGGTCCACATGGCTGTCGTCCCAGAAGGAAAAGATGTACAAGAAAGCCTGCAAACAGTTTGCTGAAGACAAGCAGACTAAGGACATGGATTACTGGAACCATGTACTGTGGCCTGATGAGACCAAGATAAACGTATTTGGTTCAGATGGTGTCAAGCGTGTGTGGCGACAACCAGGTGAGGAGTACAAAGACAAGTGAGTCTTGCCTACAGTCAAGCATGGTGGTGGGAGTGTCATGGTCTGGGGCTGCATGAGTGCTGCCGCCACTGGGGAGCTACAGTTCATTGAGGGAACCATGAATGCCAACATGTACTGTGACATACTGAAGCAGAGCATGATCCCCTCCCTTTGGAAACTGGGCCGCAGGGCAGTATTCTAACATGATAACGACCCCAAACACACCTCCAAGATGACCACTGCCTTTCTAAAGAAGCCGAGGGTAAAGGTGATGGACTGGCCAGGCATGTCTCTGAGCCTAAACCCTATTAAGCATCTGTGGGGCATCCTCAAACAGAAGGTGGAGGAGCGCAAGGTCTCTAACATCCACCAGTTCTGTGATGTCGCTATGAGTGGAAGAGAACTCCAGTGGCAACCTGTGAAGCTCTGGTGAACTCCATGCCCAAGAGGGTTAAGGCAGTGCTGGAAAATAATGGTGGCCACACAAAATATTGACACTTTGGGCCCAATTTGGACATTTTCGCTTGGGGTGTACTCACTTTTGTTGCCAGCAGTTTAGATATTATCGGCTGTGTGTTGAGTTATTTTGAGGGGACAGCACATTTACACTGTTATATAAGCTGTACACTCACTACTTTATGTTGTAGCAAAAGGTAATTTCTTCAGTGTTGTCACATGAAAAGATATAATAAAATATTTACAAAAATGTGAGGGCTGTACTCACTTTTGTGAGATACTTTATATATATATATATATATATATATATATATATATATATATATATATATATACACATATACACTATATTGTCAAAAGTATTGGGATGTGTTTTCACATACATATGAAATACATGCAAGCATACTGCATTTGTCAGCAACCAAATAAATGTAAAGGTCCACTGCAAAATGACAGCAGGAGGAAAGTTTGGATCTGATGGGTGGTTATGTGATAATAAAGACAGCCTTGTTTGAAACTCACTAAAAACACTGGCACAATCATCTTTAACCACTTTCCGCCCACCCACAGTACTTTTACTGTGAGCGGGCTGCCATTACCGGCTCATTGACGTATTGTACTGGTACTTTGCTGAGCACATGCGGACTGGCGCACCCCCTGGGCGCATAACGGCGCAATCCCGTGACCGCTGTCTGGTGGACACAGCAGGTCATGCCGCTCGGGACCCGGAGATCACATGATTACAAAACAGTCATGAACGGCATCCATTCATAACTGTTTTGCTTTCTATTGTGATGCTGTGTTTTGCCCACAGCTATTACATGGTACCTGTCCCAATCACAGCACCCTGTACCATGTGATTATCTTTAGCCAATCACAGATCACAATAGTAAGCAAGCTGTCATGAATGAAAGCCATTGATAACAGCTAAAACTATTGCTTATAACAATGATCATCACTGTTATAAGCAATAATAGTGTAAACAAAAAAGAAAAAAAAGAAAAATCCCTGATCACCGCTGCAGTGCTTGTATCCCTTTACAAGTATTTAACCTGTTGAAAGTATCTCACCAAAACTTACATTTCTGGTGCAGAGGATGCCTACAATTTGACTTGTATTTTAGTGCAGACTTCTAGAAAATTCACTGACCCAATCACACAATGGCATTTGTGGGGTCGTTCTGTACATCAATGGTATTGCATACAATTTTACAGTTACAATTACAGCGGTTGCAGATTGAAAAGACAAGGTCATGCTTTATAACATTAAATACAATATGGCTTGTCAATCAGTTGTATATGGTATATATATACACAACAATACAGTACTATATATGTTTCAGGTCATACATTTCTTCAGGCAGTAAAGGCAATGTTCCTCAGGAAGACACTCTTTTACTAGAGATATAATATGAGCTTACAGACCACAGAGAGGCACTACCCTTGAAGGAGGTATAAAACTACTGGGTCTCCCTGTGATTCCCAAAGACCTTGCAGTTATCTTGCTGCCGGTGGGAGACAGCTCCAGGAAGAAGAGACACCCTGTATGGGGAAACCTACTCTTTCCCTTCTCAGCAGGTACCTCTCCCTATCACTGGTCCTACAATCTCCCTACCCAGTGGGGCTCTGTCCCTGTTCTGCTTGGCTGCCCCAAATGAGGCAGGTTTTGCCTTTAAACACTTCTGTGTCAAGATGGTTGCCCACATTTTGCGGGATTTCTGGATCCATAGAGATGCTGTCTTCCCCAAGATGGCTGCCTGGAGCCCATAACAAAGGACAATTTAGTCCTCAATGGTCTTCTGCCAGCCTGAAAGTAAGGCACAGTGCCACCTTCATGTCGACTGATATACTATATCCTAACTCCTGCATCTTTTGGAAATCAATCATAAACAAATAACTAATTTGCTTGCAGTGGAAGAAGAGCTTATACATGTTCCAAGACCAGACATCTTGAAATATGTTACAGCTTACACAAAGCAAAATAGGGGAATCTCCTTTTTTGCATAAAAAATATGATTTATATTCCTGGTTATTCCTGTTCAGCTTTGACCATACACAGCTCCTCTTTCTCCATATCTGAATGTTAGAGGTAAGGAGACCTGATAAACAGTGTTTTTTTAAATCTCATGCCGCGCACATACGTCCGGTTTTCCCGTCAGAATAAACTCTGAAGGTCTTTCCGATGGAGTTCCGACGGAGTTCCGATGGAGTTCCGCTGAAACGGACTTGCCTACACACGATCTAACATTCTAAACTAACAAGTCTGTTAGTTTAGAATGCAATGACGTACGACGGGACTAGAAAAAGGAAGTTCAATAGCCAGTAGCCAATAGCTGCCCTTGCGTTGTTTTTTGTCCGTCGGAAAAGCATACCGACGAACGGTTTTCCCGATAGGAATTGATTCCGTTGGAAAGATTTTAAACATGTTCTATTTCTAGGTCCGTCAGAATTTTAGAAAAAAAAAGTCAGATGAAGCCCACACTGGATCGGAATATCCGATGAAATGATTCCGTCTGACTTTTTCTGCCGGAAAGTCCGTCCGTGTGTATCCGGCATTAGAATAAGTTGTCATTGCACTGCTTTGCATTGATGTTTAAAAGAGTTCCTTTTTAACTAGCTGTTGGTTTTAGTAGGCTTTTCTTACTCATTAAGTAGACAAATTGAAAAGCCTGTTAATATTTTAGCAAACCTTAAGTGCTAATTCATGTAAGTCAGACATGATACACTTTCAAATCTCCAGCAAACACCATAAAGCTGACACATATTCACAGTTGGTGTTTATTTCATACATCCCACAGGTGTGATCAAAGTCATTGATTTATAAAGTACAAAAAGTAACTGCACAAATGAAAATGATGCAAACATAAACAATGAATAAAGCAATCTTGGCCTTCGTTAGCCAAGAGCTTGAATAAAACCTGACCCAGGTAGGGCCAAATATTAAAAGAAAGATGGGAATCAAACTTAGAAAATCAACGCCGACAACATTTCATAAATAAACAAAAATACATAATTTTTTTCTTTAGAATAATTCTTGGCTGCAGGTTTAATACAATAAATTAAATTAATGTATCCTAATAACATTTCATATTACATCGCACAATTATCAAACAACATAAAAGCAAAGATTTTATCCAATGAAGTAGGTCACTGACAACGCCCAGCAAAATTTGCAATCTGCTGGTCACCTGTACAAGCCAACAGACATCAAAAACCAACTCGGTGGCTACACACCACACTAACTAATGTTAAACCTTGTCACAATGTGGGAGTTTTTTCTTCTTCAATCTCCATGAAACCCAAGCATAGCTTGTGTGACAGTTGTATACAACAACCCATCACCCAAATATAACTTTACAAATGAGTTACATTCCTTTTTGGAACCATCAAGGACCCACCACAGCATTTGGGGCTGAACATTCAATGCTTTGTTCCAGTGTTAACCTAGAAGCAGCAGTGTTAGAGCTTGTGCCGGAGTAAGTAGCACCGCTAAACACCAGTGCAAGAATGTTGTTCAGTCATTTGCTGTGCAACCATTGTGTAAAGTGAATAATTCAGAATACTCCAGCTTGGGCCAGGTTTATGAAAGGGCGTCTGAGTTTCCTGAAATTAAGGTGGGTGTGCCCAGAACAGGGTTAAGCAGAGAAGGGAGTGTGGAGATCTTCGAGGTTTAAAAGAGTTTGTGGGACACCACACAGGTGGGGCTAATCAGAGGATGGTGTTTAAGTTCTGGTGGTTGTTGGGTGGTTATCCATGGGAGGCCTCACAAGGGGAGGGGAGTAAAATTCTGTTCCAGCCAAACCCATGGTTTACTCACATGAGAGGTACAGCATTCTAATATTCTGGTCAAGCGGGTGGATCCTGACAGGATCTAAGGAGTATATCCCACCAATGTGGTTGGATAAATTGAGCCTTACGTTCAACTGGGCCAAAGAAAGCATAAAAAAAATGAACAAAGGTTTCTGAGATAATGTGGAGGAAAGACAATGGGAAAAGTCCCGATTGGGGCTGCTGATTTTAACTGTTTTTTCCTAATCACCTAAGCAACAGTCCATTTCTGGTTTCAATAAACAGTCCAGGAATTGTCTTTTTATAATCTATTGCGGGCAGAACTTGTAACAGGAGATTTGTTAAGATGGTATGGGATACTCCAGAATTGCTGAATTGTAAGAGGAGGAAACACTTCATTAGGCTAGTCTTCTTTGAGCAGTCCTTAGGCCCGGGACTAATTGGAATGGCCAGTACTGAGACCCTGTAAGAGCTGTCTCAATAAGAGCTACCACTGGCGATTTTCACCACAAAAATAAAACAGTACACCAGGATCTTAAACTTTGTTTCAGTACTCGTGATGTCATAGGACAGCTGAACACTTCCAAGTTTTGACTGGACATCTCTATGTCACAGGACAACTGCACAGTTCCTAGCTTCTGGACACACTTTAGTGAGGGAGAGGTTAATACTCACAATGCCACAGGACAGTTACACACTTTCCAGCTTCCGCTAGGCACTCTTCAGTGAGTTTTACAGGCCAGATCCTTAGGTAAAGTCATCTAATTAGCACCAAAGATACTTAGGAATGGTCCCCCCCCCCAACTCTGCTATAGCTGTTGCCTCAATGAACATCAGAAAACTCCAGCAGAACTGCTTCAAAGGGGCATCAGCAAACTCCAGCAGGACACAAACCTAGCTGTTCCACCAAACCATTCATGCTAGCCTAGCCACCTACTGTGCACACCTCCCCAAGAATCAGCGGAAGCGCAATAAATATTCAAGCTGCCCATTTGACTCTTCCAGCCTCTATGTTGTAGAAGCTTTTAAAAGGCAGGGGGAAATAGTCAAACCTGCTACCTGTGAGATCCAGAACAGCCCAAAGATTACAGTGGAGCAACATTTTCCAGTGGCTAAGTGATTAACGCTTCTGCCTGGCAGCACTAGGGTCATTGGTTTAAATCCCAACCATGGCAATACCTGTCTGTTCTCCCTGTGCCTGCATGGGTTTCCACCAGGTATTCCTGTTTCCTCCCTAACTTTTTATTGTTTGGTTTTGGAGAGCGTAGAAAAGGGTTAAAGTGGATGTAAGCCCTCACATATACCCAGTGAAGTGAACAGCCTCAGATGATACATAGAGATGAAACAAATCTCCCTAGATAAGTTTTACATGTATATCTGCTGTCTTCAGCTTTATATACGGTTTAGAAAGTGCACACTGTGAGAATTTTTACTTCCTCATTCAGCAGCAGCAGTGTATTGTTGGATTACACTGGGAGACAGCTGATTGGAGGAAAGGCACACACCCCCCTCCGCATAGGTAGAGACTTTCAGAGCTGTCCTGTGAGTAGAGCAGCTTTCTGCTAATTTATTTATAGCACCCACCCCGACACACAAAATTCAGGCTGGTTTTATCACATGTGTCAGAGAACTTTTCAGAAGTTATCATGCTGATAACAGAAGAACGGAGCAAGAGAAAGCCACAGGACTTAGTGTTTTGAAGAGAGATAAGAAAAGACTGCAGATATAGGTGCCCAGCTCAAATTTCATGAATCTGATTTACATCCACTTTAAAGCCTGTTTAACCACCTCCCGCCCAAGCTATAGCCGAATGACAGCTACAACGCGTGCCTTAAGACGCACAGAACCCGTGGCAAATTCACACCGGAGCTGCAGCGGAAATATGTGAACCGGCTCCATAGAGAGCCGGTCACAATCTCCTGCTATTGCGAATTGGATGCAGGGAACCCACATCCATTTCACACTAGTGTTAACCCAGCCATACTGTCCTCCTACTGTACCATATTAAAAAATGGTGGGTAGGTGCATCAAGCTGTCATTGGACAGCGCAGGTAATGTATAGGTGGTCTCTAGGCTCAAGGGACCCAATCAGGGAGAGTCTCACCAAAGAATATCTCATGAGATAATTGAATCACGCAACACATTTTTATACAATTGTCTTATTAGATAATAAAAATGTCAATTCACTATCACCTTAGAAAACACTTGGTAAATACCTCATAAACGGTGTTAAAGTCAATTCATTAAAGGAAATAAATTAATTATTGCATGGGGTAAATAAGTTGTGGTCCAGGTAGGAGGTATTTTAAGAAATGTAAAAATATAATAGCCAATTTGGAGTAGTCTCTACCTTTTTGGATCAGTTTCTCAACAGTAATGCATAGAAACCCAAGTATGGAAAAACACTAGACATGTGCAATTCGTTTAGTTCCGAATTCATTTTTTAACAAATGTTGACAAATTTATAAATTCACAAATTTTCAGAATTTTCCAATTTCCAAACTTTGAATTTCTGAATTTTTGAATTCGAAAATTCGGAAATTCAAAAATTCAAAAATCCAAATATTTGAAAATCGGAAAAAAAGAAAGTAAATCAGTAAAATTAGAAATAATAACTTACTATTAAATTATAGGTATTGGAATTGGTTATGGAAATTCCAATACCTATAATTTAATAGTTAGTTATTATTTCGGATTTTACTGATTTTCTTTCTTTTTTTCAAATTTTCAAATTTTCTGATTTTTGAATTTTTGAATTTTCAAATTTTTCGAATTTTCGAATTTTTCGAATTTTCGAATTTTCGAATTTTGGAATTCCGAGATATACTGTTTTCATTCAATATTTGACATTTATAAAGATATTTTGTCATTACTTAATCTATTAACTTAGTTGTTTTTGCTACGCCATGTGTGTCCTGTGAAAGCAGCTTCCCTTTGACTGGTATTGTAGTCACCTTTTTCTTTTGTATTAATACATATGCTGCGGCATAGTGACTTGGCAAATTTCTACCGTTTAACCCTTTTGCTGCCAGAGCCATTTTTGTGTTTTTTTTTGCACACATGTTTTAAAAATCATTATAGACCTGAAGATTACACAAACCCCCCAAACATTATATATTTTCTGAAAGCAGACACCCTAGAGAATAAAATTGTGGTAGTTTCAATTTTTTATGTCACACGATATTACCACAAAATGTCTGTAAAAAAACACACTAAAGTGAATTTTAGGGCAAACACATGCAATAAATTACCCACATTTTTGGTAAAATATAAAAGATGAGGTTGCACCGAGTAAATAGATACCCAATATGTTAAACCTTAAATTTGCGTGCGCCCGTGAAATGGCGACAAACTTCAGTACCCTATACTTTCTATAGGCGGCTCTTCAAAAGCCCCTATAGATCATCAGTTAAGTGTTATGGGGAGGTCTTGTGTTTGAATTATTGCTCTCACTCCGGCGTGCGCGGTGATATGTAACATGCATATCGCAATCAACATTTTCACGGGTAGGCATAGTCCCATATGTGATGATTTTTAGGTGACAGGTTCTCTTTAACCCTGCATGTCTCATTTGGGCTCCACTGATTGTTTTGCAATGCAGATCGCATTGCAAAACATTACTTACTGTCTAAGCTACCCGGGGATACTGACAGGCTGACCCAGAAGTAACGTCACAGATGTCGTTTTCTGGTCACAGCAAGAAGGGGAGGAGGACATACACAGTTGCCTGAATGCTTTCACCTGACAGGCAAGAGTCTGCCTGTCAGTTTCACACACAATCCTGGTGGCTGAAAAGCACTGAGATGGAGCAGAATAACAGTTGTCAGTTACATAGTGTCACCAAGCTTGGAGGGGTGGCAATTGGTGGTGCATTGGGATGGTACAATAGTGTTGCTAGGAGGAGCCTGACGTTCTTGATATGGATACCTGAATGTTTCCTGAAGGCACACGTTGTCCCTATACTAATCATACTCATCAGGAACCTTTCCCTGTGCTTTTTACCTTCCCTAACAAGCAGAGTCTCTGTCCCTAACCTACCACTTGCTCCAAGTGTGTCCAAATGATGTGGGTACTCTATCTGTAAGGTACCAAACGAAGATGGCTGCCAAAGGTTACCAGAAGTCTGCAGTGCCCAATCAGACAGCTGATACCTCTGAGACATCGACAGAGTCCCTGAGGGGAAAATCCTGTCTAAGGACTCCACTCCATTTGTATAGTTACACAGGCCACCTACTGGACAGAGGAAAGCCTGCACCTGCCTACAAAGAGGCGAAATGTACAGAGCCAATTAAAGTGACTCTGTACATTGTGATCACTGTGATGGCCAATCACAGCAATCACAAGTGTAAACACTGGCTGTTTTTACATGTAGCTAGACCTTCCCTTCATTTCACAGATGCTGTCCTAGTCACAGAGGGATCAAGTGTGACTCCCTATGGTTGTTTAAGACACACTTTTTTTTCAGTCCTGGAACCTTTGGCAATCTCCCAATATGTATATAAGCCAATAAAGAGTGATCAGTGTGACCTATTGCTGCGTATTATATATTCATATAATATAGCTGTATGGAAAGTGTAATTCAGATGTCATTCACACTGAAGAATGTATTTGGCAGCCCACTGCAGCTGTCGGGGGACATTTATATCGTAACAGCTTCATTACTGTAATTCTATTTTCCTGTTATAAATTGAAATATCCTAATTTAAAAACTTTCTGTCAAGGCTAAACCACTGGTGCCATCTTTACAGGAGAATGATGTTTCAGCACACTGGCACCCCCATCACCCCTTGCCTATATAATATATTTTGGTCTTAATTTAGGAAGAAAGAAAATTTATTTAATAGAACATAAGGGCAACATGTTTTGTCTTTTTACCTTTATATAAAAAAAAATAAAAAAATCCATCAATAGAAAACTCCATCTATCTCAAAACATAATATATAATTAATTTGGGTACACTATAGTATGGTCCAGTAGTTTCCAAGCCATCACAGCATTGAAATCTGAAAATGGCCTGGTAATGTTTGGTTGGTACAGGCCGGTACTTATATTTTGCCTTCACTAGTTCCTCCATTCCCACATGATTAACATGCTAATGAGATTTTTAAATAACACCTGTTTTCATTTCATACCTTATTTTGGACCCAATGATGTCATGCTGGTGGGAGGGGCCAGCAGGGTGTGCTGTACATAGCTGCCTGAAAACATCACACCACCCTGCCTCGGTGCTCCAAATGTAAGCAGTGGGCTGGCTCATTGAAGAAGTTAAGCCAATGTCAAAATGCCCTGATGGGTATCAGTCTGGAGGTGTGGGCATTCCTAGGCAGACAGCATTTGCATGCAAAACTTCCTAGGTAATGCCCACATGGGATGTTGAGCATCCATGACTCAAAACTCCCATCAGCAGAATACAATGATCAGTGTTGCCGGCTCTACCCGTTGGCCCCGATTGTTCAGGGAAACCCAACAGGCTGGTTGTACACAAGTCAATCGGTAGATCAACTTCTGTGCAACCAGCTAGCCCATACATGGATTAAAATTCAGCTGGTCGCTGCTGAACCAGCCAAGTTTTGATCCATGTATAGCTGGCCTAAAAGTAAGGCTGGATTCAGTTTCTAGGGATGGATATACCAACCAATATGTTTGGTGTGCTGGACTGAAATTATCAGGATGAAGGGGCAGTCTTTTTTTTATTTTTTTATTTTACTGAAAAATAAATTAATAAATAGATGGAAAGAGGGAAATGGAAGAGAAAAAGCTCACGTGGAAAATAACAACAACACTGCTGTTCCAATCTAATCCAGAACAAAGAAGGAATAAGTTCATGTGCTCAGCTCCGTTCTGTCCCAGTGCTCACTGTATATTCATACTAGATTATTTTCACAGCTGTGCTGTTACTGACAACACAGTGCACTATGGGAAGGAGTTTATGAATACACTCGTCCTAGAGGACAGCACGTACCTATGTGATCCCCTACAGAAACAATGGCAATCATCTCTCACAGGACTCAACGTCAACCTCAATCCAATTATCCCTCACCTCCAGCAATATAAAGACTGTAAGGGAATGCCTGAGATATTTATCATCATATTTATCAGTCAGTCAAGCCAATTGGGCGCCTTATTTGTTATTACTATTCCTAATCTAATCCTATTACTTCTGCCATGGCTCATTATTCTGGATGAGGTCCAGAGCCATAAAATTCACCTTCTACACAACAGAAATAAAATAATGCATGAACTAAAAGGATTTCTCAACTGAAGCTTTAGTTTGCTTTGAATGGTCGATATTAGGGCCCATTCTCATGAATCACAAAGTCAGATAGACACAGAATTGTCTTGCTTTACCAGGGCATGATTATCCCTATTCACCTTCATAGTGAACACAGGTTGTAATGCATGAACAATGAGGTCAGCTCTGCAGCACACTTCAATAGGCAAAAATGTGCAGTGTTGTGAAGATTGTGTGCTTATCCTCTATGAAGACACTCCACGAAGATCCACTAAGAAGGCTCTTTATGAAGACCCGCTATAAAGACCCTTCCTATGAAGATTCCCCTATAAAGAGCCATTATAAAGTTTCACTATAATGACCTCCATGAAGAACTACTATGAAGATCCTCCTGTGAAGATCTACTGTGAAAAAACTACTATGAAGACCCACTATATAGACATACTTATGAAGACACATTACAAGGCCCCACAATCAAGATCCTTTCTGAAAACCCTCTATGAAGACTAGGGATGAGCTTCGAGTTCGAGTCAAACTAATTTTTGACTCGAACATTGCCTGTTCGCCTGTTCAGCGAACAGCGAACAATTTGGGGTGTTCGAGGCAAATTCGAAAAGCCGCGGGCACCCTGTAAAAGTCTATGGGAGAAATCTCAAGTGCTAATTTTAAAAGCCTATATGCAAGTTATTGTCATAAAAAGTGTTTGGGGACCTTTCGTGGGACATGTATCAATGCAAAAAAATTCTTTCAGACCTTTTATTAGGAGCAGTGATTTTAATAATGCTTAAAGTGAAACAATAAAAGTGTAATATTCCTTTAAATTTCATACCTGGGGGGTGTCTATAGTATGCCTGTGAAGGGGCGCATGTTTCCCGTGCTTAGAACTGTCCCTGCACAAAGTGTCATTTTTGCAGGAAAAAAAGCTATTTAAAATCACTCGCGGCTAATGAATTGCTGGCTCCCGTAACACAGAGAACAGTCATTCATTAAAAATCATTGATAAAAAAAAAAATCATTGATAAAAAAAAAAAAAAAAAAGCGTGGGGGTTCCCCCAAATTCAATTACCAAGCCCTTCAGGTCTGCTATGGTTATTAAGGGAACCCCGCTTCAATTTTTTTTAAAAACTGACGTGGGGTTCCCCCTAAATATCCATACCAGACCCTTCAGGTCTGGGATGGATTTTAAGGGGAACCCCGGCCAAAAAAAAATGGCGTGGGGTCCCCCTCAAAATCCATACCAGACCCTTATCCGAGCACGCAACCTGGCAGGCCGCAGGAAAAGAGGGGGGGACGAGAGCGCCCCCCCCTCCTGAACCGTACCAGGCCACATGCCCTCAACATTGGGAGGGTGCTTTGGGGGTCTGTGACCCCTCAAAGCACCATGTCCCCATGTTGATGGGGACAAGGGCCTCGTCCCCACAACCCTGGCCATTGGTTGTGGGGGTCTATGGGCGGGGGGCTTATCGGAATCTGGAAGCCCCCTTTAACAAGGGGACCCCCAGATCCCGCCCCCCCCCTGTGTGAAATGGTAAGGGGGTACAAAAGTACCTACCATTTCACCAAAAAAGTGACAAAAATTTTAAAAATGACAGGAGACGGTCTTTGACAATTCCTTTATTAAAATCTTCTTTCATCTTCTTCTTCTTCTGGTCTTCCTTCTTCCTTTCTTCATCCTTCGGTTTCTTCATCTTCTTCTTCCATCTTCTTCCATCTTCTTCCATCTTTTTCTTCCATCTTCTTCTTCCTCCGCTTCTTCTTGCTCTAATCTTCTCGTCCGACATCTTCTTCCACGGCGTCGGCGTCTCTTCTTGGGCCGCTCCGCACAATGGGAGGCTCCCGCTGTGTGAGGATTTGCTGCGTCTGACAGCTCTTTTATAACGGAGGGCAGGGCCACCTGGTGTCCCCGCCCCCCTCTGACGTCATGAGGAAAGCCATAGGGAAGTCCCCATGAAGTCCCAGTGTGTCAGAGGGGGGCGGGGTCACCAGGTGGCCCCGCCCTCCATTATAAAAGAACTGTCAGACGGAGCAAAGCCTCACACAGCGGGAGCCTCCCATTGAGCGGAGCGGCCCGACACAGAAGAAAAGACGCCAACGTCGTGGAAGAAGATGCCGGAAGAGAAAACCAGAGCAAGAAGAAGCGGATCGGAGGAAGAAGAAGATGGAAGAAGATGGAAGAAGAAGATGAAAGAAGAAGATGAAGAAACCGAAGGATGAAGAAAGAAGAAGACCAGAAGAAAGAAGATGAAAGAAGATTTTAATAAAGGAATTGTCAAAGACCGTCTCCTGTCATTTTTAAAATTTTTGTCACTTTTTTGGTGAAATGGTAGGGGTACTTTTGTACCCCCTTACAATTTCACACAGGGGGGGGCCGGGATCTCGGGGTCCCCTTGTTAAAGGGGGCTTCCAGATTCTGATAAGCCCCCTGCCCGCCCGCAGACCCCCACAACCAATGGCCAGGGTTGTGGGGAAGAAGCCCTTGTCCCCATCAACATGGGGACATGGTGCTTTGAGGGGTCACAGACCCCCAAAGCACCCTCCCAATGTTGAGGGCATGTGGCCTGGTATGGTTCAGGAGGGAGGGGGGGCGCTCTCGTCCCCCCTCTTTTCCTGTGGCCTGCCAGGTTGCATGCTCGGATAAGGGTCTGGTATGGATTTTGAGGGGGACCCCACGCCATTGTTTTTTTTTTTGTGTGGGGTTCCCCTTAAAATCCATCCCAGACCTGAAGGGTCTGGTATGGATATTTAGGGGGACCCCACGTCATTTTTTTAATTCGAGGCAGGGTTCCCCTTAATATCCATAGCAGACCTGAAGGGCCTGATAATTGAATTTGGGGGAACCCCCACGCTTTTTTTTTTTTTATCAATGATTTTTTTTTATCAATGATTTTTTTTTTATCAATGACTTTCAATGAATGACTGTTCTCTGTGTTATGGGAGCCGGCAATTCATTAGCCGCGAGTGATTTTTTTAAATAGCTTTTTTTCCTGCAAAAATGACACTATGTGCAGGGACAGTTCTAAGCACGGGAAACATGTGCCCTTTCACAGGCATACTATACACACCCCCAGGTACGAAATTTAAAGGAATATTACACTTTTATGTTTCACATTAAGCATTATTAAAATCACTGCTCCTGAAAAAACGTCCATTTAAAAAAAATAAAATTGCATTGATACATGTCCCCTGGGGCAGGACCCAGGTCCCCAAACACTTTTTATGACAATAACTTGCATATAAGCCTTTAAAATTAGCACTTTTGATTTTGAACGTTCGAGTCCCATAGACTTTAATAGGGTTCTAAAGTTCACACGAGCTTTAGGTCTGTTCGCAGGTTCTGGTGCGAACCGAACAGGTGGGTGTTCGGCTTATCCCTAATGAAGACCACCCTATGAAGAACCACTGTAAAGACCCATCCTGTAGTCTCACTATGAAAGCCACCCCTTGAAGACCTCCGTATACAGGTCTACTATGAAAACCCCCTTGAAGAGCTTACTCCTTCCCTCTTTTCTTCTTCATGGCATCAGCAACAACACAGCAGTGTAAGAAGGAACCTTCCTGACAAGTTTTAAAAAATGTCAGCCCCAATTTAGTTACAGCCTTTTAGTGGACTTTGGCCAGCATGCCCCAAGACTGGTGTCAATTGCTTGTGTTATTTGTATATGTAGCTCGTGCAGCTGCATGTATTATTGGTGAGTGCATGGAGGGCTGGAATCACAATCTCTGGGCCATCTATGGAGGGCTTATGTTGGCATACTAATCCAGTGGTAAGGCCTTCTGCAACTGAAAGTGAGTGGTAACCTCAAAAGGAACAAGGTAGCTGGCCTAGAGGAGAAAAGAATATAAATCTGGCGCTAAGAAGAATAGCCATTGGAAAGTTTAGAAAATGTGTCTAATTATGTCTAATTTCCTACTGTTGGACTAATGCCATATGAGACTCAAGCACACATCTTCTGTCCTGAGTTGTAGGCCAAAGTTCAGCAATCTATCTATCAAGGCCATGTGATGGGTAGCTTGCAACCCCATCATACTGTCAGCACCTCATATGGGCCAGTCAACAACCCGGGGATCTGATCATAACATAACTGTTGTTTACCTTGGCCACACAAATGCTCCACTGTCACACCTCATTGGCTACCAGCCCTAAGCCTGGGGTTCTTATTGGCTGGCAGGTATTCTATAATATGGCTTATATGGCTTTTTTGCTATTGAATACATTTGGAGGATGTATACATACCTATACCATGTCACCTGTAGGTTTCACTCATGGGGTACTGGATTTGGAGACACACTACTGGACCTCTTTAAGACCGAGTGGTTTTTATCTTAGGTCCCCCACCCTTCCTCCTCCAAGGGCAGTATGGCACACATCACCAACTAACCCTGGAGATTTTTGGGCCCTCTTTGCCCACAGGGCCTTAATGCTATAAGTTCCACCTATCACTCTATGGAGTAAGTTATGGTATTTATGAGTCAATATACAATATGTACTGGGAATAGCATGGTGACCCCCTAAATATACTATATTTATCCATATAGTGCAATCTATGTGATATTGGACGATCTCTGACTGTCTGTGTGTCCAGGTCTATCTCTCTTGGGGGCCATCGGCATCCCGCTCTTTCCCCCTTTCCATCTGAGGGGCTCCTGTGTCCACCCCCAAGACTTGTACCATCCACTCTCTCAAGTTATATAGACCAGGCAAGCATATTATTCTATGTTCATTGCAATGCTGTGTATATACACTGTATTACCAAAAGTATATGAACTTTAATGGCCGTAGGGTTCAATATTGAGGTGGCCCACCCTTTGCAGCTATAACAGCCTCAACTCTTCTGGGAAGGCTGATTTAGGAGTGTGTCTAAGGACATGTTTGACCATTCTTTCAGAAGCGCATTTGTGAGGAGAGGCACTTATGTGCATGAGAAGGCCTGGCTTGCAGTCTCCGCTCTAATTCATTCCAAAGGTGTTCTATCGGTTTGAGGTCAGGACTCGGCTCTGTGCAGGCTAGTCAGGTTCCTCCACCCCAAACTCGCTCATCCATGTCCTTATTGACCTTGCTTTGTGCACTGGTCCAAATCGTTTGGTGGAGAGAGGATTATGGTGTGGGGTTGTTTTTCAGGGGTTGGGCTTGGCCCCTTTATTCCAGTGAAGGGGATTCTTAAGGCGTCAGCATACCCAGACATTTTGGACAATTTTATGCTCCCAACTTTGTGGGAACAGTTTGGGATGGCCCCTTTCTGTTACAACATGACTACACCCAGTGCACAAAGCAGGGTCCATAAAGACATGGGTGAGCGAGTTTGGGGTGGAGGAACTTGACTGGCCTTCACAGAGCCGTACAGTGTGGGAGGTGCTTTTACTACGGGAAGGCATGGAATATTGCCCCTGCTTTGCAGGAACACAGGATCCATGGCTCTCCTACTGACAGAACGGCAATATAACTTGTTTACTGCCATTCTGCCTGTGTACCGAATGATAGGTGGCTCCCACTGGGCATAATCACATCGGAAGCAAGACGTCGGCGGTGAGCATTTGTGCCTGCTAACCAGAAGTACGGGATAACGTATATATACTCATGATCCTGTGCATAGCCACTGCTCTGTAGCAGTGAAACTGCTATAGGGTGGTTGGGATATATACTGGAATTTTAATAAATGTATTTTTTTATACTAGTAATGGCGGCGATCAGCGACTTATAATGGGACTGTAATATTGCGGAAGACAATCGGACACTAATGCGGCGTACACACGTTCGGACTTTGTCCACCGGACCTAGTCCAGCGGACAAACCGCCGGACTTTCCGAGCATGTGACTTGCCCACACACGCCCGGACTTCCGAGCGTGTGACTTGCCCACACACGCCCGGACTTCTCCGGCGGACAATCCGCGGGAAAAAATCCGCGGGACTTTTGAAAATGAACGGACTTGCCCACACACGGAGCAGTCCGTTCATTTAGGATGATCGGCAAGTCCGTTCATTTCCAAAAGTCCGGCGGACTAGCATACTAACGACGGGATTGTCCGCCGGACTGCCAAGTCCAGCAGCGCCCACACACGGGGACTTTAGTCCGGCGGACAATCCCGCGGGAAAGTCCGTTCGTGTGTATGCGGCATAACTGACACTTTGTAGGAACCAGTGACACTAATACAGTAATCAGTGCTAAAAATAAGCGCTGTCACTGTACTAATGACACTGGCTGGGAATGGGTTAAATACCTAGGACTATCAAAGGGTTAAAAGTGTGCCTAGCAAGTGTTTGTACTGTGTGAGGTGCTTTTACTAAGGGATGTGATGGATTGTATCCCCTACTTTGCAGGGAATGAAAATCCAACACTTCCCCCTGTCAGAATGGAGCTCTGCCTTGTTTACTTAGGCAGAGCTGCATCCTGTGTGTCTTCCTGAAGATCGTCAGGTGCCAGCAGACATCCATTGGCCGGCATCCACTGATCAGTTTCTGCTGTGACTAATCACAGCAGAAGCGGCGCACCGGTGGCGCTCGCACACCCCCTAGGTGGAAGTGCAGAATCACACACATATATAAATATATACGTGATTCTGCACAGAGCGGCCGCCGTGTAGCAGTAAATCTGCTATAGGGCGGTCGTTCGTTTTTAAAGTGATACTAAAGTCTCAGTTTTTTCATTTAAAAATAACAAACATGTCATACTTACCTGCTCTGTGAAGTGGTTTTGCACAGAGCAGCCCGAATCCTCCTCTTCTCGGGTCCCTCGCCGGTGCTTCAGTCCCCTCCCTCCTGCCAAGTATCAAAGCCGAGCCACAACTCTGTGTGTCCATTCAGACTCGGTTTGGCGGTTCGGCCCCACCCCTCTTTTTCTCCTCATTAGCTATCTGACTTTGATTGACAGCAGCAGACGCCAATGGTGCCAATCGGGAGGGAGGGTCCCAGGCAGCTGGGTCTATCCTGCAACATTGCTGGATCGAGATGGGCTCAGGTAAGGATTAGGGGGGCTGCTGCACATAGAAGGTTTTTTTATCTTAATGCATAGAATGCATGCTTTACAACCACGTTCAATAAAAAGTTAAACTTTAACAATAAGCTAACTTGTCTTTACCTATTTCATATATTTTGGTACAGGGCTGTCCACACATCCTTGTGTTCCAATAAATGTTTAAAAAAGCCAATTTAAAACCACTAAAAAGCAAAATTGTTGAAGCAATTTAAACTCAGAATGAGCAGGTCAATCGTCCAAAGGGCTGTAAATCTATTGCCAACAGATAAGAAGATAGAGAAATTGAAAACCAACCCAAGTATTGGTACCGTAGGTGCTTCAAGTTGGGCAAATTAACTTCTAAAGATTTCAAAACACACTTTTACTGAAATTCCCATTGGCTAGCGAACGCAAACGCTTAAAACAAACTATAATGGGTACCCTCAGAATTCAATTTTTGATGCTGAAAATGTAATATCAAGAAATTCTTGGAACCATCAAGAACAGGTTGATAATGGGAGAACTATTTATAGCGGGCCATTTAATAACCACTTGAAACTCGATCAGAAACAAACAAGGTGGGAGATGAAATGCCTTCGGGACTACGGTTTATTAACTGATCTTTGACCACAACTTGTACGCATCGAAAATATATCAATAATAAATTAGCTAATATAATTGCAATCTTTTTATGAATCCAGTTATGCATGCTGAGTTTTCAGTGTGCTTGGGACACATCAAAAACATAATAACATAAAACAGGATATTTTTTTTTATTTGTGTGAAAGGTAAAGTGAAATCTAAAACAGAATTGTATGATATATAGAATATGTAAATTTGCAGACTTATTGTTTTTTCTTAAAATGACATCCCCCCAAAGCCTGGTTTTAATAAATAGATATGTCATTTTTTTTGCATGTGATATAAACATACAGTATATACTTTTATATACTTATGTAAATCACCGTCAGTGCAATGCACAGTAATTTTATGTAAAACGTGACCATCATACACAATTGTTTTACAAACAATGTACAATGAGACCACCATATGTTATATTGTAATGATATATCAGCATGGTGGTTTAAACCCCAACTCTAATGCCCTGTACACAGGATCAGAAATTCGGCCAGCAAAAAACAGATGAGAGCTCTTGGTCGGAAAATGCGACCGTGTGTATGCTCCATCGGACTTTTGCTGGCCGAATTCCCGCCAGCAAAAGATTGAGAGCAGGTTCTCAATTTTTCGGTCGGAAAACATTCAGATCGTAAATTCCTACGCATGCTCGGAAACAATTCAACGCATGCTCGGAAGCATTGAACTTAATTTTCTCAGCTCGTCGTAGTGTTGTACGTCACTGCGTTTTTGACGGTCGAAAGTTCAGCAAACTTTTGTGTGACCGTGTGTATGCAAGACAATCTTCAGCGGAATTCTGTCAGAAAAAACATCCAAGATTTTTCAGACGGAAAATCCGCTCGTGTGTACGCGACATAAGCGACCACCCCCTCCCACACGCACTGCAAGGGTTGAATGTTTGTTAAGTCTTGCGGTCTAGGAATAATTAGTACTATTTACTAGGGCTGCAACTAACCATTATTTTCATAATCGATGAGTTGGCCGATTATTGTTTTGATTAATTGGATAATAACCTTAAAAAAAGTGTGATGTATAATTTAGTTAATATGTAAAGTTTAAAAAAAAAAAAAAAAAAAAACAATTTATTCTTAAATATCAATATGTAAATAGAAATAACCAACTATATGGTTCTGGAGCAAAATCGCTAATCAACTCTGAGAATAACAGACAGAAGAGATATACTGTGTAAAAATGTGTTTGTTTTTTTGCTTTTTTTTGCTTTTTTTTGCTTTTTTCAGAAATTCGGAAATTTGCAAATTCGGAAATTTGCAAATTCGGAATTTGGAAATTTCGGAAATTTGCACATTTCTATTTTTCGGATTTCCGAATTTCGGATTTTCGGATTTCCGAATTTCCGAATTTCCGAATTTCGGATTTCCGAATTTTCATATTTCCGAATTTTCGAATTTCCGAATTTCGAATTTTCGGATTTCCGAATTTCCGAATTTCGGATTTTCGGATTTCCGAATTTCGGATTTTCGGATTTCCGAATTTTCTAATTACCGAATTTCGAATTTTCGGATTTTCCGAATTTCGTATTTTCGGATTTTCCGAATTTCGTATTTTCGGATTTTCCGAATTTCGTATTTTCGTATTTCCGAATTTTCGGATTTCCGAATTCCGTATTTTCGGATTTCTGAATTTCCGAATTTTCGAATTATCGGATTTCGGAATTTCGGAATTTTCAAATTATCGGATTTCCGAATTTCGGATTTTCGGATTTCCGAATTTCGGATTTTCGGATTTCCGAATTTCGGATTTTCGGATTTCCGAATTTCGGATTTTCGGATTTCCGAATTTCGGATTTTCGGATTTCCGAATTTCGGATTTTCGGATTTTCGGATTTACGAACTTCCGAATTTACAAATTTTGAATTTTCGAATTTACGATTTTTGGAATATACTATTAGAGGTTGAAGTTGGTAAATATCATCAGACTCAGAGATAAAATTTGTTAAAAAAAAATAAAGACTGTTTTGCGGATTTTCAGACAGAACTGTAATATATTATGCATGGCAGACTCCCTTGTCATAGGCAGGTGGCTTTATAAAAGCTTTCATAATTTGCCACGTCACGAATGTTAATTCTCCATTGCGAACGCTAGTTTACAAGACCGACCTCTTCTGCTTCCGAGCATGCGTGTTTGTACTTTGGACTTTTGTCCGGCAGACTTGTGTACACACGATCTGACAACACACATTTGTTTGCGGAAAATTTTAAACCCTGCCATCCAACATTTGTCCACGAAAAATCCGACAACAATTGTCCGATGGAGCGTACAAACGGTCAGATTTTCCGCCAACGGCCTGTCATTACACAATTCCTGTTGGAAAATCCGATTGCGTGTACGAGGATTAAGAACGTTTATTCGATCTTCTAATCATAAGTGGGGTTAAATCGACATTCGTTTTCGACCACAGTGACAGGAAAATTTGAAGGAGCAGAATAGAAAACTTCTTGGTAAAAGGAATTTCCAGACTATCCGTATATGTGGTTTTCGTTCATAAATTACATTCTCTAAAAGCTGAATGTTAAAAGCAAGTGAAATTTTCAAATGACCTTCTTTCATTTAGCGAATGTACAAAGACTATTCGTATGAAGCCCACAGCCACTGCGGAGCGGAACAAGTACAGACTCTGCCATACACCTGATCGCTGGAGAGACTGAGTGGCCGGATTGGGAAGGTTCCAGGGACACCTGTAGGAGCATCAGAGGGACCCGGTTCACCTTGCAGAGCGGAGCGGTGTGACGGAGCTGGACGGATAGAAGCAAGACAGGGTGCACTGGAGCAGAGCTGTTATATTCTTCAGATCCAGTTTGGTGAGAGGGCTGTTGCCCACAGTTTCTTACGCATTTTCATACACCTAGACTCTAGGACCGGTAGTCCCACTGAGGAGAATCTAATAAAGACTGATTATAAGCAGGCCTCAAGCCTATTCTTCACTTCACTTTAACACTGTGTTATTCCTAAGCAAGTACACCAGAGATAATTATAAGTGGATCACACTACAGGAACAGATTCAATATTCATCCGAAGTTAACCCTTGTTATTCTACTGTTGGATTACAAATTATTATTAACACAAATAGATAGCAGAAGAAAGAAGATCAAAGACTGCATATCTCATTACAAGGCCTTGCACCTTTATTAAAGTAGGGGGAGCTCCCTGGTGGTTGTTGTATTATATTTATCACCTTGCGTTACTGTAGTCACTGGAGTGTGCTGGAAGTGGGAAGGTGCCCAAAGTCAGGCATATGCAATCTGAGCACTAGTCCCAATTGGAGACACATTCTCGGGGCTTATTCAATACAAATTTATTTGTACATACTGTTGTGAGTATTCACTGTATTGTTGCACTGCGTTGGTGAAGCAGTGCAGTTGCTGTAATCACTTTTATACATATATTTTTTTCAGTAAACTTAATTATTTTTTACATATAAAACAGTGAGTTGGTGTTATTACACAAATGGAACCCGAAGTGTCAGAGGTAAGGGTAGCTCCAGGTGTCTGGGATGGCCAGTGGGAAAGTGAATAACTTTGCAGCTCCCAAGGGAGTAGTGCGCTACATATGCTTTTATTTTTTGCCCAATTTCTTGTTGGGCAGATTAAAAAATGCAAATTGCGGCAAAAACGCACTACATGCTTTTCTGCAGCTTCTCCATTGAAGTCTATTGAACCAAACAAGCAAAAAAAAGCACAGTTTTGCGTTGAAAAAAGTAATTGACCCTCTCCAAATACGTACCAGCTGAAAAGAAGCATAGACGTGAAGGTGTCCCATTGGAAACCATGTTAAATGAACTGTAGTGCATTTCAGCAAAAAGCATCAAAAAATGCATAGGTGTGAATGAGGTCTAAGACGTTTAGTAACAGCAGCAGCATGCTTTTTTTTGTATCACCTGTCATAATGGGGTTAAAAAAAATAAAATTAGCCCTTTATAGTACAAAAATATTAAATATATATATAATGTATATTTATTAATAATTACACCAGGAAGTAGGATATATGGGCATTATAACTAGGAGTCAGACATGAAGCTATATGAAGGATGGAAGGGAGATATAAATCTTTTACACTAAAATAGTACTAAAAGCTGAGACTTTTTTTTTATGGATATAATCAATTTAAATATAATGCACCATACTGGTAAAAGTTTGCTTCAAATGTAATTGTAATGCCCAATATTACCTCGTCTATCAGCCTCCACCTTCTCTGAGTTCAGATGCCGATCTTCCCTGCACAGATTCCTTAAAGTGATTTTTTAAACAACAAACATGTTATACTTACCTGCTCTGTGTAATGGTTTTGCACAGAGCAGCCCCTATTCTCCTCTTCTTGGGTACCCCACTGGTGCTTCTGTCTCCTCCTGCCTTCAGAGTGCCCCTATAGCAAGCTGCAAAGTATAGTATAGAGTGCCCCTATAGCAAGGTAAAAAAAAAAACGTTTGCCTTTAGAACAACTCACTCGTCCCATAAGGCATTGCTCCTCACACATTCACAAGTTCTCAGGCACTTACTGACAGGTATGGATGATGTACTGAGCTGTATGTGTGCTGCACTGTATTTCCTGATACGTCATTAAATAATTAATTCTGTATGCAGTCCAACTAATCGGCTGACCGATTAATCGATTATCAAAATAGTTGACAACCGCTGGGAGCCAAAGAGGGACCCCAGAAGAGGATGTTCGCGGCCACTACACTTCCACTTAGGAATCCATAGCTCCCAACTGTCCCTGATTTAGAGGGACTGTCCCTGATTACGAGCAATATCTCTCTGTCCCTCTTCCCTCCTCATTTGTCCCTCATTTTGGTCTGATCTATATAGTTGTATATAAAATGCACTTTTTATCTTTCAAAAAGTGATTCCCAGTGCTAAACCTTTCATCCAATTTTTCAATTTCTGCACTATTTTAAAAGCCACTATAAAGGAAGAGTAGTGATAAAAAAAAAAAAAAACACTTCTGGATTTAAATAACCTTTTTTTGGTTAATTCTCCTTTAAGAGGGAGTGGCAGGGGGATGTCCTATGTCTACATACATTTGCTAGTAGGTGTCCCTCATTACCATCTCAGAATGTTGGGAGGTATGGGAATCCCTAACAGAAACTTTTTTATTGTTTCTTCAAAATAGACCTAGGTTTCCATTTGTGATAAAAGTCTCTACGTTCCCATTCATAAACCTCATGACATTGACAATCCCTTGGATCCTGCTGGAACGTAACCCTTTTAACCTCCGTAATCTCAGGTTCCTGTTTTTACTAGTGTAGCGCTACCCCCAGTGTAAGAGAGCCGCTGGTTTGTTTTGGGTCCCTGAGTACAGCGTCCACCAACCCCCGGCAATTTGGCTCTACCCACTCTGGCACAGTTAGTAAAGGGGTATGTCCCTATGCACATAAAACTTAGCTTATACTCTAAGTGTAATTGGTATGAACTCACAAGCAGACTGCTGAAATAAGAATAACTGGCTTTACTTTTGTCAGTAAGGAAAAGAAATAGCAACATGCGTTTGAACATATGACTTACAATACTTTAGCAGGTCCCTGCAATATGCACTTTAACATGTACACACATATGTAACCACTGGCAGTGGGGAAACGGAGCGCCCAGTGTGGCGACCGTCTGCTATGCACCCCTGAGGTGCAATAAATCTATCTGCGCCTACCTAATGGACCAGGCCTGATCCCTAGCAATAGAGCTCAGTCCTTGTACTAGTACAGTGGTCTTCACCGGCAATGAATCTGTAGAGGTGGTGCACATGTAGCTTTAAATGGTGTCTTTGTAATCCACAAAAAGTAACATTGCTGCTCTGAGGTAAATTGCGCCTAGGCAGTTCAATAGGCATAAAACGTGTGTGTCAATGCAGGATGAGCCTCTCGGCTCTCTCACCAATCCTTGGGTACCGTCCTCAGCTCCGGTCCCTCCAATGGTGGCTCTGGTCTCTTCAATGGCGGCGTCCGGTCTCCTCAGTCACAGCCCTGAACTCCGGTCATCAGCTCCGTCCGACCGACAGTAAGGGGAAGTCTCCGCTCCGCTGCTGTGGACTCTGAGGGGTGAGAGTCTCACTCCATCGGCTGCAAGGCCCAGGCTTCTGGCCTTCAGCTCCGGTCCGCACAGGTGTCTCTGCTGGCTGTCTTCTCCGCGTCACCAGCTCTGTCAGCAGAGGCAGGCCAGTCCTGTCCGGCCTCAGAAGAGGAAGTGTCCCAAGAGGAAGAGGCGGTCTCCGCTCTTCCTTTTTATAACCTCCCCCAGCAGCCTCCCGGGCGGAAGCAAGCAGCCTGGGAGCCTGGGGAATTATGGGAAATGTAGTCTCTTCCCCTAAAAGGGGTAGAACCCCGCTACACACTCCCCCCACTTTGAATCTTTGGTCCCCAAAGACAGTGTTCAAACTACAAACTTTCTCGGGAACAACATTTTCACATAATTTGGACAGAGGAGCCTCCCACCAATTGGCATACGATGGGGAGCTGTCCTGTCTACAGGTCACTTCAGTGTGGGCGACCTGCTTAACTGTGCCAGAGAGTGAGCTGGGGTTGCCCTCCACTAAATGAACAGCGGAAGGGTCAGAGCTTTCAGCACTTCTCCTTGCTGTAGTAACAGAGTCCTCTGAACTTTCTCCCATCTTGGGGTAAGTTAACTTCTTGAGAGGCTTCACAACTCTGCGAGCTCTCTGTTCTCTTGGAACTTCTTCAGGAACACATTCTGGCAACATCTCTGGTTCTGGAACATCTACTTCTTGTTCTGGGTAGAGACCAGGGATATCTTCCCAGCACTCAGGCACATCACTGAATGGCACAAACTCTGTGGCTTCTGGGTTCAATGTGTTATCTTCCACATCTTCAGTAGGTGGAAGATCTATGGCAGAATTTCCTGGAGTTGAGGAAGGCCATAGCCATTCAAGTTCTCCTCTTTCTTCCTCAGGTTGGGGGTCCTGTCCACCCCTAACTTGGGATGTCTGAGACCTAGTATTAGGCCTGGGGGTATCCAGAATGGAAACAGATTCAGGTACGTCTCTTGCTGGAGGCATTCTGACTGCTTCAGTGAGTGGGAGCAAATGATTCCTATGCCAGGTCTTCAAAGGCCCCAACCTTCCTTCTGGTTTCAATTTGTAGACAGGCAATCCTGGAAGTTTCCTACAGATGATATATGGCTCTGATCTCCATCTATCAGCAATCTTGTGTTTCCCAGGGATCCCTAGATTCCGTAACAGTACACGGTCCCCAGGCTGTAGGTCCTGTACTCTAACTTTCAAATCAAAGTTCCTCTTATTTCGGGCCCCCCTCTGGTCAGAGGCCGCTTGAGCTTTCTCATAAGCTATCTTCAGACTGCGCCTCAGTCTGTCCACATATCCTTTGTGGGAGGCAGCAGAGGCATGGTCTAAGGAAATGCCAAAGGCCAAATCCACTGGCAATCTTGCTTCTCTCCCAAACATAAGTCGGTAAGGGGAAAAACCTGTCACATCACTTGTGGTGCAGTTGTAGGCATGCACCAGAGCTGATATGTGTTGACTCCAATGTTGCTTCTTCTCTGTTTCCAAAGTTCCCAACATGTTCAATAGGGTCCTGTTGAACCTTTCAGGCTGGGCATCACCTTGAGGGTGATAGGGTGTAGTTCTAGTCTTCTCTACTCCCAGAGAATCTAGTAGCTTCCTGATCAGGCGACTCTCAAAGTCCCTTCCTTGGTCTGAATGGATTCTCTGTGGCAGTCCATAGTGAACAAAGTACTTCTCCAAAAGTACCTTGGCTACTGTAGAGGCCTTCTGGTCCTTGGTTGGGAAAGCCTGAGCATAACGAGTGAAATGGTCGGTTACCACCAGAACATTTCCCAATCCGCTCAAATCGGGTTCAAGGCAGAGAAAATCAATGCATACCAGATCCATTGGGCCTTCACTCTGTAGGTGGCCCATTGGGGCAGCTTGATGGGGTAAAGTCTTTCTCTGAATGCATCTTGCACAGGAAGGGCAATACTCCTCCACTTCGGCCCTCATGCAGGGCCAATAAAACCGGTCTCTGACAAGTTGGAAGGTTCTCTCTGCTCCCAAGTGACCATGCTGGTCATGTAAGGCAATCAGCACAGTCTCTCGATGCTTCTCTGGGAGAAACAACTGCCACTTGTCTTCTGGTCCATCAGAGGGGCCCCTTCGGTAGACTACCCCCTGATGCACCTGCAATTTGTCCAACTCTCTCCTCAGTCGGCGAGCTTCTTTAGAAGGGTGAAGGCGAAGTCCCTCTGGACTCTTGTCTTCCAGGGCTTCCAGGACCAATCTCCCCATGGGATCTTCCAATTGGCCACACCTCAGCTCCTTCTTGGACAGCTTCGGTAGGCACTCTTCTGCTAGTTGAGTTACCCCACAGTAACACTTTGGGACTCCCACTGTGGTAACTCCTATCTCTTCAGCTCTGGATCCTCCTCTGGCTTGGAGTTCAGCCCCCTGACAAAGGGCTCGCACTCCATCTGGTGCCACTTGGGTCCAGTCTTCCCAGTCATCGACCATGACATGGGATCTTCGGGACAGGGCATCTGCATCCCTATTTCCAGCCCCTGGTCTGTACTTGAGACTGAAATTGAATCCAGACAACGCCGCCAACCATCTGTGTCCAGTTGCATCCAGCTTGGCGGTGGTGAATAGATAGGTCAAGGGGTTGTTATCTGTCTTTACAGTAAACTCGGCCCCATACAGATAGTCTCTCAGTTTGTCAACAACTGCCCACTTGAGGGCTAAGAACTCCAACTTGTGGGTGGGATAGTTCTTCTCGAAGGGGGTCAGGCTCCGGCTCACATAAGCCACTGGTCGTAGCTGGTCTTCATACTCCTGGTAGAGTACTCCACCTAGGCCCTCATGGCTGGCATCAACGTGTAGCTCATATGGTCTAGTGGGATCAGCGTAGGCCAAAACTGGGGCTGTGGTGAGACTTCTCTTCAAGGTCCTGAAAGCCTCTTCACACCTTGAATTCCACTGGTCTTTGACCGACTCACTGGACCTCCTAGGCCCCATTCCATCCTCCTCTCCTTCTGTCTTCAGCAGCTCGTTGAGGGGTTTGGCAATGCGGGCAAATCCATCCACAAACCTGCGGTAGTAGGAGCAGAACCCCAAGAAAGACCGAAGTTCTGTAACTGTTGTGGGCCTTGGCCACGAAGTAACTGCCTCCAGCTTCTCAGGGTCTGTAGACACTCCTTTTTCAGACACTATGTGTCCCAGATAGTTCACAGAAGACTGATAGAACCGACACTTCTCTGGAGAAAGTTTAAGTCCCTCTTCACTGAGCCTCTTCAGTACTTTCTCCAACCTGGCTTCATGTTCTTCCAAAGTCTTTCCAAAGACAATGACATCGTCCAGATACACCAGGACTTCTATGAGGTTCATGTCTCCAACTGTCCTTTCCATTAGGCGTTGAAACGTAGCAGGAGCTCCAGATAGGCCCTGAGGCATCCTGTTGAACTCAAAGAATCCCACTGGGGTTATGAAGGCAGTCTTTTCTCTATCTTCTGGATGCATGGGGATTTGGTAATACCCACTCTTGAGGTCCATCACACTGAACCACTTAGCTCCAGATAAACTCTGCAAGGCATCTTCTATCCTTGGCGTGGTGTACTGGTCAGGAATGGTCCTCCTGTTGAGAGTTCTGTAGTCAATGCAGAGTCTCAATGACCCATTCTTCTTCCTGACTACCACAATGGGGGAGGCGTAGGGGCTTCTGGACTCCCTAATCACTCCCGTCTTCTTCAATTCCGCAAGCTGCTCCCTCAGATCCTCCAGATCTGCTAGCGGGACTCGCCTCACTCTCTCTCTGAATGGCTTGTCCTCTTGCATGCGGATTCGATGGGTGGCACTCCTCGCACACCCCACATCAAACTCATCTTTGGAGAAAATCTTCTCCCATCTGGTCAGCTGGGCCTTGGCTCTCTCTTTCCAAGCTCCAGGTAGGTTTGGGTTTTCCATGGAGAGTTTCTTCCAAACATCTTCTCCTTCACCCGTCCCCTTCACTTCTGACCAGCCAACTGGGACAGCAGGACTCACCTGTCCCAGAAGCATCCTGGCAGGGATCTCCACGGGCCGCTCCGTGGGGTTCCTCACACTGACAGGGACTCTTCCTCTAGCCTTCTTCAGGTCCTTCAGTGAAATTACTTCTGGTATCACCTCCAGACCTGAGTGACCCTCCATTGGGTCGGGTTCCAACATTACAAAGGGGCCAGGCTGCTCCCAAGTAAGTTTTACCGTGGCTCTCATGCAGGTCACCTCTCCAGGCTGTAACACTGCTCCTTCTTTTCCCAGCCTCCATACCCTTCCTATCCCCTCACTTGGGGTCTTCTGCTCTAGGACCAACCGCTGATAGGCTGCCTTCAGCATGGGATGGATCTTGGGAGTTGAAAGATTCTCTTTCTTCACCAGGGGGGTCAGAAGCCTTCTGACTAGGTCCGTGTTCGTCCCTATGATCAGGGACGTCTTGCTGGTTCCTGGTGGGCGGGGACACACCACTGCTAAGGTGTCGAACACTTCAGACTTCCCAGCTACGGATGGGTCAAACGTCATCCGTATGGATAGGTAGCCATCATAGGGGAAACTCTGAGTTCCCAATCCCCTTATCTCCAGCTCTTCTATCTTCTGTATTGGCAGATGACTCAGGTATCTGTCATAGAAGTCCCTGTACAACAGGGTCACTTGTGCTCCAGTGTCCAGGAGGGCCTTCGTGTACACTCCCTCCACCTGGATGGGTACAGTAGGGGATGGACCAACTAGCTCCTCTGGGTAGGGCCTAGTTGATGCTGTCCTCTTCTTTGGACTCTTTGCTTTACCAGCACTTGATTTGCACTTGCTCCTTTCTTGAGCCTGGTATGCATTGATTTTCTCCCTCTTAGTGGGAGTGTGAACCCATTGAGGGATATTGTTATCTCTCACTTTGAAGAGTTCACGCTTGGGGGTGCTGTGTCTCTCCGGAGGGGTCTTGCCCCCTTTCTCTGGAGTGCACCTTGGTTGAGGATCCCTGGGTTCCTTCCGAGGGGTTTGGTCTCCTCGCTTTCTCTTCCTGTTGTGCTTCTTGGAGCTCACTGAAGGTGATGGGCACCCGGTTGACTCCTTCACCGGGGCCCTTTGGCGTTTCCCGCCGGCTGGCGGCTTTCTGCCTTCTTCTTCTTAGGACTGGAACATACAGCTGCAATATGACCAATTCCTCCACAATTAAAGCAAATCATCTCACCGTAGTCAGGTGGGGATGCTGGTGCCGAAACAGCTGGAAACAATTCCTTCCTGCCTGTTTCTTTCTTGGGACTGGGCGTCTCTTTCGCCACTAGAGATGTCAGTATCTCCATCATCTGGGACATCTGCAACTTCAGGGCATCTACCTCTGTGTCTCTTTCAGGGGTTAAGGCCGACCTGACCGTGGCCACTGGAAGCCTTGTAGACCCCATCACCTGCTTCTCCCGTTTCTCTTCCAACATGGCCTCTTCTTCTCTGACCATTCGGATGAGGTCAGGGTAGTCCAGGCTCTTCCCATCCTGCCGGGTGCGTAGAATTAGTGCGACAGGGTCCAAGGGTTGGGCTCCCCTCATCACCTGCTGGGCAGGGGCTTCATCTACCTTCCCTGGATCTATCCCCTTCTTCAGGATAATCCTATGCAGGATCTTGTCTATGCGTCCCATGTACTCTGACAGCTTCTCCCCTGTCTTCTGGTAACAGTGTTCCAGTTGATAGGTAAGTTCTGTGACTTTTTCTGTCCCACCAAACACACCTTCCAGGATGTCTATGTAGTCCTGGGCAGTGCAATCCTTCTTACTCGTCTTCAGATTGCGTATGGCCTCTAAGGCAGGTCCTTTTAGGCTCTCAACAATCCTTTGCTTCTTTCTGCCTTCTGGGACCTCCCATTCTTCTAGGGCCTGCGTGGCACCATCTAACCACTCTTCAAATCCCTCTTCTCCCGAGGGTACAGGTGTCCTCCCTGAGAACATCCGGAGTTTCCTGTATCCCGACATTGGGTAATCCCCGGGGTCTCTTCTGCACTGGGTCACAATCTCCCCTAGGACAGCACACAGTTCTGCACTAAGAGTAGTCTGTGCGGGTGCGGGACTTTCCGCGCCCTTCTGCTCTTCCTTCTTTGGGGATAGAATGGCTTTCATAGGAGAACCTTCTCCCTTGCGCGGCAGCGCATGCAGCACTTGATAGGCCTGACCATTCGGTGCCTGTATGCTCTGGCTCCTGAACTGCTCTGGAGTCTCTTCCTTCCATTCTATTAAGGCGTATGTGTACCCAGCATCATTTCTCATGTCCATTATCCATGACTTCTGGCATGGGGATAATGACATTATGAGCTGCTTGACTGCCTCTCTCGCCCACATCCCTGGCAGTTCAATGACTGCTGCTGCGGCTGGGTCAGCGGCCCATGTTGCGGACCACCGTCCCACTTCTATTGGGTCCATGCCGGTACCTTCTGGCGGCTTTTCCCGCTGACTCAGGATCCCGGATTACGAGCCCCCACGTGTAGCGCTACCCCCAGTTAAGAGAGCCGCTGGTTTGTTTTGGGTCCCTGAGTACAGCTCCACCAACCCCCGGCAATTTGGCTCTACCCACTCTGGCACAGTTAGTAAAGGGGTACGTCCCTATGCACATAAAACTTAGCTTATACTCTAAGTGTAATTGGTATGAACTCACAAGCAGACTGCTGAAATAAGAATAACTGGCTTTACTTTTGTCAGTAAGGAAAAGAAATAGCAACATGCGTTTGAACATATGACTTACAATACTTTAGCAGGTCCCTGCAATATGCACTTTAACATGTACACACATATGTAACCACTGGCAGTGGGGAAACGGAGCGCCCAGTGTGGCGACCGTCTGCTATGCACCCCTGAGGTGCAATAAATCTATCTGCGCCTACCTAACGGACCAGGCCTGATCCCTAGCAATAGAGCTCAGTCCTTGTACTAGTACAGTGGTCTTCACCGGCAATGAATCTGTAGAGGTGGTGCACATGTAGCTTTAAATGGTGTCTTTGTAATCCACAAAAAGTAACATTGCTGCTCTGAGGTAAATTGCGCCTAGGCAGTTCAATAGGCATAAAACGTGTGTGTCAATGCAGGATGAGCCTCTCGGCTCTCTCACCAATCCTTGGGTACCGTCCTCAGCTCCGGTCCCTCCAATGGTGGCTCTGGTCTCTTCAATGGCGGCGTCCGGTCTCCTCAGTCACAGCCCTGAACTCCGGTCATCAGCTCCGTCCGACCGACAGTAAGGGGAAGTCTCCGCTCCGCTGCTGTGGACTCTGAGGGGTGAGAGTCTCACTCCATCGGCTGCAAGGCCCAGGCTTCAGGCCTTCAGCTCCGGTCCGCACAGGTGTCTCTGCTGGCTGTCTTCTCCGCGTCACAGCTCTGTCAGCAGAGGCAGGCCAGTCCTGTCCGGCCTCAGAAGAGGAAGTGTCCCAAGAGGAAGAGGCGGTCTCCGCTCTTCCTTTTTATAACCTCCCCCAGCAGCCTCCCGGGCGGAAGCAAGCAGCCCTGGGAGCCTGGGGAATTATGGGAAATGTAGTCTCTTCCCCTAAAAGGGGTAGAACCCCGCTACACATACTTGGGTGCCATGAAGTGGCTCCGTAGCTCACGCATGTATTTGCAAATGTGTGCAAACGAAACCCCTTTTTTAACACATACTGTTATGCCCCATACACACGATCGGATTTTCCGACAACAAATGTTGGATGTGAGCTTGTTGACGGAAAGTCCGATCGTGTGTATGCTCCATTGAACAAATGTTGGCTAGCAGGTTCTCAAATTTTCCGCCAACAAATCTCTGTTGTCTGACTTTCTGATCGTGTGTACACAAGTCCGTCACCCAAAAGTCCACGTATGCTCAGAATCATGAATATGAGCCGGAGATATTACTAGCGTTCGTAATGGAGTCATCACGTACATCTTGTACGTCACTACGTTCCTAATTGTTGGCCAACATTTGTTTGACCGTGTGTATGCAAGACAAGTTGGAGCCAACATCCTTCGAATAAAAATCCACGGTTGTGTTGTCGGAAAGCCCAATAATGTGCATAAGACAACAGAATTTGGTTGGTTAGCAGGCTGGTCGATAAGTTGAGCCGGAAATTTCTTTGGATTTGTTTTGCATGTGTTGTCCTTCCATATGCTCCTTGCTGCAAAGGCCAGTTATAGGTGAGGGCAGTGGCCAATTGTTTGTACTGTTGAAATATTTGTGAGGGGACGTACTGGACACCTATGCTGCCATGATGCTACAGTGGATATAAAAAGTCTACACACCCCTGTTAACCGCTTGCAGACCGTCTCACGCCGATATACGTCGGCAGAAGGGCTCGTACATGCAGAATCACATACCTGTACGTTGCCCTTTAGGATGTGGCCATCTGGTGTGCGCCCGAGGCAAGCTCCGTGAGTCGGGTCGCGGGTCCCGTGGACTCGATGGCCACGGGGATACCCGCGATCATCTCACGGAGAGGAAGAATGGGGAGATGCTGATGTAAACAAGCATCTCCCCGTTCTGCCTAGTGACAGTGTCACTGATCTCTGTTCCCTGTGATCGGAGCAGAGATCAGTGACATGTCACACACAGCCACGCCCCCCCACAGTTAGAAACACGCCCATAGGACACACTTAACCCCTACACTGCCACTTAGTGTTTAACCCCTTCACTGAAAGTGTCATTTACAACATATGTACCAAAAATATGTAGAAGAATACGTATCGGCCTAAACTGAGGAAAAAAACGTTTTTATATATTTTTGGGGGATATTTATTATAGCAAAAAGTAAAAAATTATGTGTTTTTTTCAAAATTGTTGCTCTTTTTTTGTTTATAGCGCAAAAAATAAAAACCTCAGGGGTGATTAAATACCACCAAAAGAAAGCTCTATTTGTGGGGAAAAAAAGAACGTCAATTTTGTTTGGGAGCCACATTGCACGACCGCGCAATTGTCAGTTAAAGCGACGCAGTGCTGAATCGCAAAAAGGGGCCTGGTCCTTTGGCTGCCAATTGGTCCGGGGCTGAAGTGGTTAATGTGACCTATAAACTGTACAACTTAGTCAAACAGCAAACTGAAATCTTTTAGGTGGAGGGAAGTAAAAAAAATAAAATAAATAATAATATGGTTGCATAAGTGTGCACACCATTAAACTAATAGTTGAAGCACCTTTTGATTTTATTACAGCACTCAGTCTTTATACAGGTATGACTCCATCAGCATGGCACATCTTGACTTGGCAATATTTGCAAACATTTTGTTTTTTGCTGAAAGTAATGGCTTTCTTCTGGCCACTGTTCTTTCCCTTTGGTTATGATAGATTTGATGGTGATCCTAGGGATCATCAAAAATTTGGATATTTTTATAACCTAACCCTGACTTGTACTTCTCAACAACATTGTCCCTTACTTGTTTGGAGAGTTCCTTGGTCTTCATGGCAGTGTTTGGTTAGTGGTGCCTCTTGCTTAGGTGTTGCAGCCTCTGGGGCCTTTCAAAAAGGTGTGTATATGTAATGACAGATCATGTGACACTTAGATTGCACACAGGTGGATATCGTTTCACTAATTATGTGACTTCTGAAGGTAATTGGTTGCACCAGAGCTTTTTATGGGCCTCATAACAAAGAGGGTAAATACATACGCACATGCCAATTCTCAGTTTTTTATTTTTGAAAAATTGTTTTATGTATATATTTTTCTAATTTTACTTCACCAACTTAGACTATTGTGTTCTGCTCCATCACATATAATTCAGGTTAAAAAAAACATTAAACTAAAGGCTGTAAAGGGAGGCCCGGAATGAAAGGCACAAAAGAAAGTAATGAAGGGCCGGGCATGACAAAAGGGGAAAGGAGAGGCAGCGAGAGGGTTAAAAATACAAGGAAATGAGGGAAGAGGAGGAGACATGGAGGAGGAACCAGGGGGGAGGAGCAGTATAAATAAGCAGTAAGCGGGAGCAGTATGGATTGAGACAGAGAAGAAGTTTCCCACCCATCCTCCCTATCTTGGTATTTTCTTGCTGTTTTGTTGTGTGTTTGTTTGTGTTCTTTTCTTACAGGATCCAGGGATTCGGGTTGTCATAGCAGTGGTGTAACGGCGGTGTCTTTGGTCTTTGATGGTGGCAAGAAAACAGATGTGATGGAAGTGGTTGGGGGCTCATAGGTAGTATGTCCCACCTTTAGTGTATTCCAGCGGAAGGGTAGGCTGAAATACGGGAATGGTTGCACTGCGGGAAAGGGGGTTGTCTCTGAGCTGATAAACGTCCGGAGGCCTGGTATGGTGAAATTTGGTCCAGCAGTGTACTGGTGGAAAAGTTGAAGTCGGGTGCCGTCAAAGACCAACAGACTTGGAGTTAAAAATTGTTGTCACAAAGGTTGTATATATGTTAATTTAAGTTACTGTATATACTCGAGTATAAGCCAAGATTTTCAGCCCTTTTTTTAGGCCTGAAAGTGCCCCCCTCGGCTTATACTCGAGTCACTGCCGTCTGCCTACATGAATAGCGTGTCATGCAGACAGACGGCAGTGTTCAAAAGCTGCGCCTCCTCCTCCTCCTCGTCCGTGATAGGAGGAACACTAATTTTCCCAGCAGTAAGTCAGTGTGCAGTGTTCCGCCTATCACGGACGTCCTGTCATTCTCATCTCATGGACGAGGATGAGAGGATGTCCGTGATAGGCGGAACACTGAACACTGACTGCTGGGAAAACAGAGTGTTCCTCCTATCACGGACGAGGAGGAGGCGCGGCTTTTGAATGTGGAATGGCGCCTTACACGCTGATCGGCAGGATCAGCAATGGGGGACACAGGACGAACAAGGAGGCATCTAACGAGCGGCACAAGACTGCAATGGTGGACACAGGTGGCAGATCAGAGGGAGGCATACACAGACCGAGGGGATGCAGATCGGCACAGGTAGGCTGCAATGGGGACACAGGGGGGTATGTACAGGACACAGGGAGACATGCAGCTGCAGATGTGCATTTGCTGACCCTCTTTTCCACTTACAGTAGCTGCTGAATTTCTCACCCTCGGCTTATACATGGGTCAATACGTTTTTTTGTGGGAAATTAGGGGCCTCCGCTTATATTCGGATCAATACGTTTTCCCAGTTTTTTGTGGTAAATTAGGGGCCTCGGCTTATATTCGGTTCGACCTATACTCGAGTATATACGGTATTTAATATTGGAGTGAATAGTTGTTAATAAAAGGCTGCTATGGCCAGTTATACTCCAAAACTTCTGTGTGGTCTATTTATTTTGATAAGAAGGGGTAAGAAAGGGTAAAAAGGGAAGAAGGGATCTAGAAGGGTAAAAAGGGGTGTTATGGGAGAGTTGGGGATATCTTGAATACATTAGTCATGTAACAAAATAGGTAAAAAGCCAAGGGGGGTGAATACTTTTGCAAGGCACTGTATATATATATATAAAAATGAAAGAATAATATATTTTCCGTTGAAGTTGTTTTTCTAGATATTGTCAGTATATTGTCAGTAAATTCGGCGAGCATCTGGTCACTGTGGACAATTTCCATTTGTAGCGGTGACAGCTCTTTGCAGGCTTTAGAGTCTCACCTCACTGCTGTGACTGTGATTCTGCTCTGCAGTTCTCTGTAATAACTGAATGGACCTCTCTCTCCCCCCCCCCCCCCCCCCCCCCCCTGAGTCCCCGTGTTTTCTTCTCTGTATGACAGACATTGACAGACTGTCAGAGACACAAGACGCATGCTGATCAGTAAGACGTAGCATTGCAGTTCTGACATTTCATTGTAGATGTATTCTCAGGCTGTTCATTATGCAAAGGTAGACTGGATCTTCCGTTCAGCCAAGGCTCTGTGCAATACTGGGTTATAAAGTGTACCTGTCATTCACACACAGTCAAGCCATTTCATTGGCAGAACCATCCCGGAGGTTAACGCAGACTTCTGGTGAGCTTCAGCGACGCAGCAGGCAGTAAAATGAGAAAGTAGGATCCCCAGCTGAGGTATTAGTTCTCAAACACCAAGGAACTGCAGGGAATGTACAGGAGGAGGATATACAGTCAAAAGCATGATCGAATTGGTTTTTATAAAAGAAACTTCTCCAGGGTTTTTAATGGTAGAGCTGTTTACTGCATATAATTAAACCCCAGGCAGATAATAAAAAATTACATTTTAAGTGAGTTATGTACTAATTGAAAAAATACATTAAGGGCCAATTCTCTTTGTTGTATTGTGCCAACATGTGGGAAAATGCACATTTCAATTACTGCAAGGCACAGCAAGCCACGTTCCACAGTGTGACTCGGTGTAGGGCCATGGACACTTACCCTTTCTGGAATTAAAACCCAGACACTGTGTCATTGTTTTAGATGTTTTATTACATGAATACAATAGGCCTCATCTTTATTTAACCACTTAAAGACCGGACACTTTCACCCCCTTCCTGCCCAGACCAATTTTCAGCTTTCAGCATTTTAAATGCCAATTACTCAAGCATGCAACACTGTACCCAAATTCAATTTTTATCAGGGTTTTTTTTAGACAGAAAAGGCTTTTATTTGGTGGTATTTAATCACCACTTACTTTTTTTTTTTTTTGCTATATAAATGAGAAAATACCAAAAATTTGGAAAAAAACTAATTTTTCTTTGCTTCTTATATACAATTTTGCAAATAAATAATCTTTTGTCATAAATTTAGGATTTCTTAACAATAACCCAAATCAGTGTATATTATTTAGTCTGTGTGAAAGTTACAGAGTCTACAAACTATGGGATATACAGTGCCTTGAAAAAGTATTCATACTTGAAGTTTCCCTTTTGTCATGTTACAACCAAAAACGTAAATGTATTTTATTGGAATTTTATGTGATAGACCAACACAAAGTGGAACATAATTATAAAGTGGAAGGGAAATAATAAATGGGTTTCAAAATGTTTTACAAATAAATATCGGAAAAGTGGGGCGTGCATTTGTATTCAGCCCCCTTTACTCTGATACCCCGAACTAAAATCTAGTGGAACCAATTGCCTTCAGAAATCACCTAATTAGTAAATAGAGTCCACCTGTCTGTAATGTAATCCCAGTATAAATACAGCTGTTTTTTTAGCCCTCGGAGGTTTGTTTGTCATCGACCCTGTCCTCAGGGCCCACTAACAGGCCAGGTTTTATGTATTACCTTGGGGAGACGCAGACTAGAATACTGCAATCACTGAGCAGCAAATTATATCACCTGTCATGTATTTCAGTTATCCTGCAAACCTGGCCTGTTAGTGGGTCCTTAGGACAGGGCTGATGACCACTGTGTTAGAGAACCTTAGTGAACAAACAGCATTATGAAGGCCAAGGAACACACCAAACAGGTCAGGGATAAAGTTGTGAAGAAGTTTAAAGCAGGGTTAGGTTATAAAAAAATATCTTAAGCTTTGAACATCTCCTGGAGCATTGTTCAATCCATCATCCAAAAAGGGAAAGAGTATGGCATAACTGCAAACCTACCAAGACCGTCCACCTAAACTGACAAGTCAGGCAAGGAGAGCATTAATCAGAGAAGCAGAAGCATGGTAACTCTGGAGGAGCTGCAGAGATCCACAACTCAGGTGGGAGAATCTGTCCCCGGGACAACTATTACTTCTGTAGTCCAAAAATCTGGCCTTTATGGAAGAGTGCCAAGAAGAAAGCCATTGCTAAAAGAAGGCCATAAGAAGTCCTGTTTGCAGTTTGCGAGAAGCCATGTGGGGGACACAGAAAACATGTGAAAGAAGGTGCTCTGGTCAGATGAGACCAAAATTTAGAATAGTGCGATTAGTTTCGTACGAATTCGTAATTCGTACGAATTTTTCGAAATTCGTACGAATTTACGAATCCGTAGTACGATTTTTTTCGAATACGAATTCCGTACGGAATACGAAATTCTGTTTACGAATTTTGTCGCCGAAATTATTCGAATCCGACTACCAAATATCGAATTTCAACTAATATGAAAGAAATTATTATAGCGGATATAACGAATGATTCGAATGAATTTGAATGAATTCGAATGACAAAGTGTCATTTTTGCAGAAAAAAAAGCTATTTAAAATCACTCGCGGCTATTGCCGGCAAATGAATTGTCGGCTCCGTAACACAGAGAACAGTCATTCATTGATATAAAAAAAAAAAAGCGTAGGGGTCCCCCCAAATTCAATAACCAGGCCCTTCAGGTCTGGTATGGATATTAAGGGGGACCCCAGCCAAAAAAAAATGGCACGGGGTCCCCCTCAAAATCCATACCAGACCCTTTATCTGAGCACGCAACCTGGCAGGCAGCAGGAAAAGAGGGGGGGACGAGAGTGCCCCCCCTCCCGCCTGAACCGTACTAGGCCACATGCCCTCAACATTGGGAGGATGCTTTGGGGGTCTGAGACCCCCAAAGCACCTTGTCCCCATGTTGATGAGGACAAGGGCCTCATCCCCACAACCCTGACCATTGGTTGTGGGGGTCTGCGGGCGGGGGGCTTATCGGAATCTGGAAGCCCCCTTTAACAAGGGGACCCCCAGATCCCGCCCCCCCCTGTGTGAAATGGTAAGGGGGTACAAAAGTACCCCTACCATATCACCAAAAAAGTGTCAAAAATGGTAAAAATGACAGGAGACGGTCTTTGACAATTCCTTTATTAAAATCTTCGTTCTTCTTTCTTCTGGTCTTCCTTCTTCCTTTCTTCATCCTTCGGTTCTTCATCTTCTCCTTCTGGCATCTTCTTCCATCTTCTTCTTCCTCCGATCCGCCTCTTCTTGCTCCGGTCTTCTCGTCCTTCTCGTCCGGCATCGGCGTCTCTTCTGGGCCGCTCCGTGCAATGGGAGGCTCCCGCTGTGTGAGGCTTCGCTCCGGCTGACAGGTCTTTTATAACGGAAGGCACCTGGTGACCCTGCCCCCCTCTGACGCATGGGGACGTCATGGCGACTTCCCTATTGCTTTCCCCATGATGTCAGAGGGGGGGCGGGGTCACCAGGTGCCCTCCGTTATAAAAGACCTGTCAGCCGGAGCGAAGCCTTACACAGCGGGAGCCTCCCATTGCGAGGAGCGGAGAAGATGAAGAAAGGAAGAAGGAAGACCAGAAGAAAGAAGATTTTAATAAAGGCATTGTCAAAGACCGTCTCCTGTCATTTTTACAATTTTTGACACTTTTTTGGTGAAATGGTAGGGGTACTTTTGTACCCCCTTACCATTTCACACAGGGGGGGGTGGGATCTGGGGGTCCCCTTGTTAAAGGGGACTTCCAGATTCCAATAAGCCCCCCGCCCGCAGACCCCCACAACCAATGGCCAGGGTTGTGGGGATGAGGCCCTTGTCCCCATCAACATTGGGACAAGGTGCTTTGGGGGTCTCAGACGCCCAAAGCACCCTCCCAATGTTGAGGGCATGTGGCCTGGTACGGTTCAGGCGGGAGGGAGGGTCGCTCTCGTCCCCCCCTCTTTTCCTGCGGCCTGCCAGGTTGCGTGCTCGGATAAGGGTCTGGTATGGATTTTAAGGGGGACCCCACGCCATTTTTTTTTTTTGGCCGGGGTTCCCCTTAAAATCCATCCCAGACCTGAAGGGTCTGGTATGGATATTTGGGGGGGACCCCACGACATTTTTTTTGGCTGGGGTTCCCCTTAATATCCATACCAGACTTGAAGGGCCTGGTTATTGAATTTGGGGGGACCCCCACGCTTTTTTTTTTATCAATGAATGACTGTTCTCTGTGTTGCGGAGCCGACATTTCATTAGCCGCAAGTGATTTTAAATAGCTTTTTTTCCTGCAAAAATGACACTTTGTGCAGGAACAGTTCTCTATATTAGATATACTGAATCTCGAATTCATTCGAAGCATTCGAAGCATTCGTTATATCCGCTATTATAATTTCTTTCATATTAGTTGAAATTCGATATTTGTAGTTGGATTTACTAACGATTCGTAACTATTCGTAACGATTCGTAACGATTCGTAACTTGAAATTGAAATTCGATATTTGTAGTTGGATTCGAATTGTTCTCTGTGTTACGAGAACCGACAATTCATTAGCCGCGTTAACGATTCGTAACGATTCGTAACTTTACTAACGATTCAAAAAAAAATTACGATTCGTACGAAATTCATATTTCGTACGATTTTGAACGGAATTTCGTACACGAATTACGAATTTTTTTATATACGAAACGGGACGAAACAAATTTTTTGACAGTTCCCATGTCTACCAAAATTTAACATTTTGGCACAAAAGCAAAATGCTATGTGTGGCAGAAAACTAACACTGTACATCACCCTGAACACACCATCCCCACCGTGAAACATGGTGGTGGCAGCAGAGACAGGGAAGCTGGTCTGAGTTGGTGGGAAGATGGATGGAGCCAAATACAGGGCAATCTTAGAAGAAAACCTGTTAGAGTCTGCAAAAAACTTGAGACTGGGGCGGAGGTTCAACTTCCAGCAGGACAACGACCCTAAACATACAGCCAGAGCTACAATCGAATGGTTTTGATCAAAGCATATTCATGAGTTAGAATGGCCCAGTCAAAGCCCAGACCTAAATCCAATTGAGAATCTGTGGCAAGACTTGAAAATTGCTGTTCACAGACATTTATGGTCTAGAGCCCTACGGACGACATGAGTAACGATGACACATAGGAACAACACAAAAACTCACCAACATGAAATAGACCTGAAAGTGTGCCTTGGTCTACCGTATGGTACACCAAAATAAGGGGGCATACCCTAGATAAAGAATGATAAGAAGTAGTTATGGAATAATGTGGAATGAGTATTCAGTCTGGGGTAAGAATACTTGGAAGAGGCTTTTTAAAAGGGGAGGGTGGGTGGGTATCACGCACAGGAAACCGACAAAGACCGGCGGCCTTTGGGCTGCTTAAATACCCTCCGGGCTCCTCCCATAACTTCAGGCCGGTACCCGGCCTTCCAATTTATGGTCTAGAGCCCTACGGACGACATGAGTAACGATGACACATAGGAACAACACAAAACTCACCAACATGAAATAGACCTGAAAGTGTGCCTTGGTCTACCGTATGGTACACCAAAATAAGGGGGCAAAAACCTTCAGGTAGGGGATAATTATTTATTAAAGGCAATGTCACTGAGTAAGTCGAGCAAAGGCCTGAGCCATCTCTAACTGTGGGTTAGGAATGTAGCGAGAGAAGCAGGCCGATTTCCACCGACCCAGTTTCTTGATCACGTGGTCCGGAACCCCCTGTCTTGAGGCCGTCGTGGCCGCCCCGATCCGGAATGAATGCCCGGAGTACTGGCTGGGGTCCAACTGAAGATTGCCGAGAAGGACCCGGACATGTTCCACGAACTGCGACGAGTTGAGGGGTTTTACCGGAAAGGGTAGAAGCGGACTGGACCCTGGGCGGTCGGATAGCAGTGCCGTCAGGCGGTTCAACACGGCAACTGGGCACCAGTTGTTGTCAGTCCTGTACAGGTGAATATCTACTCCGGAACCTCGCTGCTGAGTTTTGGATGTCGCCAAGTGAAGGACGTAGTGATCCTGGTGGCGGTAGAGATTACTTCTATGCAAGACTGGACCGGCTGGGTGGCTGCGAGTGAACTCGCTGGGCCGTAGAAACCCATAAAATGCCATGTGTATCGCAGCCTGCAGGACGGTGCTGAGGAGGAGACCGAAAGGGGACCTATCCAGGATGTCAGACATCCCCTTGAAGATCTCCCCCGTGATAGGCAGCCGCTTCAGGCTGACTGGCGGCTGGTGTTTCTGAACTCCACGTAGTAGAGCCCTCACTGCGTGGCAGGAGAACACCGAAGGCCTCGCGGGGTCTTGAAGTGACAAGTAGTGCTGCACCCCGGCCACGTACTGGCGTATCGTGCTGTGTGACAGTGCTAGGTGAGAATGACAGTAGGCGATGAACGCCAGGACCTGCTTGAGGCTGGAAGACTCACGAGGCCGATGGGGCAGGAACTTGTTAAACGCCCTCCAGGCCGTCCGGTAGGCCCGACGGGTGTTGCGGGCGAGCGAGGCGTTAATGATGTTGGTAGCTGAGCGTAGATGTGGGGCTAGTCCAAGGTCAGTTGTGACCAATCCGGGATAGTGGCTGAAAGATGGTAGGCTCCTGGCATCTGTTCAAAGAAAGAAATAAAGTTAAAACGGGAGAGTGCGTCCGCTGCTGAGTTAAACTTCCCTGGAATGAATGAGCAGTAAACATTGAACTGATGCTGTAGGGATAGCTGGACCAGTCTGCGGAGGAAGGACATGACGGGCCTGGACTTAGACCTGCCCTTGCTGACGATCTCGGCTGTGGCTTGATTGTCTGTCGTGAAAGCCACGGTCTGTCCAGACCAATGGTGACCCCATAGGTGGGCGGCTGCTACGATGGGGAAGAGCTCAAAGAGGGCTGACGTGGTAGTGAAGCCCGGTGTGGCTAGTGCTTGAGGAGGCCAAGGGGCGGCGAACCACAAATGGCCAAAAATGGCGGCGCATCCTGTGGATGCCGCCGCGTCGGTCACCACCTGAGGTGACTGCGTGGACACGACTGGGATGAACAGGGACACACCGTTCCAATCACTAAGAAAGTGTTCCCACATGGCCAGATCTGCCCTGGCTGCAGAATCCAGCCTGATGACCTGGTCTGGGTCCTGAGTGTAGGACAGGAAGACCAACAACCGGGACACGAAGGAGCGGCCCTGGGGAATGATCCTCACAGCGAAGTTCAGCATCCCGAGGAGAGACTGAAGTTGCTTCTGAGTACATCCCCCCACCCGGGTGAATTCTCGCAGAACCGTCCTGATACGGTCCAACTTATCTGCGGGAAGGCTGGCCTGCATGGCAAGCGTGTCAAGGTCGACGCCCAAGAACGTGATCTTGTGTGCCGGGCCGTCAACCTTGTGCTCCGCTATGGGGACGTTCAGATTGTCGAAAACCGTCCTCAACTTTCCAAGGTCCCCTGGGGGAGCCCCGGGCGGTTCTATCAGAAGGAAGTCATCCAAATAATGGATGACCTCGTGGCACTGTGCCTCATGGAGAAGGATCCACGCCAGGGTCTCCGCGAACTTGTCAAATAGCCAAGGACTACTCTTAGACCCGAAGGTCAATTTGGTCGCGAAATAATATCGCTCCCTCCACTTGATGCCGTGCCAGCACCACAGGGAAGGATGAATGGGCAGCAGCTTGAAGGCGTCGGATATGTCCGCCTTCGAGAGCCAAGCACCCACCCCTGCCCTGAGAATGGCCTGGATAGCCATGTCTACCGAAGCGTACTTCAGTGAGAACTCCTCGGAGGGGATGAGCGAGTTGAGACTGGGAACGACGGAAGAATGAGGCGCTGACAGATCATACACCAGACGTTTTTTATTTGAAAATTTTCCCTGTACAAGCCCAATAGGGCTAACCCTCCAGATGCTAAAGGGGGATTGACAGAACGGGCCTATCATGAAGTCCCGATCCAACTCCGTCTGCAAAAGGACGTCAATAGCTGGCTCATCTGTTGCTGCTGAGCGTAGGTTCGGACATTCGTGGGTGGAGTGGGGCAGGGTGATGAGCCCGGTATGAAACCCATCAGTGAAACCTCGGATGAGGTAGCCGGCGAGTGACGGAGTGGGGTGTGAGGTCAAGTAAACACCGAGCCAAAGGACATTGACCCGGCTTAGTCATGGTTTCTTCTGTTTGACCTCACATAGGATCCTGGGGTGCGCCCTCTGGCATAGGGTGCAAACGTGCAAGAGCCGGCACTGGCTGAAATTGCAGGAGCCGTAATTGAAATTGTTGCAAATGGCGGCTCCCCCAACCATCCGCACCGGACGTCCCAACTTGTCCACCTTTTGCCCTTGCGCCGGGGCCTGCTGAGCCTGGCTCGTGCTGGTAGAGGCCGTGCTAGCTATCGGATGGACAGAGGCTATGTTGGCACACCAGACCGTGGTGTGGGACGCTGACTGACAGACAGCACATAGCGGGGAGCGAAGACCCGCGAAGTGGCGGCAGAACAACTCCGTGTCCACTACGCTCTAGTCCGTTGCCAAATGAAACTGTGAGAATCTGGCTGCGGCTTTGGCCGAGAAGGACCGATGATAGTCGTAGAACGCTGAGCCACCGTATTTGTGGCCCAGGTCTACGATCAAATGGAGGTAGAGGTCCAGTTCCTCCCGTCTGCCGGGGGAGGCTGAGCACAGCACGTCCCTAAACATGCCGAAAGCGAGCGTGAACTCGGGCACCGTGAGCTTTCGATTGAGCCTCGGATCCTTCGCTTTCAAAACCACCGAGACGTCCCCCCAGGTGTAGGCCTTGTTCTCGGCCAAGTCATGGACCGAGATCAAGAGTGAGGCCAGGTTAACGTCTCTGCCCTCTAGAATGTCCTTCCTTACGCTGGGTGGCACCAGGTGGGAAGGGTGAACGGTAGTCGTGGCAAGCTCACTACCTGCGGCCGGTGCACTGATGGCTGGGACCACCGCAGGGTCCGGAACCGTGGCAGCCGGGCTGGTCTCTAGACGAGACACCCTGTCCTGGACCTCAACGATTGAGGAAGACAGGGAAGACACGAGGGTGTGTAGCTGAGCGACGGCGGCTGAAATCGATTCCAGAGACGCCTGCTGGCTGCTGGGGCTTGCTGCGGCCGGTGGTGGGAAGAGGAGCCTGAATAGCTCCGCCTTCCTGGCCGCGGACGAGAAGGGTATCCCTCTGCGTCTCAGCTCGGCGGACAGCCTGGGAATTGTCCATGCCCTAAGAGACTGGACACTGCCAGCCTCGGAGGCTGACGCCGGAGATAGCGGGGTGGTGAGGTCATCGCTGCCGACTGATGACATGGCGGCTGCCAAGACCCGTTACTTAGTAGACTGGTCACGTGTCTGCAGGCTGGGCCTATAAAGAGGTGACAAGACATGAGTTTGGACGTGTCACCTATGGTATACGTACCTGCCATGAGAAAGCAAGAGCCCCCCGTGCCCCTGCGTTTTTTTTTTTTTTTTTTTTACCTGCTGGAACCCTGATCAAGCTGGTGCAGGTGGACCTACTGAATCCGACTGACCTGAGAGAGTGTGAGAGAAAAGTACCTATTTAAGAGCCTAAAACTGCTGCCGTCCAGAGCGACGGAACCCAATGTAGATGATAACAACAGGCGATAGTGACTTAAGTCGACTGCCGAGACCGCTGTGGGATCAAATGACAGATAACAACGCGAATGACTGACTTGACATGTTGCCTTAACTGAATGAACTTCCCGTGACAGGGCCCGGCCCGTTCGTACCGTATGGGGGTGACTGTGAGCCGGACTCTGGAGCACGTACAGAAATGAGGCAACCGTGAAAATGAGGCCAACTGCCTGGGTACGCTGAGGCCGAACTGTGACATCCAGCTGCCACCGGGTCCGACTCCAAGCTCCCTTTTTTTTTATTTATTTTTTTTATTTTTTATTTTTTTTTGTAGAAATGCGGCCAGCTTAGGGCACGCCGGCGCGAATTCGTACAGGCAGGTGACCAATTAACGCCGGGGCGTGGTAAGGTGACACAGAAATGATATAACATGACAAGGACAAGAATCAAAGTCTCTTTTTTTTTTTTTTTTTTTTTGCGACTCTGCCCCTGGCGCATGTATTGAAATGAGGCCGGGCCTAGGGCACGCCGACACGAATTAGTGCGGGGAAGTGACTGCATTCATGCCGGGCGTGGTAAGGTGACAGAAATGAGATACCATGACAGGGGCAAGAATCAGGAATGTACGCAAACCAGTGATGCGATTCCGCCCTTGGCGCATGTATTGAAATGAGGCCGGCCTAGGGCACGCCGACACGAATTAGTGCGAGGAAGTGACTGCATTCATGCCGGGCGTGGTAAGGTGACAGAAATGAGATACCATGACAGGGGCAAGAATCAGGAATGTACGCAAACCAGTGATGCGATTCCGCCCTTGGCGCATGTATTGAAATGAGGCCGGGCCTAGGGCACGCCGACACGAATTAGTGCGGGGAAGTGACTGCATTCATGCCGGGCGTGGTAAGGTGACAGAAATGATATACCATGACAGGGGCAAGAATCAGGAATGTACGCAACCAGTGATGCGATTCCGCCCTTGGCGCATGTATTGAAATGAGGCCGGCCTGGGGCACGCCGACCCGAATCAGTGCAGGGAAGTGACTGCATACACGCCGGGCGTGGTAAGGTGACAGAAATGATATACCATGACAGGGGCAAGAATCAGGAATGTACGCAACCAGTGATGCGATTCCGCCCTTGGCGCATGTATCGAAATGAGGCCGGGTAGTCGTGCATCTGGATCGCCCCGATCGGAGCATGTATGGATGCGACCGGACCAGGATCGAAGCGATGGCATGAACGCCCTGTTTAACTGATGCGAAATGGTTTAGCATGACCGAATGGCCTGATACGTTAGCCATGTTTGAAATGATGAAATGATTGTCATGCTAACACGTGAAATGTTTCGACACGGTCGAAGTGATTCGTACAATTAATATGCCAACAGCGATTCGGAATGTAATAGCGATTCGGCACGCTCGCTGGCGCCACCGATTCGAAAAATGGCAGGACATGAACGATACGTGTGAGTGCGAACGGCACCCGTGCGTGAGTCATGTTAGAACGATTCGAAGACTGCGTAGCACGACCGCGTAAGGGAACCCTTGAGTGCCGGATGCGGCATCGGTCGGAGTGTTTGTGGCGGGTGGCCCTGAATGTGCGTGCCGCTAGATGGCTCCCGATCGTGTACAACCAAAAACGTGCGAGTAAGTGTTTAGGTTTCGAGACAAGCAGCGCGTGGTTCGTGAGCTACGCAGACCACAGTTTAGTGACATGATAAGCAGTGCATGAGAACGTAAAACATGGGAGCCGAAGCCCTACCTGCGACAGCCGAACCAGACTCTTTGTACGAACTGCGACTCGGCGACACGAGTGCGACACGAAGGGACAACACGACTTACGAACACGGAACGCGGGACTGCAACAAGAGGAGACGGACAGACGAAAACCGGAGCTCACGAACCGGCACCAACAGCGCTTGTCTCGAACGAGTCGGTCCTAGATGTCTGACGTATCAGATATCACGCACAGGAAACCGACAAAGACCGGCGGCCTTTGGGCTGCTTAAATACCCTCCGTGACATCACTCCCCATCACTCCCCATTAATTTCACAGCCTCTGTCGGCTATGTCCTCTGCAGAGCTTCCGGTACCCGGCCTTCAATTTTTTTCCTTTTTTTTACATACTGTGACCGGTATGGTGTCTAGGGTTGGTGTCACCCGGTGCGGTAAAACATGGTGTCACCCCACCTCCACCAACTATAGTCGCCCCTCAGTACGGACCCACCTTCCCTAAGTATAGACCCCCCTCTGTCAGTGCAGAACCCCCACTAAGTATAAACCCCTCCGTCAGTACAGACCCCCCTCCATCAGTATAGACCCCAGGACAAACCACCCACCTTCATCAGTATAGACCCCCAGGACAAATCACTCCCTCCATTAGTACAGACCCCCCAGGACAAACCACCCCCCCTCCATTAGTACAGACCCCCAGGACAAACAACCCCCCCCTCCATTAGTACAGACCCCCTCAGGACAAACCACCCCTCAATTAGTACAGACCCCCAGGACAAACCACCCCCCTCCATTAGTACAGACCCCCAGGACAAACCACCCCCTCCATTAGTACAGACCCCCCAGGACAAACCACCCCCCCCCCCTCCATTAGTACAGACCCCCCAGGACCAACCATCACCCTCTATTAGTACAGACCCCCCAGGACAAACCACCCCCCTCCATTAGTACAGACCCCCCTCAGGACAAACCACCCCTCTCCATTAGTACAGACCCCCCTTAGGACAAACCACCCCTCTCCATTAGTACAGACCCCCTAGGACAAACCACCCCCTTCCATTAGTACAGATCCCCTCTAGGACAAACCACCCCCCTCCATTAGTACAGACCCCCCAGGACAAACCGCCCCCTCCATTAGTACAGACCCCCAGGACAAACCACCCCCCCTCCATTAGTACAGACCCCCCACAGGACAAACAACCCCCTTCATTAGTACAGACCCCCCTCAGGACAAACCACACCCCTCCATTAGTACAGACCCCCCAGGACAAACCACCCCCCCTCCATTAGTACAGACCCCCCCAGGACAAACCACCCCCTTCATTAGTACTGACCCCCCTCAGGACAAACCACCCCCCTCCATTAGTACAGACCCCCCCAGGACAAACCACCCCCTATATTAGTACAGACCCCCCAGGACAAACCACCCCCTTCATTAGTACAGACCCCCCTCAGGACAAACCACCCCCTCCATTAGTACAGACCCCCCCAGGACAAACCACCCCCTTCATTAGTACAGACCCCCCTCAGGACAAACCACCCCCCTCCATTAGTACAGACCCCCCAGGACAAACCACCCCCTATATTAGTACAGACCCCCCAGGACAAACAACCCCCCTTCATTAGTACAGACCCCCCTCAGGACAAACCACCCCCTCCATTAGTACAGACCCCCCAGGACAAACCACCCCCCCCCCTCTATTAGTACAGACCCCCCTCAGGACAAACCACCCCCCCAGCAAAAAACAACCTCATCAGCAAGCCCCCCACCAGCCTGAGCTCGGGCGGCTCTGGTACAGTGGTGTGAAAAAGTGTTTGCCCCCTTCCTCATTTCCTGTTCCTTTGCATGTTTGTCACACTTAAGTGTTTCGAAACATCAAACCAATTTAAACAATAGTCAAGGACAACACAAGTAAACACAAAATGCAATTTGTAAATGAAGGTGTTTATTATTAAAGGTGAAAAAAAATCCAAACCATCATGGCCCTGTGTGAAAAAGTGATTGCCCCCTAAACCTAATAACTGGTTGGGCCACCCTTAGCAGCAACAACTGCAACCAAGCGTTTGCGATAACGTGCAATGAGGCTTTTACAGCGTCCTGGAGGAATTTTGGCCCACTCATCTTTGCAGAATTGTCCTAATTCAGTTACATTAGAGGGTTTTCGAGCATGAAGGGCCTTTTTAAGGTCATACCACAACATCTCAATAGGATTCAGGTCAGGACTTTGGCTAGGCCACTCCAAAGTCTTCATTTTGTTTTTCTTCAGCCATTCGGTGGTGGACTTGCTGGTGTGTTTAGGATCATTGTCCTGCTGCAGAACCCAAGTTCGTTTCAGCTTGAGTACACGAACAGATGGTCGGACATTCTCCTTCAGGATCTCTTGGTAGACAGCAGAATTCATAGTTCCTTTTATCACGGCAAGTCTTCCAGGTCCTGAAGCAGCAAAACAGCCCCAGACCATCACACTACCACCACCATATTTTACTGTTGGTATAATGTTCTTTTTCTGAAATGCAGTGTTCCTTCTACGCCAGATATACTTGGACACACACCTTCCAAAGAGTTCCACTTTTGTCTCATCGGTCCACAGAATGTTGTCCCAAAAGTCTTGGGGATCATCAAGATGTGTTGTGGAGAAATTGAGACGAGCTTTGATGTTCTTTTTGCTCAGCAGTGGTTTTCTCCTTGGAACTCTGCCATGAAGGCCATTTTTGCCCAGTCTTTTCCTGATGGTGGAGGCATGAACGCTGACCTTAACTGAGGCAAGTGAGGCCTGCAGTTCCTTGGACGTTGTTGTGGGGTCTTTTGTGACCTCTTGGATGAGTCATCGCTGCGCTCTTGGGGTAATTTTGGGCGGCCGGCCACTCCTGGGAAGGTTCACCACTGTTCCATGTCTTCGCCATTTGTGGATAATGGCTCTCACTGTGGTTCGCTGGATTCCCAAAGCTTTGGAAATGGCTTTATAACCCTTTCCAGACTGATAGATCTCAATTACTTTCTTTCTCAAATGTTCCTGAATTTCTTTGGGTCTCGGCATGATGTGTAGCTTTTAAGGATCTTCTGGTGGACCTTACTGTGTCAAGCAGCTCCTATTTAAGTGATGCCTTGATTGTGAACAGGTGTGGCAATAATCAGGCCTGGGTGTGGCTAGAGAAATTGAACTCAGGTGTGGACAACCCCAGTTATAGTATGTTTTAACAAGGGGGGCAATCACTTTTTCACACAGGGCCATGATGGTTTGGATTTTTTTTCACCTTTAATAATAAACACCTTCATTTACAAATTGCATTTTGTGTTTACTTGTGTTGTCCTTGACTATTGTTTAAATTGGTTTGATGTTCCGAAACACTTAAGTGTGACAAACATGCAAAGGAACAGGAAATGAGGAAGGGGGCAAACACTTTTTCACACCACTGTACATAAAACCCCCCGGGCGGCATCTGGAGAGGAGAGGACAGTGTGCAGTGTGTGGAGAGCAGATTGTGACAGGCTTGGGCAGCAGGCAGGAGTGAGAGACAGAGAGGAGGAGGATAACTGGAATATGTCAGGCACAGACCCCCCCCCCCCCAGCAACGTCACTGTGAGGCTAGTTTCTCTCCACACAGAGACAGCTGCTCCGATCTCTGGCTGCTTCACTCTCCCCTCTGACATGAGTAGGGAGGGGGGATGGGCTTGGGCAGGAAACACAGCAGCAGCGGCAGCACAGTCTCTCCTCCTCTGAACCGCTCCTGTCAGTTGCCAGCAGAGAGAGCCGCCTCTGGACACAGACAAGGAGCGGAGGAGGGAGGGGAGCACTCTGGAGCTTCAGCGCCCCCACCTCTGTGGCGCCCGGTGCACCCCCAAGGATCGGCCCTGGTGGGTGATCATTTTTTTACAGCAATCACATGGTTTCAGAGCTGGCCAAGTACAATGATCTGTGTTCGGTGGATAATAAAGGCATATAATGCTTTAATTTGTAAGTCCTATAATTCAGTGATGACCCAGCAAAACAATATCCAATCCTAAATTTCTGTAACAGTGCATCATCTATGAGGTAAAAACTGTCCATAGCAGCATGTATATCAGGTCCACTGTTAAATAAGACCCACAAATGGCAACAGGTTCATATAAGGTGAAAATCTCACATTTGTTAAGTGTTAGCACTGTTGGTAATACATGCCGCATGTCTTCCACTTGTATTGACTCAGGGTGAGGGAGCACAGGTACTCTTAAACCTACTCCTGCCTATTATGGGGTGGTCCCTTAGACTCCCTGAGATGCTATAGGCACAGGTTCCTTCCCTGAGTGCCATGACAGAGGCATCCATCAAGATGCCCCCAGGTCTGGCCTAACCAGCACCAGTAGTGGCTGGTAGACCTTGCTTAGGCCTCACAGCAATGGACCCCAATAGCAGCTTCACCCATCACCTGTATGTTTCCAGAGGATAATCCAATCTTGAAGTTAAAAGAGGGAAGCATCCGCACAATGACAGCATTTTACCTCTTTTACTGGAACAAAGCTGATATACATATTTATGTACAAGCTTTTGATTATCCCAATAATGATGGCACATTCCTTGAGTTGTAAACAGATAACAGCAGAGAGCCAAGTCAAGGTGCAGTCTATACCTTTAGAGGTAGAAGTCCCACATCCCATATTTAAAGAATGTACATAGTCCCATTAGTCCTACAATTATCCTTCCCTGATTTCTTCACAAGGAGAAGCTCCCAGAAGCTACTTCCTCAAAGATTACATCCTTAGTCCTTGCACTTCTTCTCATGACCAACCAGCCACAAGCTGACGCCCATTAAATTATATATATACAGAGACCTCTTACATACGTTGCCCTACGTTGGCAGAGACCAGCTATCATGTTCCTGGTAGCAGAGCCTGTCACGATGAGGAAGGCCTCTCTTACATTTCTGACTCGGGGCCCCTGATAGTGTAGACCAGTGCTGGGACAAGGCCATTTGGTGCCCAGGGCGAAGATGGCAAACTGCGCCCCCCAAGCCCCCCCCCTCCCCGTTCTTAAGAAAGAACCAATGTCGTTTCAAAACAAGAATATACTTAGAACAATACAAATTCAATTAGATTTAATGCGATAGACTCCACTCACACATTTTTATTTTTATTTTTTTTTTCTTTATTTTTTTTTTTTTTTTTTTTTTTTTTTTTTTATATGTATTTTTATTGGAGGCACTTTGAAATAATAATGCAACAAATGTGCTTGTAGAAAGGCCTGTTAACTGTTTTTTTTTGCAGTAAGAGAATAGTCGTGTATTATCTGACACAGATAAAGGGGTGTTGCAGATTATAAATTTGACAGTATAGACTCAATGAAAAATTTAAAGCTTTCAATCTCAGCAGAAATTTCCAAGCCATCCATCTTTGTTATACTTGGAAGCCAAGTTAAATGCAGATTTCTGTCACAGTCATTGTGAAAAGAGCAGGGCCAGAGAGCAACTCAAAGTCTTGGGATGTTTCCATTAGTGTTTGTGACTTCCATGTCATGTCAGCGATTAGAACATCAAAAATCTGGTTAAAGTCGATTCTAAAACTCAGGTTGACCTGAGCATCTCGGGACTCGTATAAGGCTCTGGTTTTAGGTTTTCTTTGCCTCTTTGGTGGAACTGTTACAGGATTCTGAAGTTTTTCAAATTCTTCTGCAGCATAATTAAATATTTCCTGAACATCCATATTACGCATTTCTGGAAAAGTGCATCTTAAGCCATCAATCATATGAGATGCCTGTAGTATGGAAATCCCTTTGGCTTGGATAGCTTGGTTTACTCAATGGACCTGATTCAAGATTCTGTTCCACACAAACAGCGTACACAAAAAACGATAATTAACCTGCAGCAGAAGACTTTCAGATGTTGATACGGATTCAGGATTTGATGAGTTTTCTATAATGTCCGTAAGAGCTTCACGTATATCTGTGATCCGTGTAAATAAGCTTTTATTGCATTTGCTTTTGAAGACCATTGAGTATCTGTATTACCCTTTAGAGTTGTCTTTACAAGTTTTATTAGGGTTTCCCAGCGGGATGTGGAACTGGAGAAAAATGTAAAGTTCCGAAAAAGGTTTTAACTTCTGGACTCATGGAAGCTGCATGTACCCCTGCCAGGTTAAGGCTATGGGCTGCACATGGATCAAATCTTGCATGTTGATTTTCTTGCAGAATTCTTGCCTGCACATTATTGTATTTGCCAGCCATGTTATCTGCATCATCATAGCCTTGACCCCTTGCATCCTTAAGGTTAATTCCATCGGTTTTTAACTTGTTAATAATTTCTGAGGCTAGACTACTTCCAGTTTTCTCTTTTTTATGAATACAATCTATAAAGCTCTCTTCTATTGTCACCTTCCCTTTAACAACAGATCCATGACGCTGCTTCCTCCCTCCCCTCTCTGTACCGCTCGGTACAGTGTGAGAGGAGAGAGGGAGAGAGAGTGGATGCAGCGCTGTGGGCACTACAGATCCAGCCCACAGCGCTGCTCAGTGCCCATAGTATGCAATACTCTGCCAATACTATGCAATACTCTGCCAATACTATGTAATACTCTGCCAATATGCTCTGCCAATACTATGCAATACTCTGCCAATACTATGCAATACTATGCAATACTCTGCCAATACTCTGCAATACTATGAAATACTATGCCAATACTATGCAATACTATGTAATACTCTGCCAATACTCGCCAATACTATGCCAATACTTTGCAATACATTTTAACAGAAACAAAGATTTTTTATTTATTTTTTTACCGAATTTTAAGTCATTTTTGATTTATAGCGCAAAAAATTAAAAACCCAGCAGTGGTTAAATACCACCAAAAGAAAGCTCTATTTGTGTGAAAAAAGGACAAACATTTCATATGGGTACAGTGTTGCATGACTGAGTAATTGTCATTCAAAGTGTGAGAGCACCGAAAGCTGAAAATTGGTCTGGTTAGGAAGGGGGTTTAAGTGCCCAGTGGTTAAGTGGTTAAAGGGGTTGTAAAAACACATTTCAAATAAAAATAACAAACCTGTTATACTTACCTGCTCTGTGCAAGGGTTTTACACAGAGCATCTCAGATCCTCCTCTTCTGGGGGCACCTGCTCCCACTGCTATCAATCTATCCAATGAGGACAGAGACAGTGGCTGGAGATGGTGCGAATGTTACCAAAGAACCTTTTTTAGCACATTGGGACTTTGTGTTTATCACTGGTGTTTGACTCAATATGTAAAATGCAGTATGAGGGGGGTTAATGTATTGCCACTGGTTTCTGATACATTAGTGACCAGTGCCAGTTAATTAACCCCTTTGTGCTGCATTAGTGGCACCAGTGTAACACTGACACTGGTGCCATTTATGCAGCACAAAGGGGTTCATTCACTGGCACTGGTCATCTGAATGTGAACGAAGACTGTAGCTGAAATACTTTCAGAGGTAATACATTATCCATTATGTAGAGAGTCAGAAAACGTAATGTTCTATGTTCTAATTAGAATCCTCCTTCTCTCAGCCAGCGCCTAGACAGACGCACCGCCACCTTGCAGAGATTAGTCCCTCCTCCTCGTTTCCTCTAGGTTGCGGCTCAAGCTGCGCTCTCTACTCCTCCCATCACGCTGCGCTCTCTACTCCTCCCATCACGATGCGCTCTCTGCTCCTCCCATCCTGGTGGGAGGTCTGATCTCCTGCTCCTCTGCGTCTCCTCCCATCACTCTGCGCTCTCTGCTCCTCCCATCATGGTGGGAGGTCTGATCTCCTGCTCCTCTGCGCCTCCTCCCATCACTCTGTGCTCTCTGCTCCTCCCATCATGGTGGGAGGTCTGATATCCTCCCTGCCATCACGGAGGGAGGAGATCTGCTCCTCCCAGCTGACGTCACACCGGCCGGGACTACAGTACAGAGCGCCTGTCAGGGGGAGAATCTCTGCTGACAGGGCGCAAGGCAAATGAAAAGCTTGTCTGTGTAGGCTTGTGTCGGGTGTGCAGGATTCAGCGCACTTTGGCACATTGTTACAAGTGTAGGCTATAGAGGCTATAGCCTCAGAGCAATCACTCCAGTCCAGCCACCTTTTAGAAGGACACTTCACTGCGCACCCCCACTCCCAATAAATTGTACCACCCAGGGCATCCGCTCCTTCCGTCCCCCCTTGTACCGGATCTGGTGTAGACAGGAGGCACAGGAGTGCAGAGTGGCACAAATGCCTGTAAGTCTTCCTAGAAACAGGACAGGAGAAGCCGTTAGATGGCTCCAACAAGCAGATGAGCAGGCGGGCACCTGGAGGATGGCAGACTGATGCAAGCTGGTACTGGCGACAGCGGACAGATGAGACATGCACTGGTAGCAGACTGAAGAACAGCAGGCACAGCAGGATGTGTCAGGAAGCAGAGTCAGGCAAGCTGGGTCATACACTGGCAGGACAGATCAGGTACAGAGAAGCAGGCAATAGCGTGGTCTGGGTACAAGCCAGTCAGGAGCCAATTGGTGCAATAGAAGGCAATGGAGCAGACAGAAGCAGAGGTCAAGGACAAGCCAGGGTCGGTACAGATGGAGTTCAGAGAGTGGTCAGACAAGCCGGGTCAGTAACTGGAATCAGGATACAGGATAACAGGAACACAGGATACACAGGAGGCTGAAATACAATGCAGCACTGAACCTGAGCACTGTCAGCCTTGTTAGCGCCAACAACTGTTACAAATGCACCAGAATGCGCGATGGCTCGCGCATATGTATTAGGCAAAGCCCAATTCTTGCGAGCATGAAAAGGAACCTGTTTAAGCCTGTGCACAAAAAGCTTTTCCTAACATCAGTCTGGCACTTTCTCACTCTCTATGATACACCCTACTAGCTACTCTGGTTATCTCTAGCGGTTACCTAGGCACCTACACTGCCTTCCCTCTCTACAGGGTTCCCAGCTCTAACTATGGTGACATCTAGTGGCCAATTTGGGGAATTACACTGCGCACTCCTGTGCTTCTACCCTACTTTACCACTTTTACCCTACTATAACTTAGCACACCACTAAATATTATACACAGAATAATACTTTTTGAACAGTTGTATCTCTGCCTTTAGAGGTTAAAGAGTTTTTTTTTGTTTGGTGTAGACTGGAACTCTTTTTTTTTTAATACAACAGCTTGCATACTAAAATGATGATTTTCTGGAATAAAACAGCTAGCAATCAATAAACTGCAATAAGCAGGCTTGAAGATGGCATTTACAAAAAGCCGCAGAGGATCAAATAATTTAATTCTGTAGGGATTTATTGAATCAGTTAATTCAACCTTACAACCTGGTAACTGAGGTCATCCGCAGGGCTTGTTGAGCAACACAAACAAAACATTGTCCTGCATGATAAACTAAGTTTACAGTTCGAAAGTTTAATGATGTATGCTGATGGAATACAAGAAACAGACACAGCATTGATTTAAAGGACGCTATACTGGGTTTCAGTGAGCACAAATGTTGAGTTCTTACCTATAGTTTATCTAAATAAAGCTTTTGCTGTTCCATATTTGCCTTCATTAAAAAACTATATAAAACATTCTAACCTCAAAAAATGGATCCTAGAGGAGCTGAAGGGAGAATGGGATAGATTGCAAATGGATTTTCCATTTTTCGCTTATCTCTCTTCCTGTAAATATGGACACGAGAAGGAAGGTTGTAAGCAGACATTGATGTGAAAGGAGACTAGTCCCTCATCCCGGAGATTTATAACAAACCTTCAGTCTGATACAAGCATATTTATAAATGTTTAATTAAATCTGAATTCCAGGAAGATACAGTATAAAAAACACACGTTATTGCATTTACAAAATAATTACAAATCATTGAATATGCAATTAGTGTGTATGTAGTGCTACTCCCAAAGGAGTTACAGGAATTTTGCCCAGGTCTTACCAACTTCAGTCGCGCAGCCAGGCACATAGGAGGGGCATTTACTCTTTCCCTAAAAAACTGTCTAGGGGAAGTTAGTTTTTATTATTTTTATTTTTGAAGAACTTGGATAGGGATGAGGGTAGTGGTGGGATACTGCAGGATTGAGAACTATGCATAATGAGGACTTAATGTTCATTTCTTGCTTAAAGCGGGATTCCGCACACCTATCATTTTTTTTTTCATGCTCATTTATATACTTTACTAATGTAACCATAGTACTCACTTTTTGGTGTTTCAAGTTCCCCCGCTTGCCGATTTCATCAGCAAAAATACGTTATAAAATTGTATCCTGGTCGATGTCATTTTGCTTGTGGGCATTTGAAGCCCACAAGCATTTATTTCCGGGATGCAGTGAATGCTGTGCTCCCAGCATTCACCGCTCAATCCCGTGCATGCTCAATGATAAGAGCAAGCAGCGCCGTAGAATTCTGGGTTGCTAGCGCATCATGCCGACATTTCGCGAGATTTCGTCATCATGCCGACATCTCTGGAGATTTCGGCATGACAGTGTTTCCCACTGATTCATGAGAAGACTCAGACAAAGCTCCCAGGGGTCTTTGCGGAGCCGGGGAAAGGCGATAAACACGCCTACTCCCAGGGGAGGAGAGCCCGGAAGTCAGGCTAAATAATCTCATTAAAAGGTAATTACAGCAAAAAATATTTTTTTATTTGCAATGTGAGCATCTATGGCACTAACCTATTTGATTAAGCTTAAATGTCAAGTTCTAGTAAAACACTGCTTTAAAGTGGTGTTTCCACCCAAAAAAAAAAAATGCTTAAAAATCATAAAAAAAATTGGAAAAAAAAAAGTTTTTACTCACCTCTAAATGCCTGTTGCTAGGGGGTCCCTCGTAGTCTGCCACCTTCAGTGCCGGGGAACTGACATCACTTCCCCTCGGCACCGCACAGTCATCTGGGACCTGTCCCAGATGACTGAGCGCCGTATCACGGCGCGCAGCACCGCTCGCGCATGCGCAGTGGGTGCCCGGCTGTGAAGCCACAGCCGGGTGCCCACAGTAAGAATGCTGGCACCGCATCGCTGGACCCTGGGACAGATAAGTGTCCGATTATTAAAAGTCAGCAGCTGCAGTATTTGTAGCTGCTGACTTTTAAAAAATTGTTTTTAGGGGGCACCCCACTTTAAGTAGTAGTAGAACTAGTAGAGCAAAGTCCCTTCTCTTTAGTGGTCAATATCTGGACAGAGCTCTTCAGGACCACCAGCCGGTGTTCCCTTTAACAGACCCACAGCTAAATATAACTAGGCAGGCACCAGAGGGGTAGCTAGAGCACAAGGGCCCCAAGATCCAGTAATGTCTGTACTCACGAGGCCCAAGGACAGATGGATGCCATCTTCCAATCTTCCAAGTGATGCCCTCCAGTAATACCAGACAGATCTATGGCAGACAGCTCTCCTCAGTCAACTTTGTCTAAGCAGCCAGGTCGCTGCTTTCCTTCCTCAGGTCGCCCACCTGAGGCCTCCTCATAGCAGCTTGTGCCTCAGAGGGCAGCATGTCCCTCTCAGGCTTAACTCCTCCACTTTCAGACAAGACCTAGAACTCAGTATGTTCACTGAATAATTAAAGTCTCCCAACTCCCTTAAGAGCCTGCCTCTCTGGGAAAGGCCGGGGCTGCATTAATGTTCATGTTGCCATCTCCGTAGCTTCACACCTACTATCCAGAAACATCTCAAGTCTCCTGGATATAGAGGAAGCTATAGGCCAGACTGGCAGCAGCTGAACACACTGAGCAGACCTAACTAGCAGATTTCAGCTTCATTGATTATTGTGAGCAGAATATGCTTTTGCCTACAGTATGGCAACTAAATTAGCCTATCAAAAATGCAACTTAACAGCTATCTAACTACCCTAGCACCTACCTAGGAGGGTACTACATGTAAATACCTGAATTTGTCTTGAAGTCAGCATCCTGTTATTCCCCTATACAACAAGGCACAGACCTACACTCAGAAAGGCTCTACTGCATTTCATAGTACTGTTAGTCCAACATGCTTACAGGTTATGAGAGCAGAGTGATGACTCACTGGAGGGCTGTTATTTCGTTGTTGTTTAACCACCTCAGTACAGGGCATTTTCACTCCCTTCCTGCCCAAGCCATTTTTCACCTTTTAGCACTGTCACATTTTGAATGACAATTGCACGGTCATACAGCACTGTACCCAAATGAAATTGTTATCATTTTGTCACCACAAATATAGCTTTCTTTTGGTGGTATTTGATCACCTCTGTGGTTTTTATTTGTTGCACTATAAACAAAAGAAAAGGGACAAGTTTAAAAAAATATATATATTTTTTACTTTTTGCTATACTAAATATCCCCAAAAAATATATAAAAAAATCATTTTTTTTCCTCAGTTTAGGCCGATACATATTCTTCTACATATTTTTGGTAAAAAAAAAATCGCAATAAGCGTATATTGATTGGTTTGCGCAAAAGTTATAGCGTCTACAAAATAGGGGATATATTTATTTATTTTTTTTTTTTTCACAATCAAAGTTTTTATTGAGAAAATGTTGCATACATTAAGAATAACAGAATGACAATTTGTAGTGCAAGTCATAAACAAGAATAGAGACATGTATCGTCTCAACATTGAAACATAATAATAGAAAACACAATGTTTATGCATTGCAAGATTTAACATAATGCATTAGAGATCATTTATCAATTATTGTGTGGAAGGGAGTGGGAGTAAGTAGGGTAAATTTAGGATGGAGTTTGAGAGCGGCGTGTGTGGGAATAGGGGTGGAGGGGGGGAGAGAGATAGAGAGGAAAAAAAAAAAAAAGGGGGGGGGGGTGGGGGGTAGGGGGGTGTGCTTAGAAGTTTTTTCGGGAGCAGTTATTCGCTGCTATTAAGTGATGGATGAGCAGAATTTGTCAGTGTTCAGATTCATGGTACCTGTGGTGTTTAGGAGGCTATAGTAGTGTATTCGCTGGACAGAGTGAAAGCTAGGCAAGGTTGCCAAAGTGAATTAAAACTAGAACCATCTTCTTTTTTCATTGCCAGTAATTCCTCGATTCTGTACATGTAACGTACCCTGTCCAACCAATCCTTGACCGTAGGAGTGTGAGTGGTTTTCCAGTGCAAAGGTATTAGACTTTTAGCCGCTGTAAGAAGGTGCCTGGATAAAGACCTTTTATATTTGCTAATTGAAAATGAGTTAATATGTAGTAGGCAAGCAGCAGCGTCTAGAATGATTTTCGTATCCGTGATGTGTTTGATCCACCTAATAATTTGGTTCCAGTAGTCAAGGATTGGGGGACATTCCCACCATAGATGTAAAAGAGTACCTGTATCGTTTCGACAGCGCCAACACAAGTCTGAGGCCATAGTAGACCATTTCTTGGTCCTAACCGGTGTTATATACCATTGCGTAAGAAGTTTATATGATATTTCTTGGTACCTTGTACTAAGTGAGCATTTGTGTGCGAAGATACAGGCCTTTTCCCATTGTGCGTTGCTTATTATAAACCCAAGTTCATTCTCCCATCTTTCCTTGTGTTTATTTCTGCTCTGGTTGGGAGGTTGAGACAACCATTTATATGCTAGAGAGGTCGTGTTAGCTGTTTGTGAGCCTTTGAGGCAGATATCTTCTAAGGGCGTGAGTCTTTGGTAGAATGAGGATTTGTTCTTGCTGTTAAGGAGAAAGTCCTTAACCTGTATATAGAACCAGTAATTTGGGAAAACATCCCCATACTCCGTTTTGAGCGTTTCTAGGGATTTGACCTTGTTACCACTCATGCAGTGAGTGACCAGGAGTTTGGGGGTATGTCCTAGAGATGAAGACGATTTCTGGTGCATGCCTGGCAGGAAGTCTGGGTTATTAGCTAAAAGGGTCAGCGGGCCTGGGACGGTGGCCAGTTCGTGTTTTGTGGCAAGGGCATGCCAGATTTTAAGGGTATTTGCGACCAGTGGGTGTGTGATATCTTTAGTGGATCTGGAATGTATGGTCCAGGGGTAGAAGAGTATTTGCTGAGAGTTATGCAAGTGTTCTAGTTGTACCCAATCTTTTGTATGACTGTGACAGTGCCAGTCGATGATTCTGGATAAGTGTGAGGCCTGGTAGTATTTTTTGAAGTCAGGAAGGCCGATACCTCCCTGACCTTTGGGCCAAGTTAGGGCACTAAAGTTAGTCCTGGGCTTTTTATTTGACCATAGAAAACTTCTTTGAATGGAGAGTAATTTAGAGAAAAAGGTATTGGGTATATGTATGGGTATTGCGTTGAAAAAGTATAACAGTCTGGGGAGGATTGTCATTTTTAGTATTGAGGCTCTTCCGAACCACGAGAACTGTTTAGTGGTCCACTGTTGGAGGTCTTTGGTTATGTCACGCAGTAGGGTCGTAAAGTGGGTCGTATATAAAGAGTCAATGTTGGGGGTCAGCTTGATACCTAAATATTTAAGAGAACCAGGTTCCCATTTAAATTTGAAATTCCTTTTGAGCAGTTTGAGCTCATCAGGTGGTAGACTTAGGTTGAGGGCTTCGGATTTGGATTGGTTCACTTTGAAATTTGAAATGTAGCCGAATGTCGCGAATATGTTTATGAGGTTTGGAAGTGCAATGTGGGGTTGTGTAATGAAAAACAGGAGGTCATCTGCGTATGCGGCCGTCTTATATTCCCTCTTGTGTATAGTGAAGCCTGTTATTTCAGTTGATTGGTTTATCGTTCTGATGAGGGGCTCTAGTGTAAGAATAAAAAGTAGGGGGGAGAGGGGGCAGCCTTGTCTTGTACCATTGTGTATACGAATAGGGTCAGATAGGGTATTATTAATTTTGATCCTGGCCTGTGGATTTTGATAAAGGGCTTTGATCCAATTAAGCATATTGCCACCTAGGCCTATGTGCGTGCAAGTAGCAAACATGTATTCCCATGAGACCCTATCGAAGGCCTTCTCTGCGTCTGTGGAGACCAGAAGACCTTCGAGTTTTTGTTGGTGTGCATAATGGATCAGATTCAGGGATTTGGTGATATTATCTCTGGCTTCTCGGCCGGGCATGAAGTCCACTTGTTCTGGTCCTATAATTTTGGGGAGTAGGGGTTTTAGTCTGCTAGCTATGATCTTAGCCAGTAATTTGACATCTATATTGAGGAGTGAAATCGGCCTAAAGTTTGCACATTCTGTGTGGTCCTTATCTGGTTTGGGGATGATTGCTATATGGGCCATAAGTAGGGAGTCCGAATTGTTTTTGTGGGTAGCTAAATGGTTGAATGCTGTAAGTAATGGTTTGGAGAGCAACGTTGAAAACGTTTTGTAATATTGGGAAGTCAATCCGTCTGGTCCAGGGCTTTTCCCTGTTTTTAATAATTTAATTGCGTCTTGGATTTCAGTTAGGGAGATGGGGGTATTCAGGATGTCAGTGTCTAGAGTGTTTAGGGAAGGTAATTTACTATTTTCCAGGAAAGTTTTTATCAAGTCTTCTCTGGTGTGTTGTACATGTGCCGGTTTGTGTTGAGGGGTTAGGTTATATAGTTTGGAGTAAAATTCCTGGAATAGGTCTGCTATTCTGTCAGAGTTGTGTTCTAGAGTGCCAGCCTTGTTGCGTATGGCGTAAATGTGTTTGGCTGTGGTGGCGTCCCTCAGAGCTCTAGCCAGCTGTTTACCGCTCTTGTCTCCCTGTTCATAAAAAACACTTTTTCGAAAGAACAAAGCTTTTTGCGTTTGAAAATGCAAGATTTGTAGTAAATCCTTTCTGCATTGAGTAAGTTCATCAGCCGCTATTGCTGTGAGGGATTGTTTGTGTTGTGTCTCAAGTTGGGCTATTTTTACAGATAGGTCTGAAATAGTTTTGTTTTTTTCTTTCTTCTTTATGGCCCCCCATTTGATGAATTCCCCCCTGATGACACTTTTGTGGGCTTCCCAGTTGTTAAGTGGGTTTGTGTCCGAATCTATATTGATTCTGAAATAAGTGTTAATTGCTTCGTGTATGTCGTCATGTATGGTCTGGTCAGTGAGCAGTGAGGCGTTTAGTCTCCAGTTAAAGGGGTTGCGTTTGGTCTGGTTGAGTTTTAGGGTAATGGCTGTGGGTGCATGGTCTGAGATTGTGATAATGCCTATGTCTGCTCTTTTGATGCTGGTCAAGTTTCGTTGGGTTATGAAGATCAAGTCAACTCGGGAGTAATGTTTATGTGGAGGTGAGTAATATGAGAAGTCTCTACCGGTAGGGTGAGTTGTCCTCCATGAGTCTACTAGTGTGAGAGATTGTAATAGGAGTTTGATACGTTTCAGGATTTTGTAAGATACATGGGTATATTCTGTTGAGGTGTCTTGGAGAGGAGATAGTGGAATGTTAAAGTCTCCTCCCAAAACAATACAACCCTCAGCGAACCATTTGAGTTCCCTGACGATCGTATTGCAAAAGGTGATATGGGCCCTGTTCGGAAAGTACACGTTCGCTAAAGTTATGGGAGAGCCCTCCCAGTTGCCCTTCAGAAATATGTACCTGACGTCTGGATCTCTAAGTTGGTTAGTCTGTTCAAAGGGAGCGTTTTTGTTTATAAGGATTGAGACGCCTTTAGTCTTTGCTTGTGGATTTGTTGCATGGTATGCTCTAGTGTAGAGATTGTTGGTAATTTTAGGTATATTTTGACCTTTGAAATGTGTTTCTTGAAGATATACCAATAAGGGGTTCGTGAGTTTAAGTTCTTTGAGGAGTTTAGATCTTTTTTCTGGTATATTGAGACCATTGATGTTATGTGAAGATTTATAGCATTTTTATTATTATTGTTTTTAACTAGTAATGGCGGCGATCTGCGATTTTTAGCGTGACTGCGATATTGCGGCGAACATATCAGACACTTTCGATACATTTTTGGGACCATTCACATTTATACAGTGATCCGTGCTATAAAAATGCATTGATTACTGTATAAATGTGAATGGCAGGGAAGGGGTTAACCACTAGGGGGCGCTGAAGGGCTTAATATGTTCCCTGGGAGTGATTCTTACTGTGGGGGGAGGGGACATACAAGGGGAGGAGACCGATCAGTGTTTCTCTGTACAGAGAACACACCATCGGCTCCTCTCCTCTGACAGGACCGTGGATCTGTGTGTTTACACACACAGATCCATGGTCCCGCTGTGTTACCGGGCAATCGCGGGTGCCCAGCGGACATCGCGGCCACTGGGCATGCGCATCGGGTGCCCAGTGACACTGGAGGGCCGGGAAGGGGAGGACGTCATATGACGCCCTCCCGTCCTCAAAGCTGCACCGCCTGGCCGTCAATAGACAGCCGGCGGTCGGCTAGTGGTTAATCAGCAGGCTAAATGTGTGTCCTAAGCCAAATAGGAATGACGTATGAAAGAGCCCGAGATAATTTTATTTGTTGGCAAATATTTGGTTGTTGGTCATAACAACAGCCAACGCTTTTCAGGGCAACACTACTCCCCCGTTCACCACAGGACAAACCTTGGATTGCTTTGCCAGAGCTTTTGAGCTTGTTTGAAGTTTTCCTTTGACTGCATGCACAAGTTTGAAAGTTCACTGTACTTTTTTAAATACATTGGGGTTGAGTTACTAAAACTGTAGAGTACAAAATTTGGTGCAGCTGTGCGTGGTAGCCAATCAACTTCTAACTTCAGCTTGTTCAATTAAGCTTTGACAATAAAACCTGGAAGCTGATTGGTTTCTATGCAGAGCTACACCAGATTTTGCACTCTCCAGTTTTAGTTAAACAACTTCATTGTTCTGTGCTTATGATATATTGTGGGGTTACCTGAATCACAAGACTGGTTGAGCAGAACAAAGCTTTTAGTAGGCAAGACAGTTCACATATATACAGTATCTCACAAAAGTGAGTACACCGCTCACATTTTTGTAAATATTTTATTATATCGTTTCTTGTGACAACACTGAAGAAATGACACTTTGCTACAATGTAAAGTAATGAGTGTAAATATAACAGTGTAAATTTGCTGCTGTCCCCTCAAAATAACACACAGCCATTAATGTTTAAACTGCTGGCAACAAATTGTAATTTCTTTAGTTTTGACAGATAAAAAGATATAATAAAAATATTCACAAAAATGTGAGGGGTGTACTCACTTTTGTGAGATACTGTATTTTTCAATGGTGTATTAAAGTAGAAGTCCAATTAAATACTATCCAGGCCTATACCTGCTACCACCCCCATTCAAAGCCTATACTAACTACACTGTAAAGGGAAGATGTCTATACTTACCTGTTCTGAAGGCGCCCTAGTCTGGTCTAGTGATCTCCCCAGTGGGAGAAATTCACCCAATCCCTCAGTGACGCTAAAGTGTAACCTACAAGTCTGTGGCAGAGACTTTACCGAGCATCCTACCGGCTGCTAGGCCTAGTGAGAGAGGTCTATCCGGGGGGTAATTGAATCCAGTGTGTGGAGCAGTAATATCCTCTGGATTCTTCTAGTATCTTCACCCTGAAATCTTAAGTACCTTAACTCACCACTAACCCTCTACCCTTTATTACGAGACTTTGTCTTCTTTTTCTAAATAAATCACCAAAAAGAGGATTCAGTGTCAGTCTCAACTTTACTTTGGGCCACTTTCCACGGGATCCCCAAGACAGAGAAGCAAGTAAGTGAGGTAATGGTAAGCCCAAATAAAACCAGCAGCTCATATCCTTTCAGCTTAGATAGAATTTGACTAATCTTCTACTTTAATTTTTCTGCCTGGATATCACTGCTTCTATGCTTTTCTGAAAATGCTAATCTCCTGGCTTCAATGCTATTTTTGTTAATGACAAGAAAGGTGTAAGTGATGTCTGAGTGAAGTCAGGAATCAAGCTGTGTACCCTTGTCACAGGTCATGTAATCATGTTCAACTATTCATTAAATTCCAAAATCTTTTGTACCTTTGTCTATTTATTTTTATGCTGGCCATAAATGTGGCAATTCTCAGTCATTTTCCACCACTTTCCATCATTGAGAATCACAAGAAATCACCATAAACAAACCAATCTGCCACCAATGAGGTCAATCAACAACCAGAATTTGTTTGAGACTAATCAATAAATTGACATATTCAATACAGTTTATTGAAAGATTGAATCAAAAATAGGAAAGCAAATTCTTTTTAAGTGATTGTATCTTTCTAACAAGTGCGGTTGGAGCCATTTTTCCATCTCCTATGCATCTACCAAGACCAGCGCTGTAGGTCTTTGATTGCTTTGCAATTTTTGCAGAAAAAGGGAATTAGAAAGTTCAATTATGTGACGAAACGTCCCTACACTCCGAGTGCTTTCGTCCAATTCCTCCCAGTCTGAATATAGATATCAGATATTCCAACCGCTCACAAGCACAAAACAAGAGGACACATGCTTAGTGCTAACATGGACTGATTTATTAGAACTAAAATTACAAGTATTTATAATACAGTAAAGGAGGAGGTCCCCCCTCCTGCTCATATTACTCTAACAATACACCTGTAACAAATTAACATGAGCTAATTATCTAATCCCTTTAAGCAGCCGATGTGACTCGGTGCCCATCAGGATTTCACTACAGGTCAGACTTGTTGTCACCGAGCTTCACACAGTAGATTATAAATTATCATAAGTACAACCACAAGACATTTTGTCCTAATAGCAGGAGCTCCACTAGGAGTCGGCCCGTCTCCTACATTGTACAGAGGACAATGTGATCAGCTCTCTCAATTAACATCTTGAGTTCATCAACAAGCTAAGAATAGTCTTTACATATATCCTGGGAGATATTGTGGATAAATATTACTTACTTACATTTTAAGTAATCCAAGATATATTTTCTCACTCACCTTGTGCCAGGATGGCACAGGGTGACTTGGACATAAGAGGTGCATGGGGAGCTGAAACATGTGTTTCCCAACCTTTCCAAGGGATTCTGGTTTCCGCGTGCCCTCCCGTCACAAATTACTCTACCAAATTTCCACATGTATAGACATGCAAGAGACCTGGTTTGGACAGTGGTTCCCACCAAGTTGGCCCAGGTCCCACTTCACTTTTTCTCCAGATAGGATATGCACATGCCTGTATTTTGAGAGAGACTTTACCCTATTGTGTCACTGAGAATCCTGCCTAGAATCTCGCCTTTACTGTAGTATTTACATTTTTTGGCCCTCATCTAGAATAAAGAATGTCCACACACAAAATGTTCTTCAAAGCTTTACTGTAGAATGTTCTTGGCACAACAACTTACAACTTCACAATTGTCACAGTATGGAGCACTTTAGTGCCATAAACACAGAACAATAAAGTTCAGTCTTCTTCCCCAGTAAACACTAATGAGTCTCTCAGCAGTGGGTTCTCACATAAGGTGTCGCTAGGTCAGGCCCAGAAATCCTCTCAACTCCAAGCTACAGACCTGCAGGATGAACGTCAGGGATAGCTGATTTCTCCTCCCATTTTAGTCCCTCTACATGGATCCTCATCTCACACTTTGTCAGTTCTGTCCCTTAGGACCAGGGTTGCCAACCATCAGTAAATTTACTGACAGTTTGTAAAAATCAAGGATTTTTACAGCTGCCAGTAAATGTCTGTGAGAAATCCTTTTTATTCAGGCAGGTTAGTGTTGGCTCAGCAAGTGTAAAAAAGAACCCCTTAACAGCTTGATGCTGCACCAGCAGCCACGTATCTAGGCAGAATTTAGAGTCACTTGGGATTATTTTAAAATAGAAGCAGGCTGGAGCCAGAGGCGGATGGAGAAAGTAGCCACATTTGTCGGTCCTGCTCCTCTAGTTCTAGCTGTGGAGTGGTCTAAACTGTGCTCCACCTGCCGCCTCTCTGCATAGATACAGTCATGGTCAAAAATATTGGCACCCCGGCATTTCTGTCAGATAATGCACCACTTCGCCCAGAAAATTGTTGTAATTACAAATGTTTAGGCATTCTCGTGTTTATTTCTTTTGTTTGTATTGGTATGACACAAAAAAGTGTAGAAAGAAAACATCCAAATCTGACACATTCCATGCAAAACTCCAAATATGGACTGGACAAAATATTTGGCACCTTTTCAAAATTGTAAGAAATAATTGCATTCCAAGTTTGTGATGCTTCTGTAATTTGTAATTAAACTCACCTGTATTAAATTAACAGGTGCTGACAATATCGAAATCACACCGGCAACCAGTTAAAATGGTGCAAAATTGACTCAATTCTTCTGTGTGTCTCTGTGTGCCAGACGGAGCATGGAGAAGAGAAAGAGCAGCAAAGAATTGTCTAAGGATTTGAGAACACAAATTGTGAAAAAGCATGGACAATCTCAATATTACAAGTCCATTTCCAGAGATTTTAATGTTCCTGTTTGCACTGTGTGCAACATTGTCAAGAAGTTTATAGCCCATGGCAGTGTAGCTAATTTCCCTGGACGTGGATGAGAGAAAAAGTTTGCCAAAACTTACCTGAGGAAGCCAAAATCCTTTAAAGCCACGTACACACGATCTGACTTTTCAGCCAGACTGTCTGGCGGACCTTGTCCAGCGGAGGTCTGCCGGACTTTCCGAACGTGTGGACTTGCCCACACACGCCCGGACTTTTCCGGCGGACAATCCGCCGGAGTTTTGGCGGAAGTCCGTGGGACTTTTGAAATAAACGGACTTGCCTCATACACGGAGAAAAGTCTGTTCATTTAGAACGTGACTCCAGGTAGACGGGACTAGCGAAGGAAGTCAATGCCGCTGTCTTGATCGGCGACATTGACACCTCGCTAGCCCTGTCACCTGGTATGGATTTAAAGGGGAATCCCTACGCCGAAAAAAACTGCGTGGGAGTCCCCCCCAAATCCATATCAGACCCTTATCCGAGTACGCAGCCCAGCCGGTCAGGTAAAAGGGTGGGGACGAGCGAGCCCCCCCCCTCCTGAGCCGCACCAGGCCGCATGCCCTCAACATGGTGGGTGCCCTGGGGAAAGGGGGGCCCTGCGCCCCCCCACCCCAAAGCACCTTGTCCCCATGTTGATGAGGACAAGGGCCCCTTCCCGACAACCCTGGCCGTTGGTCTTCGGGGGTCTTCTCGCCAGACTCCTCCGGTATCTTCTGCTAGCTCTTTTACTAGTGGAGGAGCCCGGCTTTCTCCTTCGTCGCCGCCGTCGTCTGGGGGTCTTGTTCCGACTTGGGGGGTCTTGTCCCGCTCTTCTGTTCTTCTTGCCGGGCCTCCGCTTTCTTCTTCCAGCTCTTTTACTAGCGGTGGCCCAGGCTTCTGTCGCCGTCACTGTCACCTTCTGCTTCTTCTTCTGCTTCTTGTTCTTCCTTCTTCTTCGGATGTTGACTCGTCGCTGTCTTCTCTTCTAATGGCTCAGACGTGTTGTGCTGCCAGTTATATAGGGACAAGGGGTGGGGCCACCGGCTCATGTCACATGGTGACCCCGCCCCCATATGGTGTCACAGTCCCAGCATCCTCCGGGACTGTGACATCATAAGGGGGCGGGGTCACCATGTGATCTATCAGAGGTCATGAGTCTTACAGCAGGGCAATGACCCAAAGAACAATGATTTAAAAAGCACCCAGAAATGGTTTAAGCGCTGGAGAGTACTGAACTGGCCAGCAATGAGTCCAGATTTAAATCTAATGGAGCAGTTGTCTCCAAACTGCGGCCCTTTGCTTGCCTTTGTCTAGCCCTTGAGGCATTATTTCTGCCACTGACACCAACAATGGTTCACTATTCCTTCCACTGACACCAACCATGGGGCATAATTTCTTCCACTGACAACAAAAATTTGTATTGGGGGAATAGGGGGAAATTACATTTTTAATCTCAGTTCCAAATCCTTGACTGACAGTGAGAAAGCATTGAAAAGTTAAGGGACTTAAATTTTCTCCCCCAAAAAACAAATGACTTAAATTTGCTCCCCCAAAAAAGGTAATACATTTCAGACATTCATCAATGTACAGTATATTTGTAAAGTCAACATAAAGAGGTACATTGCATCAAATGCTATTAAAAGAGGGGAGAATTGTGTGTCCACTGGCATACAAGCCTCCAATCTTCGAAATGAGGCTCTGTTCAACCCCCCCAGGAGGGATGGCCCCTTCTGTAAGGGTTAAGACCGGCAGACAAGAGGGGGGGGGCGTAGTTTTAGATAAGGAGGCATATATAAATGAAATAACCAACATTCTAAGTGATCTTGACACATATAACCCTTTGGAAAAGGATCCCGGTCTTGATTTTCAACAGGAATTGATCAAAATTGTTAATAGGGGTTTTCAGCAGGATGTAATTAATCAGAAAGAAAAATAGTTTCTGGTACCATCTTTTCCTAGAACACCCATTATGTATTATCTGCCAAAGACATAAAAATCCTGTTTGCGATGGAGGACTTAACAAAAAAAGGAGGACAGATGGAAATACCTTTCTGGCAGGCAAGACAAGTGCGACATTTCTTAGAAACACTAGGGCCAGCGGAAGAATTTGAGAGACCCCGAACAAAGTTTGAGACGTATTGTGAGGAGAAGGAGCCCCTGACTCATGCTATCTCTAAAATGTACGCGCTTCTGATAGCCGCACCAGAAGGCTATACACTGGTGAGTTTGGATAAATGGGGGAGAGATTTAGATAAAAAAATTTCATTAGAGCAAGGGCAGAAAATAATACACCTGACATTGAGATTGTCAAGGTGTACAAAAATGCAGGAGCTAAATTTTAAGTTACTAACAAGATGGTATTACACCCCCTCAAGGCTGAATAAAATATTCCCAGATGTTTCGGTGAGCTGTTGGAGGGGTTGTCAGGGAAGGGGCACACTACTCCATATATTTTGGACATGCCCAGTAATTAAACAATTCTGGCAAGAGGTGCAAAGAATTACTCAATTACTTACGGAATTTGATAACCCACAGGACCCGGATTTCTTTTTATTACATCTCTCACAAATCCCTATTAAGAATTATAAAAACTCAATAGTGTGCCACCTGGTGAACGCAGCTAAAAGCTGCATTCCTAGATGTTGGAAGGAATCACAGGCTCCTAGTATTTCCATGTGGCTTAATACAGTGCGAAGAATAGGGATAATGGAAAGTTTAATACCGAGGTCTTTAGAAGGAAGGGAACGTGTTAAACAGATATGGACCCCATGGGAGGAATATCTACAAACAGAGGAAGGAAAGAGGCTAATGGGTGAGGAGATAGGAGAATAGAATAAGAAAGGGTAGTAAAGAGAGATCGAGGAAAGTGAAGAGAACACGTGGTTTCCGGTACAGGAACCGACTGGGGGGGAGGGGGGCGGGGAGTGGGAGGGAGAGGGGAGAGAGAGAGAGGGGGAGGGATAAAATTAAGTTTTCTCTGAATGTTTTTTTTTTTTTTTTTCAGTGGTGAGGGAGGCCTCTAGGGACCCTTAGGGATTAAGGCCCACAGACTAACAAGAGGCACCGGGGATCGGGTTGGTTGGGGAATGTATATAAAATAAAAGAAAAAAAAAAGGGATAATAATAAATTGGTATATGAAACAGGATGGAAATTTAATTTACTGAAGTTAAATGTTAGTAAATCTAAATGATTGATGTAATGTATATTTTGTCTGTAATGTATCCCTATGAAGAAATAAATAAAGAATTAAAAAAAAAAAAAAATCCTGTTTGCCCCCCGGGTCGCCATATACAGTGGTGTGAAAAAGTGTTTGCCCCCTTCCTCATTTCCTGTTCCTTTGCATGTTTGTCACACTTAAGTGTTTCGGAACATCAAACCAATTTAAACAATAGTCAAGGACAACACAAGTAAACACAAAATGCAATTTGTAAATGAAGGTGTTTATTATTAAAGGTGAAAAAAAATCCAAACCATCATGGCCCTGTGTGAAAAAGTGATTGCCCCCCTTGTTAAAACATACTATAACTGTGGTTGTCCACACCTGAGTTCGATTTCTCTAGCCACACCCAGGCCTGATTATTGCCACACCTGTTCACAATCAAGGCATCACTTAAATAGGAGCTGCTTGACACAGTAAGGTCCACCAGAAGATCCTTAAAAGCTACACATCATGCCGAGACCCAAAGAAATTCAGGAACAATTGAGAAAGAAAGTAATTGAGATCTATCAGTCTGGAAAGGGTTATAAAGCCATTTCCAAAGCTTTGGGAATCCAGCGAACCACAGTGAGAGCCATTATCCACAAATGGCGAAGACATGGAACAGTGGTGAACCTTCCCAGGAGTGGCCGGCCGCCCAAAATTACCCCAAGAGCGCAGCGACGACTCATCCAAGAGGTCACAAAAGACCCCACAACAACGTCCAAGGAACTGCAGGCCTCACTTGCCTCAGTTAAGGTCAGCGTTCATGCCTCCACCATCAGGAAAAGACTGGGCAAAAATGGCCTGCATGGCAGAGTTCCAAGGAGAAAACCACTGCTGAGCAAAAAGAACATCAAAGCTCGTCTCAATTTCTCCACAACACATCTTGATGATCCCCAAGACTTTTGGGACAACATTCTGTGGATCGATGAGACAAAAGTGGAACTCTTTGGAAGGTGTGTGTCCAAGTATATCTGGCGTAGAAGGAACACTGCATTTCAGAAAAAGAACATTATACCAACGGTAAAATATGGTGGTGGTAGTGTGATGGTCTGGGGCTGTTTTGCTGCTTCAGGACCTGGAAGACTTGCCGTGATAAAAGGAACTATGAATTCTGCTGTCTACCAAGAGATCCTGAAGGAGAATGTCCGACCATCTGTTCGTGTACTCAAGCTGAAACGAACTTGGGTTCTGCAGCAGGACAATGATCCTAAACACACCAGCAAGTCCACCACCGAATGGCTGAAGAAAAACAAAATGAAGACTTTGGAGTGGCCTAGACAAAGTCCTGACCTGAATCCTATTGAGATGTTGTGGTATGACCTTAAAAAGGCCGTTCATGCTCGAAAACCCTCTAATGTAACTGAATTAGGACAATTCTGCAAAGATGAGTGGGCCAAAATTCCTCCAGGACGCTGTAAAAGCCTCATTGCACGTTATCGCAAACGCTTGGTTGCAGTTGTTGCTGCTAAGGGTGGCCCAACCAGTTATTAGGTTTAGGGGGCAATCACTTTTTCACACAGGGCCATGATGGTTTTGATTTTTTTTCACCTTTAATAATAAACACCTTCATTTACAAATGGCATTTTGTGTTTACTTGTGTTGTCCTTGACTATTGTTTAAATTGGTTTGATGTTCCGAAACACTTAAGTGTGACAAACATGCAAAGGAACAGGAAATGAGGAAGGGGGCAAACACTTTTTCACACCACTGTAGTAAGTGGTATAGGTTCAGTGACATCCTGGGTGGGCAAATATATTGATTTTTACCTCCAGCCTCTTGTTAAGATCATGCCCTCCTTTATCAAAGATACTAGAGCAGTGATTAACTTAGTGAAGGAGTGCTTTTTTCAGGAAGCTTGGTGGCTCGTAACGGTGGATGTCACATCCCTTTACATTATTATTCCTAACGATATGGGTCTAGCTGCAGTATCACATCAGAATTCCGATCTGCTGCCGATCCAGAGGGAGTTTATTATGGACCTCTTGAAATTTGCGACCATGCACAATTATTTTTGGCTTGGAGGAGAGTATTTCTTACAGGGCAGGGATGTCGCAATGTGGCCAACCTGCTCATGACGAAATGGGAGGAGGATGTCATCTATGCCCAGGAGAGACCAGAATTGGAGATGACATGCTCCTCATATGAGCTTCCTTGATTCTCTCAATCATAATGAAAGAGGGATTTGTTTGAACTATGAAAGTAGCCAAACCAAAATACATTTTTTTGATCTTGATATTAAGGTGCAGGAAGGAAAGTTGGTGACCTCCACCTTTTTCAAGACCACAGATAGAAATTCCTACATCCCTAAAGCCCCATACACACGGTCGGACAATCCGCGGACCAGGTCGGTCGGATCCTGTCCGTCATACTTTGTCTGATGTTGGTTTTGCGTACACACGGTCGGACAAAGTTGTCGGAAAATCCGATCATTCTGAACGTGGTGACGTTTGTTGCCTACGGCGGGACTACGTAGAGGCTAGTAGCCAATAGCTTTGGTCTTGTAATGTGATCTGAGCATGCGTAGCACTTTGTCCGGTCGGACAACCGTACACACGATCGGATTTGGTGTGATCGGACCGTGTTGTCGGCAAATCTTTCCAGCAGGAGATAAGACTTTGTCCGTCGGACAATCCGACGTACACTGTCCAATGGTGCATACACACGGTCTGATTTTTCAACAACATTGTCCGATCGGACAGAATCCATTAAAAAAAGTCCGACCGTGTGTATGGGGCTTAAGGATAGTTGCCATCACAAAGCGTGGCTTGATGTGATTCCAATAAGTAAGCTTTTCAGAATCAGGAGGAATTGTACTAATATGGAAGACTTTAAAGCCCCATACACACGGTAGGATTTTCCGATGGATTCTGTCCTATCGGACAATGTTGTCGGAAAATCAGACCGTGTGTAGGCACCATCGGACAGTTTCCATCAGATTGTCTGACGGACAAAGTCCTATCTCTTGCTGGATAGATTTTTTGACAACAAAGTCCGATCACACCAAATCCGATCGTGTGTAGCGAATTCCGACCGGACAAAGTGCTACGCATGCTCAGATCACATTACAAGACCAAAGCTATTGGCTACTAGCCTCTACGTAGTCCCGTCGTAGGCAACAAACGTCACCACGTTCAGAATGATCGGATTTTCCGTCAACTTTGTCCGACAGTGTGTACGCAAAACCAACATCAGACAAAGTATGACGGACATGGTCTGACGGACCTGGTCCTCGGATAATCCGCGCGTGTGTATGGGGCTTTACTCTCAGTGTACACTTCTATTTGGAAGATTTGTAGAGAAGGGTTATGACCCTACAGGTTTACATAATGTTATAGAGGAATTAAAAATGAGAGATTGCAATTCCTTATTGGAGGAAAAACTGGAAGTTATGAATCATAACAAATTTGATATACCAATTATTACTTCGTACTCTTCCCAACATTATGCTGTTAAACGTATTATCCAACAACTTTGGCATATCTTTCTCAATGACAATATTCTTGCACCATTGCTTCCATCGAGACCACAAGTTGTCTACAGGCAGTCCCCGAGTTACGAACACAATAGGGACTATAGGTTTCTTCGTACATCGAAGTTGTTCGTAAGTCGCAATACTGCATCTGTAAGTGTAACTTCTGGTCGGAACACTGCATTCCTAAGTGTAACTACCACCTATGCATGGATGTGGGATGTTTCGGGCGCTTGTTATGTTATCTGGGGCATAGTACGGCAGTGTGGGATGTGTTCGGAAGTGCTCGAACATGCACGAAAGGTATCCAGGACCCGCGTGGAGCACAAGTGTCCGGTATTTGAGGCCGTTCGTAAGTTGTTGGTAACTCGGGTGTTCGTAACTCGGGGACTGCCTGTATAGGGGTACTTCCTCCATTAAAGATAGAGTAGTACAGAACATTTTACATCCCCCTTCCAGACCCTCATTCTTCCACAAACTTGTGTACTATTTTAAATGTGGTAGATGTAGACGTGTCTGCCAATGTAATAGCCGCAAAACTAAAAAGATTGTAGAGTTCAGCTCTAGTATTATGAATATGACATATACAGTTAAACCATTCATTACCACGCATGTGGTATACCTTCTTCACTGCCCTTGCGGGTTACAATATGTGGGCCGGACCACCGGGTTAGACTTAACGAACACATTAGCAATATTATCAAGGGATTCAAAAATCAGTGTCTCTCGCCAATATGATTTAGTTCACAATAGAGACCCACGTGGTACCCTTTTTGTAGGAATAGACCATTTTCTTTCACACTGGAGAGGTAGCCTTAAGGTATGAGAGCTCTCCAGGATGGAAACAAAATGGATTTATATTTTGAAAAGTTATATTCCACATCGTTTGAATGTGGATTGGGACATTAATTGTTTTGTCAATAATTCATAGAACTACTTTATATTCGATTTCTATTCTCATATCTAAATATCAAAATTAATTTTAAATGTATTTATTTATTTATTTATTTATTTGTGGATAACTTAGATAGTGTACACTTGATGTAAGTTAATATTAATAATGACATCACTGGCTACGCCCTGTTTTCTTTATTTTTTTTTTGTTTTTTGTTTAAATGTATTTGTATTAGACAACACGCACTGTGCTCTTAGCTATTTTTTACTCCCGGAGACACATGGCCGGTGTGATCCTGTTCAGGAAGTGGGAGGTTCCGGTTATATATAAGTTCTTTCATTGGTTGTTCTATATGGGAGCGTGAGCTTCCTACCTTTTGTGGAGTATTGTGCAATGATGTGATACAGAGGCTTGGTTTAATTGTCACTTCCTGTCTTTTTAACCACCCACGTAGTTCTGCTGTTCATTCAAAATGAAAAATGAGGCTTGGCTGGATGTGTTTTGTATTTATTGCGGTGACAGGAAATGTTTCCTATGCCCCGGAAGAAGTTCAATCGTGACAAAACCGGTCAGGCAAGGAAACACTAACCTATTTCACCAAGATTTTTTTACTTTTTCAACCTTTTCTGGCTTTTATGCTGGCTGCAGCTATTTTATATCTTATGCACTTCCAATGTCTATGTGCATTTGCTTTTTTAATAAATACCTAAAAGGTTTTACACTATCGGAGGCCCCTTGTTCATCCCCAGAAGACCCAAAAAACTGCAAAAAAATGTGTTCACCTTTTAGATATTGTTGTAGGAGGCCTCTAATGCAGAAATCAACGGGTTTTACCATTTTAAAGTCCTTTAACAGTATCCTATATATCTATACAGTAATTATCACAAAATAATGATACAAGTCATATTTTTTATTAATAATCATTTATTATAAAACTATGTTCAAACAGTTTTTACAAAGCCTACTGCATTGAATGAAAACATTGACATTTCTTATGTTTAGCTATGTTTATAGCGATGCTCAGTTACGATAGTCCCAAAGGCAGTTCTTGTCCTCCGAGAAGCAGAGGCGGACATTGCTCTTGCTGCAAAGGTTGTTGGTATATCCTATACTTCATTATCTGCAGCGTCCTCTACTTGTTTTTATAGGGAAATGTCCATACATGTCCTTGCAAATGTCTTTTGGTAGATATAGAGTTTCCTCTGCCCTTTTTCTTTAGGCTTTTCTCACTATCAAGGTTACAGTTGGGTGGGCGTACCTGCCTGGCTGTTCCAGTGTAATGACACACATCAAAGTCACACAGTATGCCAGAGATGCCTGTCCTTACCCACACCTTGAACCCCCATAGATGTAGCTTCCCACGCATGTATTGCTTGATGCTGCTAAATTTCCCCCCAAAAGGAATCATCATTTCATCTTCAGAGTTTCGTTCTTCCGGTACCACCTGCAGGCATTTCTCACTGAAGGCATCAAGCCATGGTCATTGTTTCCAAAGTTTTATCTATTTTTTTCTATCTCAGACACTGTCAAATTGTTTACAAAATGTAATTTTTAATTTTAAGACTTCACACATTCCAATCAATTAACACAATCGCCAAAGGCAACACAATACTGTCTGGCTAGCCTATTGTGCTTAATGCTTTTTATGCGATTAGCACCTATAGCCCCTCCATATACCAGAACATTATCACCTGTCCCTCATGTAGCAAGCAGATATTTAGGCAATGTCCAGAAAACACAACAGGACAAGTATATACATACGGTACATTAAAAGATACATAATAAATAATGTATTCCTTAATTTAAACTTGAATTTTTCAAGTAATAACCATTACATTTTGATCTAATCTCAAGCTGGTATTGTGAATGATCAAAAACAGTATTTCTTTGGCTTTTTTTACCACATGGAACAGGTGAAAACTGCAAGGTACACAGGGAAATTCTGCTACTCCTCTAACCCAACGTTAATTACAACACAGACATAACAAGCTCAAGATCTAATATTATCAATGCATTCAACAGTACCTTGATATATCGTATTTATCGGCGTATAACACGCACTTTTTCCCCCTTAAAATCGGGGAAAGTCGGGGGTGCGTGTTATACGCCGATACCCCCCCAAAAAAAAATGGCAAAAAAGGCAAGCGCCGCTGAAAAATAGCGAGCGCTGCCGAAAAAAACCCGAAGCGCGGCCGAAAAAGAACGAAGCGCCCCCGGAAAAAGCCGAGCAGACTCTGCTCTGCTCGTAGTCCCGCCTCCCTGCGCTCGCTTCGGAAACAGCAGGGAGGCGGGACCGCGAGCTTAGCCGTCCGAGTCGGCTCGGCTTTTTCCGGGGGCGCTTCGTTCTTTTTCGCCCGAGCTTCGGCTTTTTCCGGCGGCGCACGCGACAGCGTCTCGGCGGCGGGAAATTTAAACCAGGAAATGAATGAAAATGACGCTGGCAAGCTAGAATGGCACTGGGCAAGGCTGCAATGATGCTGGGCAAGCTACAATGACGCTGGGCAAGGCTGCAATGATGCTGGGCAAGGCTGCAATGACGCTGGGCAAGGCTACAATGACGCTGGGCAAGGCTGCAATGACGCTGGGCAAGGCTGCAAATGACGCTGGGCAAGGCTGCAAATGACGCTGGGCAAGCTGCAATGACGCTGGGCAAGCTGCAAATGACGCTTAAATGTAAGTGTTTTTTTTTCCCTAAACTTCCCTCCTAAAACTTTTTTTCCTTAAAATGCCCTCCTAAACTGGGGGTGCGTGTTATACGCCGGTGCGTGTTATACGCCGATAAATACGGTAATCACAGAAAAAATATTTCAGGCAGTGTACTTACTTTAATCTTGCATTATCAAGCCCGGTTGTGTGCTTCAAGGCAAGTTCACAGGTTGACTGCCTTCATGTCCAGGTAAACATTTACACATTGTACCATCCAATATCAGTGCTAGGCTGAACAATAGGACCTACTGCATTGAATGAAAACATTGACATTTCTTATGTTTAGCTATGTTTATAGCGATGCTCAGTTACGATAGTCCCAAAGGCAGTTCTTGTCCTCCGAGAAGCAGAGGCGGACATTGCTCTTGCTGCAAAGGTTGTTGGTATATCCTATACTTCATTATCTGCAGCGTCCTCTACTTGTTTTTATAGGGAAATGTCCATACATGTCCTTGCAAATGTCTTTTGGTAGATATAGAGTTTCCTCTGCCCTTTTTCTTTAGGCTTTTCTCACTATCAAGGTTACAGTTGGGTGGGCGTACCTGCCTGGCTGTTCCAGTGTAATGACACACATCAAAGTCACACAGTATGCCAGAGATGCCTGTCCTTACCCACACCTTGAACCCCCATAGATGTAGCTTCCCACGCATGTATTGCTTGATGCTGCTAAATTTCCCCCCAAAAGGAATCATCATTTCATCTTCAGAGTTTCGTTCTTCCGGTACCACCTGCAGGCATTTCTCACTGAAGGCATCAAGCCATGGTCATTGTTTCCAAAGTTTTATCTATTTTTTTCTATCTCAGACACTGTCAAATTGTTTACAAAATGTAATTTTTAATTTTAAGACTTCACACATTCCAATCAATTAACACAATCGCCAAAGGCAACACAATACTGTCTGGCTAGCCTATTGTGCTTAATGCTTTTTATGCGATTAGCACCTATAGCCCCTCCATATACCAGAACATTATCACCTGTCCCTCATGTAGCAAGCAGATATTTAGGCAATGTCCAGAAAACACAACAGGACAAGTATATACATACGGTACATTAAAAGATACATAATAAATAATGTATTCCTTAATTTAAACTTGAATTTTTCAAGTAATAACCATTACATTTTGATCTAATCTCAAGCTGGTATTGTGAATGATCAAAAACAGTATTTCTTTGGCTTTTTTTACCACATGGAACAGGTGAAAACTGCAAGGTACACAGGGAAATTCTGCTACTCCTCTAACCCAACGTTAATTACAACACAGACATAACAAGCTCAAGATCTAATATTATCAATGCATTCAACAGTACCTTGATATATCGTATTTATCGGCGTATAACACGCACTTTTTCCCCCTTAAAATCGGGGAAAGTCGGGGGTGCGTGTTATACGCCGATACCCCCCCCAAAAAAATGGCAAAAAAGGCAAGCGCCGCTGAAAAATAGCGAGCGCTGCCGAAAAAAACCGAAGCGCGGCCGAAAAAGAACGAAGCGCCCCCGGAAAAAGCCGAGCAGACTCTGCTCTGCTCGTAGTCCCGCCTCCCTGCGCTCGCTTCGGAAACAGCAGGGAGGCGGGACCGCGAGCTTAGCCGTCCGAGTCGGCTCGGCTTTTTCCGGGGGCGCTTCGTTCTTTTTCGCCCGAGCTTCGGCTTTTTCCGGCGGCGCACGCGACAGCGTCTCGGCGGCGGGAAATTTAAACCAGGAAATGAATGAAAATGACGCTGGCAAGCTAGAATGGCACTGGGCAAGGCTGCAATGATGCTGGGCAAGCTACAATGACGCTGGGCAAGGCTGCAATGATGCTGGGCAAGGCTGCAATGACGCTGGGCAAGGCTACAATGACGCTGGGCAAGGCTGCAATGACGCTGGGCAAGGCTGCAAATGACGCTGGGCAAGGCTGCAAATGACGCTGGGCAAGCTGCAATGACGCTGGGCAAGCTGCAAATGACGCTTAAATGTAAGTGTTTTTTTTTCCCTAAACTTCCCTCCTAAAACTTTTTTTCCTTAAAATGCCCTCCTAAACTGGGGGTGCGTGTTATACGCCGGTGCGTGTTATACGCCGATAAATACGGTAATCACAGAAAAAATATTTCAGGCAGTGTACTTACTTTAATCTTGCATTATCAAGCCCGGTTGTGTGCTTCAAGGCAAGTTCACAGGTTGACTGCCTTCATGTCCAGGTAAACATTTACACATTGTACCATCCAATATCAGTGCTAGGCTGAACAATAGGACCTACTAATTATGTAAATTTGGTCTTTAGGCGAAAAAAAAAAAAAAAAAATGCTGGGTAATTTTAGTAGAGTTCAAAGTGATGTTGTAATATTACAACAGATGGCCTTAAAGGATTATTTATCATTTTTGGGTACTGCTGGCTGCCATGATGGTTCAATCCTAGTGTGGGAGAAATGGCTGGAGAGACGTGGACTGCCTGTACTATACCTTTTTGGAAGGCTTATCAGCAGATAGATCCTAAGCAAAATTGACCTTCCATAATTAGAGGGTCCACCATGTGGGTAAGAGTACATCTTGACTAAACGTTGGTGACGTCACTTGGTGGAGGATATCACTGGATACCACTTGTTTTGAACTGCATCACTCATTATTGATCGTATTGGATCATTCAGATCATCTGTTGGACTATGTTCACTTTTTAATACACATTAGCGCAACTTTTTCTTTTTCTTCAACTATTTGTTGTATTATATCTCACACTTCATTGTTGCTGCTTTATTTTATTTCATTCAATTGATTTTCATTTATACACAAGCGCAGTATTGTTTTTTTAAAAATGGGGCTCTAGTCCTCCCACTGACACCAACTGTTTCTCTCCCTAATACCAAAGATCGGGCATTGTTAACTTCCACTGGGCAGTCATTTTTTCAGGTTGGCAGTAAAAAATGTGCTCTGTCAGTAAATGTTCCATGTTCTGTCAGTAAAAAAAATTGTGGGAGGTTGGCAACCCTGCTTATTACTCACTGTCAGGGGTGATCAGGGGTCACCTATTCCCATGCTCCTTTCTCCTCGGGCCACACCCACAATTGATAAATAAAGGGCACTTACTCCACCTACTAACATCACCGGGGGAGTGTCATCTCTAATAGGCAGTACACCCTACACCAGCCAACAGATGACTTCAGGGTTACAAGTAATGGTTAAAATTTTAGCTATTTAATAATGGCAATAATACCTTGCAGGTTGCTCCTAATGGACATGACTAGGGGAGTCGTTAATTAAAGCGGTATTACACTCAAAACAAAAAATTTAAGTCATTAGATGTGGTGACTGCATTAATTTTCTTTTTTTAGATTTTTTTCCCTCTGCTCTCACCTAATGAAACACCTCCTGTATTAGAGTGTTCCTACTCTAGATGAAGGAGCACAGGAGGCACAGCAGACAGCAGCCTTGTTAGCCTCGGGGGAGGGGTGTGTTAGATGGACTAGCAGATATAGATTTATTAACAAATTAAAGCCAAACTCCAGCTCACACTGCAATTACACAAGCAGTTACAGTAACAGTTTTTCTTTCTTTTGGGATAAAGGTTTTACAAGATAAATAAAATCTGATCATTGTAGGCACCCCTGTCAATGGTTGTTTCACCACTCTTATCTGCTATATTTAAAGGAGAGCTTGTTCTTTTGAAAAACACATTTACTGGCCAGATCGCTAGGTGAAAATAAAACCTACAGGTAGGCCTATAATAAGGCTTACCTGTAGGTACAGTGACTATCTCCTACACTGGAGGGCTTTGTTGTAAGGTAAGTATTTTATAATGTCCTTTGCCTTGCAGGGTTTAAAAAAAACAATGGTGCAGTTTACTACCACTTGGAGCTTGAAGCTCTCTGGGAACCCCAAGGGACCCATTACAACCACCAAAAAAGAGGCCTTCATACAGCTCCACAGTCCAACTTACTGTTCAAACACCAAAGGCCCGCTACCTGTAGGGTTGTCATGACAAATATCTTGTATAAGGCTACCTAACGCAACAAAACTGTAGGGTGAGCAGCCAGATGGGACTAATTTAAGCTCTGTATAAAATTCTGGAATGACTTCCTATGATCAAGCTCATGAAAGGCTCCTCCTGACCCCTCTGACCCACCACCTCCTGTGAGGTGACCTACAACCCACCCACCTAATGCTATACTTTACCCTTTGTTCACCCCTTAAAGTAAATGTACAGGAAAAATGGAATATGAAAAACGTTCTCACTGCGTGCTGGTATATTAGGAAAATTTGAAAGATCATCGCAATCATGGTTTTCCTAGGTTAATGTCTAATTAAATATATTTTGTTATAGTTATCCTATTTCTTTAGCTCTGTACAAGCGTCTGTTCCACAAACTGTATTAGCTGTCCATTCTGTTGCTGTGTCTGATGTAATTTTTCTATTGTTTTACATGGTGTTATACTTGACTTTTGATATTCTGTACACTGTATATCACTTTGTGTCTATACATAAAACCTAATAAAAAGAATTAAAGAAAAAAAAAAATAAGAAACATGTCACACTTACCTGTCCTGTGCAGTAGTTTTGCATAAAGCAGCTCCGATCCTCCTCTTCTTGGGTCCTCTGCCAGAGCTCTGGGCCCCTCCACCTTGCCGAGTGCCCCTATAGCAAGTCACTCTCTACGTCCATAAGACACATAGAGCGTGGCTCAGCTCTGCACCCCACTCACTGGTTGGGATTGACAGCAGCGTGAAGCTGTATCTCAGCCAATCAGGAGAGAGAGACAATATGAAGCAAGAGAGAGCGCACACCAACCCTGGTGTATTAACGTTTTAATATGAAGTTCAATTTATAAAATACGAGGATTGCACTCACAGATTGTTGATATAAAAAAAATGGCATAATCAGCTCCACAACAGCCTCCTCTCCTGGTCTGTATGTTTTCCAGAGACTTGCAGCAAGGTACAGGGAACACTGCAGGCATAGACCGCCTGCTATCTGATATCCTCCACTGCTCACAACATTAGCACGGACCAGCCGGCTCTGTGTGACGTCACTCACGGCCAGGGGAGGAAAGGCACTGATAACATGTTGACTCCTCTAGTATGTAAACAACAATTGCTAGGAATTTAATATACCGTATATACTCGAGTATAAGCCGAGTTTTTCAGCACATTTTTTTGTGCTGAAAGTGCCCCCCTCGGCTTATACTTGAGTCAAGCACTTTTCTGCAGCAAAAAAAAAAAAATTTTCCGACCCGACTTTGGTGCCCCGTATCTCGGGGCCACTTGGGTCTAGGAATCCCAAATTTGGTGTGCCAACCTAGTGGACCTAGCACTACAACATATCCAAAGATGGAGTTCCTAGCACTAAGTGGCCCCGAGATACAGGGCCCCAAAGTCGGTTCAGAAAATGTCATTCTCTGCTGCAGAAAAGTGCTTGAGATTTTCTGACCCGAATTTGGGGCCACATATCTCGGGGACACTTGGTGCTAGGAACCCCAAATTTTGTATTCCAACCCAGTGGAATTAGCACTACAACATATCCAAAGATGGGGTTCCTAGCACTAAGTGACCCCGAGATACAGGGCCCCAAATCGGTCAACTGTGTCCATCTGCATGGGCACAGTGAGGCTGCAAATGGGCATTGTTGACCCTCTTTTCCAATTACAGTAGCTGCGCATTTCTCACCCTAGGCTTATACTCGAGTCAATAAGTTTTCCCAGTTGTTTGTGGTAAAATTAGGTGCCTCGGCTTATATTCGGGTCGGCCTATACTTGAGTATATACGGTATGTAAATATATACATATTTTCAGACTTTTTCCTTGTGTTGAAATGGACTAGTGGGGACAGCGCTAATCTTGGTATACTGTGTATATTTGGACTTTTTTAAACAGGAGAGAGAGACCCAGGAGTGCCTCAGGTATCGTGCACATCGCTGGATGGAGATCAGGCTTAGGTAAATAATATTAGGGTGTTCCCGAGGGGGGCTGCTGCCCACTGCTGCCCACCTTTTTACCTTCATGCATAGAATGCGTGAAGGTAAAAAACCTTCAGCCTTTACAGCGACTTTAACTCCCCTCTAGTCATGAAGTCACTTTATTTTTCCTTGGGCCTCACTTTTTTGGTACTCACATTTTTTAACATTTTGGTCAAAAAGAACATCGTGGTGGGTCCTGTCGATTTTCTAATGCACAACCGGTAACTTTACATGGGAGATCCATCTGTCACTGGCCCACCTTTGAAAGCACAAATCATGTTATCCTAACTCCATACAAGTTTCTCCGAGTATGGTGTTGACATAGGGGCCGCATCTCAGCCCTCTCTCATAAATCTGCCACATACACCAGGCTGACCACTTGCCTTCAGGTTGCTGTGCAGTCTTTCGATATGCAAGCTGACCCAGCCAAATATTTAGACTGCAAACTTTAAAACTTTAGTCAGGTAATTTGGCAAGGTGCACGTGCCAGCTGTGTGTGGATTATTGCTCCATCAGAGGAGAGCTTGTGTTTGTTGGAACTGCAGAGAAATGTTTACTCACCACCGCTCCCAGCCTGACATTAATTGCCGCAGGAAATTTAGCTTTTAAGCTTCTAAAAAGAACTTTTGGATGCAAGAAAGATTAGCAAAACATGCAACTAATTCCACTGGACTTTACATGTGAAAAAAAATGTTTACCAAAGCTCTAATGGATGTTGGTGGTTGCTTAGAAGTGTTATCACAGGTAAGGGTCATTTTTGTTCAGCTACTACATTACGTTTATATCACTATGAATTATATCTAAAAAGCAGCTCCAGGAAAGGAACAAAACCATTGAAATTCTTAGGCTATCCACAAATCTTTTGTCAGAAATTCCAGCCAGTTTTCCTTTAACCACTTTCCCACTGAGCACTTTTATCCCCTTCCTGCCCAGGCCAATTTTCAGCATTAAGTGCTGTCACACTTTGAATGACAATTGCGCGGTCATGCAACACTGTACCCAAATTACATTTTTTTTATAATTTTTTTTATAATTTTTTTATAATTTTTCCCCTACAGAGCTTTCTGTGTTTTTGGATTTTTTTTTACTAAACAAACGAAAAAAGACCAAACATCTTGAAAAAAATAAAATAAAACAGTGATAGACTGATGGGCACCGATGAGGTGGCACTGATGGGCCCTAATGAGGCAGCACTGGTGGGCACTGATGATTCTGCACTGATAAGCAGCCCTGATGGGCACTGATAGGTGTCACTGTGGGCTCTGATAGGTGGCACTGAAGGGCACTGATAGGTGGCACTGATAGGCACTGATGAGGCAGCACTGGTGGGCACTAATGAGGAGGCACAGATGAAGCTGCGCTGATAGGCGACACTGATGGGCACTGATAGGTGGCACTGGTGAGCACTGACAGGCAGCACTGTTGGGCACTGATAGACAGCACTAATAGGTGACACTGATGAGGAGGCACTGGTGAGCACTGATTGGCAGCACTGATGAGCACTGATAGACAGCACTAATAGGTGACACTGATGAGGAGGCACTGATGGGCACTGATTGGCAGCACTGATGAGCACTGATTGGAGCACTTGTGGGCACTGTTGGGACTACACTGATAATCAGGACACTGATAATCAGTGCCCTGATTATGAGTGCCAATGTCCCTTTAACATAAGCCGGTTATCGTCTTTCTTCTTCTCTCCTCACTCTGAAAACCGATAAGCGGCTGTTACTGGACACAGCTGATCACGTGGTAAGGGATAGGCCCTTTACCCCGATCTGTGAACAGCTGAGTGCTTCAGACTCAATGATCACAGAGCGAGCTGCCCGCACAATCACAGGAGGACATCATTAGATGCCCTCCTGGCAAAGTAAGCATGCACTGTAGCTGTCATTTGACTATAGAGCGGGTGAGAGAGATTTGAGAGACCCTTGCCTCTTGTGCACATCACCGGACTCCGGAGGGGGTGGGGGGGTGGGGGTCTGGGAAGGAAACTGCAGAAGGTAAAAATCCTTCTGCCTTTAGACTTTAGAACCACTTTCATGTTTCATTAATCAAAATTTTGTACAGAGGGACAACAAAATATGTTCTGATGTTCCTGTGTACAGAATTTTAATTGATGAAAAATGAAACAATATTTGCAGCTATACCTGTGCTGCATGCCGATTATTCTGAGTATGTATGCATATATGAGTCTTTATGGAAGAAATTAAAGTGACAATAAACTTTAGGTTAAAAGAAAATTCTATTCAAGTGTGAATTCCTGACTCAAAAAGTACCTTATATAGCTCTCAGCCTCCTCCAAATAGTCAAATAAATTTTTTTGCTGCTGTGATTCAACTTCCTGGTAGAGGGTGGCTACATTCATCGAGTATATTGGGTATATATATATATATATATATATATATACATATATATATATATATATACATATATATATATATATATATATATATATATATATATATACATATATATATATATATATATATATATATATATATATATATATATATATATATATATATATATATATATATATATATATATATATATATATATATATATATATATATACACACACACACACACACACAGTATATATAGACCCTGTCCTATGTTGTTGTATTCCTAATTCAATTTAGTTTGTTTGTTACTAGGCTGTAACCAGCTTGAGCTCTGTTTACATTTTTCTAGCCTCTATTGTTTTTTCTTTGCTGGTTTGATTTCTTTTGCCTGTTACTGTGAATGAGGTTCCAGTATTCAGCATGAGAATGACAATCACAGGTCCCTGATCAGTAGAATGGTTCAGGAAGTTAGTGAACAATTTAGGCACCATCTGAAAGTGTTTTCTATCTCTTGGACTTCTGTGTGCCTATAGGATCTTTAGGCCTTACCTCAGGTTGGGACATATGCTAGGGGCTGGGAACTTTAGTTGTCCACTCATCTGGAGGGAGCTAGTATTGCAAAGAATCTTCTTGTTGAAGAGGGTCCCAAAGGTGCTAAGCAGAAGTTGGTGTTGGGCATCTTAGAAAGGATTCACTATCAGAGCCAGATTTATTACACAGAGATAATAGTTCTGTCTGGCTTACAAGGTCAGCAATTACCAATAGGCTGCTCTGAAAAAGCCCTGCTACTTTAAGAATGCCTATGCTTTTTAAGTATGCTGCACCCTTAAACCCTTCCTTCTAGAATTGTGTTCATCAACAAAGGTAAAATGACAAAATTGACTGGCGCCCAACTTATTTTTCCCCACCATACATCAAGATCCCTACACTGAGATGGAAATGTTAGCCTGCCACACTACTAAGAGGATCATTCTCCATCACCCCAAGAGGAAGAGTGCCACAAATACAGTATATAGCTATAGTGATGTGTTAATATTTTTTGATGGTTCATGTACAATAATCTCAGTCACTGTCTTTGATAACCTACAAGGTATTTATGTTAGCGATGATTGATGTTTCCTAAGTACCTGTAATCTCTACCTGTCATAATTATGTTCAAAAGCTCACTTAACAATAGGATGCATTGTAAAGAAAATTATTTTAATGGCAATCCTTCATAAGCTTATACATATGGATGTCAGTAGAGCACAATTGGCCTTTGTCATATGCAGCCTGTGATGTTAGTAGGGTAGTGTCAGAAGTGAATGATTGTCTAGGAAATAGAAGAATGGAGATTACTGGGGCGTAGCGAGATATTACTAGGCCTGGTACTCCATGGCATTTTCTGGTCAAGCCATGATGCAATCATCCTTTTTTGGGATCTAAAAATGTCACCAATCTCCCTACAGGGAACTCCCTTATTTTTCAAAATGTCTGAGTGAAAATCTAGCTCAGACATACTTTCGTAACCATTGCATTTACACTTTTTTTTTGTTCTTAAATTAAAATAGACAGAGACTAGTAGGAGAATGTCTAATATGAGAAAAAGAAGCGCCACATGGAAGCCATTACAGGACCATCACCATAAAGGGGTGGGGGGCCTGAATAAACCCTGATTCATGGCATGTTTGGCCTAGTTTTTTTACCCACCAGCAGTATATTCTGAGTGTTTTGAGTGACTCTGGGTAAGTGATAACTACCCATTTAGAATGATAACGACATTAACAAGTCTTATATACTGGGCACTGGTGGCACAGCAGCAGGAAAAAGAGGATGTCACACTCATCTTCCCCATGATTCCCAGCTGGGTCTCCTTTCCCGTGCATAGGCATTGTCACTTCCAGGTTTCACCCAGAATGCCGATTCTACAACCAGTCAGGGAACGCTCTACTGATAACCTATTTCCACCAGCCAATTTAGGCCTATTACTACTTGATGAAAAATCAGGTGTCTCATCCAAAACTCCCCCAAAAAAGTATTTTTAAAATTGAAGTTTGAATTAATTAAAATGTGGGTGTTCCTGTATGTAAGCCAAGGTTAATGTAAAGGTTAGAAAATCAATTACACATTCAGAATATGTGATGCCAGAAAACAGTGTCACTGACTATTCTGTAACATGACATGCAACCTAAAGGTATCTCTCAAGTATGGAAAGAATTGTTTTTTCCACACTGCACTCAGACGCATTAAAAGGATATAGTTTTAAGCCTAGCACACACAGGCCAAATGTCGGCTGGTTCAATAGAAACCGGCCGACATTCGGCCCATGTGTATGACAGCAAAGCAGCTGCCGCTCAGTGATAGGCTTTATTTTTTTGACTGTCCCCCTAGTACATGAGTTTCTGCTATAATCCACCCATAGCTGTGCTGGTTCAACACCACAACTGGAAGCAAAGTAGGCACCGTGCCCCACAAAGCGACTTTGTCTAATAGTAAGAATAGGTATGGATTATGTTAAAGTATAACAAAACAGGCAGTATATTCATCGTTACTGAAGATGATTTCTGTCTATTCAAGCAGAACAAAATCTTGAGCTAGTTTCAACCAGCAGAAATTAATGCAGATCTATAAATATAACAAACATGGTTTTTTTTTTTTGCCACCTCAGAAGAACTTTTGGAATAGGACTAAATCAGTGAGGTCTTGACCTCTGTCCCATCTAGTCTTATCATCATAGTGGCTTGGCCTTTTTTAAATCTTTAAGCACTCTCTAGGATCCTACTTACATTTTTTATTGAGAACCATTAATACGTTTTTTTTTTTTTTTTTTTTTTTTTTTAAAGAACATACCCCCCTTCTTAATAGACAGGCTTAATGGGATAATCTTTTGACGTTCCCATCAGGGGGGGTGGAAAACCCTGAAGACCCCCTGTATCTACCTCACCCCTCACCTCTTTTCTATGCCCTTTCGGTTCCCCTTCCCCCCCCTCCCTCCCCGCCTCCCCCCCCCCCCCCCCCCCCCCCCCAATCCCTACCTCTCATCGCTGCCCTCTTTTTTTTTTTTTTTTTTTTTTTTTATTAATATTTTTGTCTCCCTATGTCTGCAACAACTCCACGTAACTCCAGGTTCTTTTGAATTTTTCCCAGCATTCCCACTTCCCCTTTGGCTGAGTGTCCTCCTCAAGATTCTCTTTCAAGCATTCCAGCCTATAAGTTGCCTCTACTTCATCTATCCATTCCCCAATGGAAGGGCTTTCCTGCTCTTGCCACTTCCTGGGTATTAATCTTTTTGCGGCATTAAGCAGATGTGGGACCAATGTGCTCCTGTATTGCCTCACTCCCTCCTCTGTTGCGTGTAACAGGACCACCCAGGGTTTTTTTTTTACTTCTATTTGGGTAATTTCTTTGATGTAGCTCAAGACCCTCCCCCAGTATTTTTGGATTTTCTGGCATTCCCACCATAAATGGCCCATATTTCCTCTCTGGTTGCATCCTCTCCAACAGTTGGGGGATCTCCCCTCCTGAAATTTGCTTGTTATGTCGGGAGTCGCGTACCACCTAATTAAACATTTGTAGTTAATTTCAGCTGTTCGCATATCTACTGACGAACTATGTGTGAGCTTCATTATTTTTTTAACCATCCCCGTGTTTATCTGTGACCCCAATTCCCTCTCCCATTTCTCGATGAATGGGGGGACCTCCAGCCTGTCCATCTCGATCAGCAACTTATATATTTTCGATATTGACTTTTTAGTATTTTCTGCTGTGCATATTTGCTCCAGCTTCGTCAGGTCTCCAAGTGACCTGATTGGTTGTGGGAGTTTTTTCACGAAATGGCATATCTGGAGGTACCGCCACTCATCAATTTTAAATATATCCGCTTTTTTTTTAAATTCGTTTAGTGCCAGTGGTAGTCCCAAATGCATTACATCCCCTAATTGTGTTTCATCTTTAATTATCCAGTCCCCTCCTATCTCTTTTTTCCCGGGGGGGAAATAATCATTCTCCTTAAGTGCTACTAAAGGTGAGTTATAATTGCCATTCAACTGCTTGTATACTTTGTCCCAAATTTTAAACGAGTGCCGTGTGATGATGTGTGTGTGGTCACCTAGTGCTCTAAACCCTGGGGGGTTCCAAATAATCCTTCCCAGGTGGGCCATACTCAGTGCCTTTTCCAAGTGTACCCATCTTTTACTTGAGTTTATTTTCCCCCACTCTGGAATTCTTAATAGTGCAATTGCGTGATAATAACTAATAATGTCAGGGACAGCCAGTCCCCCCTGATTCTTACCCTGTTTTAGGAGTTTCAGCGACGTGCGATGTTTCTTATTTTTCCACACAAAATTCATCAGTATTGAATTAAGCTTCCTTAGATATTGGTGAGGCAAGGGGAGAGGGAGCATTTGTAGCTTATACGTTATTACTGGGAGTATCATCATTTTTAATGTGTTAACTCGCCCAATCCAGGACAGGGGCCTATTAATGTATTCGTTGCATTTTTTTTTCACTTCATCTAACAAAGGTAGATAATTTATTCTATAGAGTTTTTCAGTTGAGTTGGCTAAGTCTATACCCAGATATTTTATACGCTTTTTCCATACAAATTTATAATCTTTCTTTATAATCTGCTGTTCGATTTTTTTTACGTTGATATTAAGTATATAAGATTTTGCGGGGTTAACCCGGAAATTTGAAAGGGCTCCATAGGATATAAGGGTCTCCAGAAGAATGGGCATCGTCCTCCGGGGATAACTTACATAGAACAGGATATCGTCTGCGAAGGCAGCCAACTTATGGGACTCCCCCTCCACTCTACACCCCTCTATATCTATATTTCTTCTTATCGAAGACAGTAAGGGCTCTAGGGTCAGAACAAAAAGAAGAGGGGACAGGGGACAACCCTGCCTCGTCCCGTTCTTCATTTCCAAGAGTGAGGAAAGGACTCCATTTACTTTGATATTTGCCTTCGGACGTCCATATAGAGCTTTGATATGACTAATATATTTCGGACCAAACCCCATATGCTCTAGTGTACTAAACATGAACCCCCAGTCTACTCTGTCAAACGCTTTTTCTGCGTCTATTGACAAGAGCAGACTGGGGGTCCCTGAGTCCCTCATCTTCTGGAGAGCCAATAGAGTCCGGACTCCATTGTCCCTCCCTTCCCTCCCTGGGACGAAACCCACTTGATCCGGATGGATCAATGCCTCGAGATGCCCTTTCAATCTCTCTGCCAAAATTTTGGCATACAACTTAGTGTCTGCATTTAGCAGAGAGATAGGCCTGTAATTGGAGCACTTGGATCCATCCTTCCCTTCTTTAGGCAGGACCGTTATAGTTGCTAACAGAGAGGCTTCTCCCATAGCGTATTCTATTCCCAACCCATTCATATATTGTTGTAGTCTAGGGATCAGGATCTCCTTGAAAGTTTTGTAGTATAAAATGGAGAAACCGTCTGGGCCCGGGCTTTTCCCTGCGGGGGAGTTCACCAGGGCCCGCAATATTTCTGTCTCAGAGATTGGCTGTTCCAGTGCCTCTCTGTCCTCCTGACCTAAAGTCTCCAACCCGGCTCTACTAAGGAATTCGCAAATTTTTTTTTTTTTTTTTTTTGGTTCCCTTTTTTCCCCTCCTTGGAGTCTACAGAGTAAAGCTCTTCATAATATTCCCTGAAGGATGAGGCAATGTCCTGGGATACATACTTAAACTCACCGTTTTTTACTTGAATTTTTTCTATATAGTTTTTTGTTTTTTGTTTTTGTACTAATCTCGCCAAATGTTTACTGGATTTATTCCCCCAGATATAACGTTCTTTTATTGTCCTGTTATATATCTGCTTTGCTTCATACTCTATACAATCTTTTAATTCCTCCCTCTTTGCTATTAGGTCTTGATATAGTTCCCTATTATAGGCCGAAGCAGCCTTGTGTTTTTGTTCCAGGCTATTTAGTTCAACCGTCAGTTCCTGCACTTTCCTCCTCCTCTCTTTTTTTTCCCAAGAAGCTTTCCCTATCAAAATCCCTCTTATAAATGCTTTGTGTGCCTCCCAAAGGCTGGCTCCGTTGACTTCCCCATTATCGTTGTTGGTAAAGAATCCTTCCAGTTCTCTTTTTACGTACTCCACCACTTCCCCGTCTCGCAGCAGCTCCTCATCTAGTTTCCACCCACATGATGGGGGTTTATATTCTGGGACTGCAAGAGTCACTGAGGCAGGGGCGTGGTCGGAGAGCGTGATTGTCTCTATTTTTGTTTGTAATACTCTATCTAGGATTCCATGCTCTATAAATATGTAATCCAATCTAGTGTACGTCCCGTGGACAGGGGAGAAAAACGTGAAATCTCTTGTTTGCGGATGTTGGATCCTCCACACGTCCATCAGTTGCTTGTTATACAATTTATTTTTTATCGAGGATAACTGTGCGTTCCTTGTCCCCTGGCCACCGGACGTACTATCTAAACCGGGATCTAAAATAAAATTAAAGTCTCCCATCAGAATTACATAGCCCTTCCTGAAAGTCCCCAACTTTCGTAATATCCCCTCCAGAAATTTGATGGGATTTATATTTGGCGCATAGATATTAGCCAGCGTGTATGTTGTTCCAAACAAGGTTCCCCTCAGGAACAGATACCTTCCCTCTGGATCTACCCTTCTGTCTTCCAGCTTGAAGTGTATGTCCCCAGAAAAGCCAATAGCCACCCCTCTCGATCTACTTGAAGAAGTGTCAGCGTAATACCAGGTAGGGTATGTTCTTGAGAAGAGTTTCACATTTGTGTTGTGAGAAAGATGTGTTTCCTGGAGGAAAACCACATTGGCCCCATATCTCCCTATCTCATCAAGGATTATATGCCGTTTGCTTGGAGTGTTCAGTCCTTTAACATTATAGGTTAAGAATTTCAGAGCGGGAGTCATTACTCAATTAGAGCTATAGTTTCCAAAATAAAAGGCAGCGATGAGAGTCTCCCTCCCCGAACCCCCTCCCTTCCTCCCAATCCCCCCCTACCTCCCCCCTCCCCCCCCCCCCCCCCATCCCCCTCCCCCCCCCTCCCCCCCCCCCCCCCCTCCCTCTCCCTGACCCCGTCTCGGGTCTCTGTTCCGCTGGTGACCCATTTTTTAGGGTCCCTCGAAACAGCTAGATCTAAGGTGAGGTGGGGTTCTTACCCTGCCCCCTCCCACTATCTATTTCCCAGTTGATATCGGGATATAGTGGGCCAGGTGGGTGTGAAAGTATGGATTAGTATCTCATCTATTTTCTGGGTTTAGCTCCCCCCGCGCCCCCCCGCCCCCCGCCCCCCCCCCCCCCCCCCCCAGATTCACTCTCCCAGCTTTCAGTCCATCCCGGAAGAGCGGGAATAGGGATATCAAGACTGTTACAAAAATCCTGCAGCTCCTCTGGAACCCTAAGTCTGGCTGATCGTCCTTCTTTTATGCCAATAAGGCACGCTGGGAACCCCCATTTGTATTTTATGTTTTCTTTGCGCAGCAGTTCCAGCAGCGGTCTTTGATGCCGTCTTCTTTCCAATGTTCGTGCCGAAAGATCGGCATAAAGCTGTATTTCGGTGCCTTCATATTGTAATGGGGGGTTACCTCGTGCCTTCTGCCAGATATTTTCTTTATCCTTATAATTCCGGAACCTAACTATTATATCCCTTACTCTTCCGTGCTCTAGGCGGTCCATCCTTCCAATGCGATGTGCTCTTTCAATCGCCGGGAACTGCCCTTCATCTAGCCCAATTATGGGGCAAAAAAGTGATCTGACTATTTTTTCCAGATCCTCCCCTTTTTGTTCTGGAATCGCCCGGAGTCGAACATTTTGTCTTCTGTCTCTGTTCTCCTGATCTTCTATTTTGTGTAACATTTCTCTCTGATTCAGTTGGCACCTTTTAAATAAAGTCTCTAGGTTATTGATTTCATAGGCCATCTTATCTACTCTCTCTTCCACCGCCTCGACTCTGGTCAGTAAGTGGCCCAAGTCCTCTCTCAGAGTATTAATTTCCATTTTTATCACATTTTCCACCTTTAATAGCATTTCCTCCATTTCCCTTTTTGTTGGAAGTTGGTCGCCCCGGTGCTGATCTTCCACTCTACTAGTCTCAACTTCACTTTCAGTTATGTAATCGTCTCTAGATTGATCGTGTGCCCCTTCCGTTTTCCTGGAGGTACCTTTATTTTTCTCCATGATGGCTTTGGACTGGTGACTGGTCTCCGGGGTTTTGGGGGTTACTCCTTGTTTTAGGTACTGTTGGATAGTACTCGAATCTTCTTTCTGTGTTTTTGGGGCCCCTTTTTTGGTCGCTTTGCTTGTGGTTTTACTCATGTTTTCCCACTTCGCCCCTCTTATTCTCCTCCCCGCCTTAAACTCACCTTCCCTACCCCTACTTCTCTGAATACCACTAGGGTATTCTTGGTTGTGTTATATCCCTAGTTTAATTACTACGTTCTGTTGGACACCGCAGCAAATATGAGTGAGCGTAGGGGAGAGCTTCAGGAAGAAAGTAGTCTAAGGGAGGGAAAAAGTCTGGGTTGCAAGTTCGTATCTATGAGAGTTAGCCCTCCAAAGGGAGGGGGAAAAATAGCAGGGTTTTCCTAATATGCTTACTAATATGCTTACTGACCCGAGTTTGTAGGATCTCTATTTATCTCCTCCCCTGGGTATTAAACTTGCTTTGTTTCTGCTTTACTTCTTTCTCTTCCAGGCCCAGGAGCAGTATTCGGCTTCCTACGGATCATTACCTTGCGTACTCCTACTGTTTGCCCTCTAGGGGGTGGGAAGGAGTAAGGTGTGAGATAAGAAGGCCTAGAGTGTCATGGTCACCCCTGCACCATGTTTATACTCGTTACAATAAAACTGCATGCATTTAGTTTATACTAGGTATGGACCTATGCAATTGGGTCTGACACCATATTACCCCTCTCTCACTGTGTTAAATCCACGTAGGGGAACCGTCTAGATCGAGAGGTATGGTCCTCTTACGGAGTAAGTCAGGGCGGGATAGACCCGCTGGATATCCAGTTGCCTTATACACCCCTTCACCTCTTATGAGTCCTGGTTGATTTAGGTACATGGATTGTCTAACGGAGTCCCGGCTCAATCGGAGGGAATGGGGGAGGGGGCGGTGGGGGGAGGAGGGGTGGAAGGGGATTGACACGGGCCCAATTAAATATCCAGCGTTTGCTATCTTCACCCCGTATACCGTTTACAGTGGAGAGGACGGCGTATAACCACAATGCTGTACACTACTCTTCGAGAGTGAGGAAAACCAATGCCAAAGAGAAAAAAATAGATTAAAAGGAGGAAGAAAAAAAAAAAAGAAAAAAAAAACCTTCTCCTGTTCTTGACAGTGTTGTCACTTTTATCGCATATATTTCCGAAGCTCTGTGCTTTGTAAGTCCTTCACCCCCGGAATGATTTGTAGATTGAGTACACACGTGTTATCTAACTGAGTCCCGACTCCCAAGAGGTTTAGGGGGGGGGGAGATTGTATCAGCACCCCTAGTCAACACAAGAGAGAAGTCAAAGCGAACCTCAATGCAGAGTATTACTGGCCATGGAGAGTACAATCACATAAAGCTGTTATAGAAGAAAGTCTTTCCTTTTTTTTTCCTTATCTGCCCAACAGAAATCATGGGATGCTTTAACGGTCTTTCTACAAGGCTTTTCCAGGCATTTACCAACATTTATCTTCTTCCAATAGCATATCATTATGAGCAATCTTGTCTTACCTCCTGTTGTTGAATGTCACTTCTGGGCAGTTTAGGTAGAATATACTCACATATTGAGTTTAACGTCTGCCTGGTCCTCTCTGCCTGTGCTGGGCTGTGGGCTCACCTTTCCTGCAGGCAGACAGACTATTGAAAGCGAGCGCTGAAGCCGGTGGGGGGAGGGGAGGGGAGGAGGGGAAGGACCCGGGGGGAGCCGGAGGAACGCCGCGGGAGGCCGCCGTAGGGTGATACGTCAGGCTAGGTCTCCGTGGGTATAGCTGTTCAGCCGAGTCTCCCCGGCTGTAGTGGATTTAGCCGCTGTATGGCACTGATGCGGTCCCGGTCTTCCTGCCTGACGCGCAAGCCGCTACGAGCCGCTTCTCCTGGAGCCTCTCACGCTCCGTGATGACCCGGCACGCTCCTCCGCATCGCGTCTGCAGACATCCACCTGCGGGCTGACCCCTCCCTCCTTCCCTACCATGGCTGTGTATCTGGAAATAGCTTGTATCTTCTCAGCTGATATAGAAGTATTACAAAGGTTTTCTTAGAATGTAAGATTTTAAGGCATTAAGGTAGAAGTAGAAAATAGTTGATATATCTAAAAAAAATAAGTTTTTTTTCCATTTTGCATAGTGTAGGGAATGGTTAAAACCCCTGTAAGTTTTTTCTTTTCTTTTTTTGCCATCTGTGTCCCATTGGAGGTGATAGTCCTGCAATTCTTATCCTATATAAACAACAGGAAATAAAGTGAGGGTACTCTTGTAAAGTATATCCTCTATTTTTGTTCTATTGATGACCCCACTCCTGGGGATTGCCTGAGAGTCCATAAATATTCAAGACAGCTCCTCCTCACCTCCACCCACTAGTTTCAGAATGTTCTCCAACTTTCCAGATACCAGAGGGGAGCACCAGAGAGCTGCCAGGATGTGTCATCCAGCCCTGGCCTCTAGTAACCCTGACCCAATTTATTGGTCTAACCCAGAGCCAGCAATGCTTTTTCCTGCACTACACTTCTAGTAACACACACTAGAGGGTGCTACATATATTAAAAAAATGCTTTCAATGGTTTATTTAGCAGACCAATAGAGTTATTGGAGTTTTTGGCAGAGAGAACAAGGGGTAGGTTGTTTTTCCTAGGCTGAGGAGAAGAATGGTATGGAGGATGTTCGGATGGACTGTGTGTGCATCAGGCTGCCAGCAGACAGCTCACAACTGTACCTGAGAGGGAGAAAGCCATAGTGGCAGACATCCTGGGACACTTGAGAGTGCCACAATTGATTGCTGATGTAGATTGTGGCCTGATCAAGGGTAAATAAACCAAAGACACTAACCAGTTGTGCTAGCAACAGGAAACAGAGGGAGATAACCTGCTACCACAGGACTTGGTGAGAGGCTGCTGGCCAAATCCAACTACACCTTAAAAAAAAAGGAGCAATATTTTCTGTAGAACGAAGTGGGACTCTAATTGTGCCTCAGAGAAGTACAAAAAAATGAAAGACAATATAATTATAAGAAAATAAACACATTTTTATTTTCTAAAAAACTAAATTTAAAATACATTCCAGTCTTAATGATTACAATTAAGTTCAGGGATGTGCTAGTTCCCAGGAACTAGAACAGGAACTAGCACATCCCTGAACTAGCACATCCCCGAACTTAAATTAAATCATTAAGACTGTAATGTATTTAAAATTTTGTTTTTTAGAAAATTAAAAATGTGTTTATTTTTGTATAATTATAATGTCTTTCAATTTTTTTGTACTCCTCTGAGGCACAATTAGATTCCCACTTTGTTCTATTATTTTTTTTAAATATATTTACATATATCTTCTGGGATGGTGCCTCTGTAGGAGAATTGGTGTTCCACGCTCACCCCACCCCTACACAATTTTTTTTTTCTGTAGGTATTACAAAGCCAGTGCCTTTATCAGTGTTTGAGGGGACATTGTCCTGAGTCCTCTGACATAAGAGTTGAACCCCAACAAGGTGGCCAGCAGAAAAGAGTATATTACAGACTGCTAAATTGTTATGGTGACATAGCTCTCCTTAAAGAGGTGTTTCCACCAAAAAAAATTAAATAGCTTATAAATCATAAAAAAAAAAAAAAATTGAAAAAAAAAAATTTACTCACCTCTAAATGCCTGTTGCTAGGGGGGTCCCTCGTAGTCTGCCTCCTTCAGTGCCCGGGCACTGACATCACTTCCCCTGGGCGTCGCACAGTCATCTGGGACCTGTCACGTGTCCCAGATGATGACGCATGCGCAGTAGGTGCTCAGCTGTGAAGCCACAGCCGGGTGTCCACAGTAAGAATGCCGGGGCCGTGAGCGGAGCGGGGAACGAGGGGGGGGCTTCGTTCCCCTGCATCGCTGGACCCTGGGACAGGTAAGTGTCCAATTATTAAAAGTCAGCAGCTGCAGTATTTGTAGCTGCTGACTTTAATTTTTTTTTTTTCGGGGGCACCCCACTTTAATTAGGATTTCCCCAGTATAGGGTTTAGTTGGGGTTGCTCTCTACGCCAGTTTGTTTTCGCAGTATATTTCTTGCTACTGTTCACCTATTTAAAGTATTTTTATTTATTTTTTTGCTATTGTTTAACCCTTTGCTGTGTTGTTCATATATCTGTTGCTACCATAGTACTGCATAAGCATCCGCAATAAATATTTCCCACCCAGCCAGGTGTGTCAGATTGTGTGGTGCCATTTGCAGAGTCATGGGTACAGGAACAGGGCACCCAAAAGACAGCGGCTTCTTCATGGGGTAAGCTCTACACACACTTTACATTTTTTTTGCATGGTTTAAAGTGGAAGTTTAGTTCCAAGCCTGATATTGTGTGAAATGGCTGCTCTTGTACATCTACTTACAGACTTTGTTTTTTTCCCAGTTGCATAGCAGACATTAGCCAGTATGTCCATAGATGGAATCTGGTGGTATTGTTCATTCTTGACATCGAGGAGATACAGCAATTCAGGGTTCACTCCGTCTGTTACAATTGTTTATGCAGTGGGAAAGTTATACAATTACTTCTAGATTAACTTAAATTCTCTTTAAAAAAAAAAACACAAGGTTCGCTGCACAACACATTATGACAATAACTGTAAAAGAGGAAAAAAATAGAAACGCAAATGTGATTAAGCTTTTGGAACTCTTCCCATTCTGTTCTGTTTTCTTTAGTATTTCAAAGGATCCGCTCAAGCAAATAAAAGAAACTTCAGTTTTGGGTAGGTGTTGGAAGAATGAATCACTGAAGAAGGTTATATTCGTATCTCTTTATTTATATCTTACTCTTGTTTTCCATTTCACAATTTAAAAAGAAATCAACGCACGCTGTGACACTTCACAAAAACAGAGCTCAACCATGCATATTTGCCACTCCCCCAACCACACGTCTAATCGAAACCTAAAAAAAAAAGAAAACAAATGCAGCCATTTCATCTAAGAATTGATAAGCTGCGATTTAAAGGGGTTGTAAAGGGTTGTGTTTTTTCACCCTAATGCATCCTATGCATTAAGGTGAAAAAACACCTTGCAGTCACCTGCCCCCTAGCTCCACCCCCGTTTTACTTACCTGAGCCCCGAATTTCCGTTAGCGCATCCCCGCCGTCCCTCTCTCCATGGGTTCCCAGCTCTTGATTGGATAGATTGATAGCAGTGCAGCCATTGGCTCCCGCTGCTGTCAATCAAATCCAATGACGCGGGTGCCAGGGGTGCGGGGCCGAGTCCTGCCTTCGGCCTCTATGGACACCGAATACTGGACTCGGGAGATCGCTTCTCTAAGGGGGTCATCTAATGCGCGGAGGAGACGCAAGAGCCGCCAAGGGACCCCAGAAATGGATGTTCGGGGCCACTTTGTGCAAAACGAGCTGCACAGTGGAGGTAAGTATGACATGTTTGTTATCTAAAAAAAAATAAAAACCGATGCTTTAGTATCACTTTAATGTTTGCGTTTGGGTTTAATACCATTTTAATAAATAAAGAGCTGCGCTGCTTTATGCCTGGAGTTTAGCTCTGCGATACGTACATCGTTCAAAGGTACAAACAGTGATGGCTGGTGCTAAATATTTTGGGGGGGGAGCGACAAACTACAGATGGCAGGACAATGGACATTGCAAGCATCCACCCCCCCCCCCCCCCCCCCCCCCCCCCCCGTGGGAGCAACATCCCGCCCCCATTAGCATTAGACGGACTGACCTTCAGGGGAAATGAAGAGCCGGGCCGTTGCTTCTCTTGCCGGCTGAACAGTAATGCCCCATACACACGGTCGGATTTTCCGACGGAAAATGTCCTATCGGACAATGTTGTCGGAAATTCCGACCGTGTGTAGGCTCCATCGGATTTTCCGACGGACAAAGTTTTATCTCGTGCTCTCAAATTTTCCGACAACAAAGTCCTATCGGACTTTTTCCGATCGTGTGTAGCGAATTCCGACGGACAAAGTGCCGCGCATACTCAGATCACATTACAAGACCAAAGCTATTGGCTACTAGCCTCTACGTAGTCCCGTCGTACTCAACGAACGTCACCACGTTCACCATGATCGGATTTTCCGACAACTTTGTCCGACCGTGTGTATGCAACACCAGTGTCGGACAAAATCCATCGGAAAAAATCAGACGGATTTTGTGGTCGGAATTTCCTACCGTGTGTACGGGGCATTAGTGTTTCCTGAGACCCGATTGGCCAGGGAGTCCTAAAGGCAAGCTTCCTGATTGGCCAGGAGGAAAATCAGGAAGACAATAGCGAATATTAATATGCTATTGTCACCCAACTAGGTGTTTCCACTCTTTTTTGAAGCCAATTAGAGCCTCTGGCTCTAATCACGTGCTTCTAAAAATAAAACCCAAAAAAAAACCTATTGCATGTAGATTAGGGGCCGGGTGCATGGATTGGGGGGGGGGCAGCGCCCCTGCGCCCTGTATAGACGGGCTGCCACTGGGCACAATCAAGGTGAATGACCGCCAGTCACCAAGCTAGCAACTGTTGATTTTCAGTTAATAGGTTGCTTAAAACTGAAAAATGAAGGCTATTTTTATTTTTTAAGGTTAATTCACTTGGAAGGACAAATAACGAGTATATGACTTGAATTAATATTGCGCAACATTCCAACCAGACACCGGCCCACGCATGAAGAAAAAGTACAGCGAATTCTTCTGGTTTTCAGACTTCCAAGTTCTTAATTTGTTAAACTTTTCAACCCAGCTGCACCCAGGCTTATTTACCCTCCTCTGGCTGCTCAGGACTAGCACATGACGAAAAGCTTTATTGTGACTGTTACTCCCAGTTGTTATGATGTGAATAGAAGGGCACTTTATAGTACCATCAGACTGTGGCATGAGATCATGTAGAGGAACATGTATTTTTTTGCTGTCAGTTTATGAGAGCAGCGATGACAGATTTACTGAAAGAGGTGGAAGGAGTGGAATGCTTAATATTTTAATACATGTGTGGGCTGTTGACTACATCAGTTGTATTCATCGCTCTATTTTGTTGTTGAGGTTGAATTTTTGCTGTTTTTACCAAATAAAATAGAGCATTGAACTGCAATGCTTTCCAGGAACTGTACTAAAGTAGGAAAAGTCACTCTGCTTCCTTAAAGTGTCACTAAAGGCAAAGTTTTTAGCTTTGGAAACAGACAGGGGTATAACCCTTACTTACCCTCGGGGTTGCAGTGGTTATACCGGGATGATGCCTGCACAACATTTTCAGCTGGTGATTCTCTTTCCAACAGAAGTGATTTGAGTGGGAAGGTGGCGGAAGGGTCTCATCCCCCTCCCGCCGCCACCTTTCCCGGGCTCTGCCATCCAATGGCGGAGCCTGGGAGCGCTGCAACCGGTGGCAATGGCTGCACTGAACACAGAGAGAAGAACTGACGTTGTTCCTCTCTCTCTTTTTCTCAGGATCCACCTCTTTATCACTTCCGGATCCACCTCTTTTTTTACCTGCCCAGGAAAGCAGCCGATCAAATTGATCTGTGTCAGCTCGGCTGCAATGGAGGCCAGAGGAGAGATCTGGGGTCTAACAGCATGGGCCATGACAGGTCCACTTTATAGAGAGATCTGGGGGCTGATAGCCCCCAGATCTCCCTATGAAGAGGACCTGTCACAGCCCATGCTGTCACAAGGGATGTTGTTCATCCCTTGTGATAGCAATAAAGTTAATCCAAAAAACACATATCAAACAAATCTACTTTAAAGAGGTTGTATACACTTTTTTACATTTTTACCTACAGGTAAGCCTATAATAAGGCTTACCTGTAGGTAAAAGGAATATCTCCTAAACCTACACGGTTTAGGAGATATTCACCCTGCATGCAGCCGTTGACGTCAACGGCGCATGCGCAGTGAAGTTCGGGTAAAGTTCCGGTGAAGGTCTGGTGTATTGTGCCGGACCTTGCCGGAACGGAGGACTCCCACGCACATGTGTGACATCATTGTGGCTGACGTGAGTGACGGCATTGTGGCTCCAGCCACTCACAGTGTTGGAGCCGCAAGCCCGGAACAAACACAGAGGGGAAAATGTCAGCTCTCTCGACGTTGACCTGGATGCGATGCAGGGACCTCGTTCTAAGGTAAGTATTTCATAATGAGCTAGTATGCTGTGCATACTAACTCATTATGACTTTGCGTTACAGGTTTTTGTTTTTTTGATTGTATACAACTGATATAATAAACTCCTAAACATTCTTAGGCGTCGCCCCTAGATTTCCTGGTGCGTGGGGAAATATATACACACACACACACATATACACACACACAATCTTATAAATAAATGTAAAAATCATTTTAAAATGTAGAAATGTAGTGCGGCATTGAACGGCGTCAGTAGAGCAGTGGACGGTGTCAGTCGTTTTTTTATTTTTAGCATTTTATTTTTGTATTATTTTTTACAATTTTAATTTTTGTATTATTTTTTACAATTTTTTAGGAGCCCTGTTAGGGGGCTTTGGTGCAATATCAGCAGGGGGAATTTGCGCCACATGGGATGATTAGGGTGTGCCAAGGAACGTCCGGCACACCCACTGCACACACCTAAGGAGAATAGGTAATTTTCCTTTTAGGTTTTGCTTCTGTCTGTGATGTCAGTGGGTCACTGAGGACCACAGTGACCTATACACGACATGAGGGATGTGGTTGCCTTCATCACAGTTAAGCACTGAGAGCAATAAGAACATTCTAAACTATCCTTGTTCTTCTAAAATGTGTTTTTACTTTTACCTGTCTTCCCACTGAAGAGATTTCCCATCTCTTCCTGTCCTGAACAAAAAGATTTTTAATGGCGTGTACACACGACCGGACTTTTCGACCGAACTGGTCCAACGGAGCGAATCCGTCGGACGTTACGATCATGTGTGGGCTTCATCGGACCTCTTCGGTTGAAAAAGCTGACGGACTTTAGAAATAAAACATGTTTCAAATCTTTCCAACGGACTCGAGTCCGATCGAAAAATCCGTTCGTCTGTATGCTAGTCCGATGGACAAAAACGACACAAGGGCAGCTATTGGCTCCTGGCTATGAACTTCCTTATTCTAGTCCCTTCGTACGTCATCATGTTCAAAGGACCAGAATTTCAAACAAACTTTCGGATTGTGTGTACACAACATAGGGCACAGCATAGGGCACTACCAGCACCACCCAAGGCCCATTTTTTCTGCCCCAGTTTAACAGGGACATATAATTAAATTTGTTGATATAATATTTCACAGCAGTGCCCGTTCTTGTGACCAACAAGAGTATCTGTGAGGGGTTACGGTGTTGTGGCACCACCACCACCACCCAAGGCCTAATTTTATTAAACTTTTTATGGCAATAACTTGCATAAAAGCCTTTAAAATGAGCACTTTAGATTTTTGACATTCACGTCCCATAGACTTTAACGGTGTTTGCATGTTCGCACAAATTCTTGGCCTGCTGCAAATCGAACGGGGGGGGGGGGGGGGGTTGTTCGGCTCATCCCTACTCAGTTGTGACATGATGCTACTTGTATACCAAGACATCGCTTGTATATCAAGTCAAAATTTATCAAAAAATGTTTCTTGTCTTACAAAACGCTCTCAAACAAACCAAGTTACTCTTAAACCAAGGTTTTACTTTACTGTGCATTGTGGTGCTCTAAGAACCATTTACATCTGAGCGACCCTCCCGTGTCACAATTTTCATGCATTTTTTGTCATGTTTTTCCTGCATGTTTTTGGAGCGGCATCATTCATTTGAATGGGCCTCCCTCCTTTCTAAAAATACGCTCACATACCAAATTTTGGAACCGAGCCAAGCGTGTTTTTCAACACGTGTTCTTGTGTGTTTTTTCAAGCGTTTTGTCACAAAATTTGCAACATGCAACTGCTACCTGCGTTTGGGATGCCTGCAAGTGCATAGTGCATTTTAGTGTGCTTTTCTCATGTTTGCAGAAACACGCACAAAAACCCGCATTTCTGCTATGTCCAGATGTGAACGAGGTCTTATTTGTATGTGTTGCAAGGTGCGTTTTGGTGCCAATGGGAATGCGTACCACAATGTGCGATATGCGCATTTTTAGATGTTGCTGCAGTCACGTGTATAAGCGTAGACCTTTAGGAAAGCCCACTGGGCGCTACGCGTGAGGGGGGCAGTGACGTATTCACGCTGGGCAGAGCTGTCCAAACCAAAGATAGTGCTGAAATATGCCTGTATTTGACTTCTGAATTGTGAGTGGTATTTTTACTCTTAATTAATATATTGTATGGGCGATCTCGACTATGTTTTTTTCCACCTGCCTCTTACATGTGACACTACGCTGAGAGCTGTGGACTGGATTTGATATGTCAGTGAAAGCAGTGCCACTTTTACACTGCAAAGGTGCCTACTGACCTAATTTAGGTAGTGGGGTAGATACTAGATACTATCCAAATTCGTTTTTTAACTAATTTCGACAAATTAGTTAATTTGGAAACATCTGAATTAACGAATCCCCGTAACAAATTTTTCTAAATATTCGTAAATTCGAGTATTAGAAAATTCACAAATGCGTAATTTAAAAAAATTGTAAATTTGTAAATTCGAAATTCGATAATCTGAAATAATAACAAACTATTAAATTGTAGGTATTGGAATTTCCTTTCAAATTTGGCTGTTAGTGAATGTAACGAATACTAATTTATCCGAAGTTACGATTTATCCGAAATACGAATGGAACGTAACGCATTGATAATAATAGATAACAATAATAAAAACTTTTTATTATTATTTATTGTTAATTCGTTCCATTCCATTTGTTCAGATGCAGCATTCGTTATTTCGGATAATTTGTAACTTCGGATAAATTTGTATTCGTTACATTTACTAACAGACAAATTTGAAAGGAAATTCCAATACCTATAATTTATTAGTTAGTTAATATTAGTTAGTTTGTTATTATTTAGAATTTTCGGATTTCGTTCTTTCAAATTTTTGGATTTCCTTTCTTATTTTCACATTTTCGGATATTGGAATTTACGAATTTCTAATTATGAATTTTTGAATTTAGGAATTTTCGAATTTACGAATTGTCTAATTCATGAATTTCCGAATTGGGATCATAACAAATGACCGGGGAAAAAAAGCAAAAAAGAAAAATGAATGGAAGGAAAACGAATGAATTTTTCGGCAGTGCACATGTTTTATACATATATATCTTTATGGACTGGCACTGAAAGATGGACTCACTTTGATATATTTATATATATTTGTGTATATAATAGTTATTGTATTTTATTTTATTAACCGGTTCCGACCAGCTCGCATACATATACGGGGGAAGAATGTCTCCCCTGCGTGAAACCCCATACAGGTACGGGGTTCCTTTAAAAGCTGCCCGTCCGCTGCATGGCAGGGGACCCAATGCGCGTGGCCGGCAGTCGCGATCGCCACCGGCCACACGCAATTGCATGCATGAGCGCCAGCACGGGATTTGTGTGTGTAAACACACAAATCCCTGTGCTGTCAGAGGAGAGGAGACATGTAGTTTGTTCCTACTATGTAGGAACAGTGAAATGTCTCCTCTCCTACTCAGTCCTATCCCCATACATTTAGAACACACTGAGGGAACACACAATTAACCACTTGACAGCCCCCTAGTGTTAACCCCTTCCCTTTTTTTTTTTTTTAATTGTCGCTCTTTTTTTGTTTATAGCACAAATAAAAAACGCAGAAGTGATCAAATACCACCAAAAGAAAGCTCTATTTGTGGGAAAAAAGGATGCAAATTTTGTTTGGGTACAGCGTCGAACGACCGTGCAATTGTCAGTTAAAGCGACGCATCGCCAAATTGTAAAAAGTGCTCTGGTCAGGAAGGCGGTAAAATCGCCCGGGGCTGAATCAGTTTTTATAATCACTGATGAAATTTACATATTAATTAATCTATGCACTTAATGTATTGAAGGAGAGTGCTGCATCCTTGAAGGTAGTCACGTGCATTCCCACAGTGCAAAGGTGTGAACAAAGCCTTGCTAGTTTGAAGTACACTAAGCATCATATGCACACGGGCATCATAATTTACTGATGTTTATTCAGGAACTTGTTGACAGAAAGTGTGTGTACAGAACTGAGTAATGTTGAGTAAAGGCGTGTAAAGGAGCGTAAGCATATAGACGTGTTGTAATATACTCACCTATACTTATGTATACATGCTTATAGACGTATACACACACGTATACACGTAAATTACTGCCCTCAAATGTTACATTTTCTGTTCTTTTATGGCCTAATCTTACCTAATCTCCCTATGTATCTCTTCTATTTTTTTTACATTTTGGTTTCATTGCCAGATGCCACTATGTTTATGTATATTTTTCCTTTAATTTGTACATGTTTGTGACAGGTTCACTTTAAACTCAATTCATTATTTTCCTAAGGAAGCAGGTATTCTCATAAGTGCATTTTTTGCTTGCTGCTGACTATGACGTCTAGATGCACCTTCTATATATATATAGCTGGGAAAATGAATAAGATACTGCAATTATGTTACAGGCAGAAAATGTGAAAAGATCATCTTAAGTTCTAAAAAGAACCTACGTGTGCTCTACACATAAAGTGGTATCCTTATCCTCGAAAAATAATCCCTACACATCCATTACTTATTGGCCCTGTAATCTATTTTTCATAAAAGTGTTTCTTATGCCGCGTACACACGTACGGACTTTTCCCGGCGGACCTAAGTCCAGCGGACAATCCGCTGGACTTTCCAGCTGGGTACGCTGGACTAAAAAGCGAACGGACTTGACCACACACGATCACGCAAAAAGTCCGACGGTTCACGCGATGACGTACAGCACGTACGACGGGACTAGAAAACGAAAAATACTAGAAAAATACTTGCTACTGAGCATGCGTCCTTTTTGGTACGCCGGACCATACTACACACGACCGGATTATCCGCTGGACTGCCAAGTCCAGCGGATAATTTGAAAACAAAACCTGAAACTTTAGTCCGCCGTACTTTGGCCAAAAAAAGTCCGCCGGCGCCCACACACGAGGGGATTATCCGCTGGACTTCGGTCCAGCGGATAATCCCGCGGGATAGTCCCTTCGTGTGTACGCGGCATTACAGTGTTTTTCTGCCTCCTTCTAATTACCTTGAGCCCTCAAATCTCTTTTCCCCCCTCACTTTCATTTGTTTGAAATGAGCAGTGCATGTTATGCCCCGTACACACGATCGGATTTTCCGCCAACAAATGTTGGATGTGAGCTTGTTGGCTGAAATTCCGACCTTGTGTATGCTCCATCGAACATTTGTTGTCAGACTTTCTACTTTCTACTTTCTTGGCTAGCATGTTCTCAAATTTTCCTCCAACAAATGTTTGTTGTTGGACTTTCCGATCGTGTGTACACAAGCCTGTCGGACAAAAGTCTACGCATGCTCGGAATCAAGTACGAGCCGGAGATATAACTAGCGTTAGTAATGGAGATATCACATACGTCTTGTACGTCACTACGTTCGTAATTGTTGGCCAACATTTGTGTGACTGTGTGTATGCAAGAAAAGTTGGAGCCAACATCCTTCGAACAAAAATCCACGGTCCGATCGTGTGTACTGGGCATTAGTGTAGCGGTCTCCCTGACCTCCAGAGGCCTGGTGGTGACCTCCAGAGTCAGGGAGGGCTGACATTCCTCCTCAGGGTGCAGGTTACTAGGCATGGTGGGTGTAGTGCAAGGTGGAAAGATAGGGGCCAGTCACTTTTAAAAATTAACAAAGAGAGATTTATTTCTCTTAACAGGATCAGGAGAGAGAGGTGTAGGTCACAGGACACCCTTAGGCAATAGCAAATTGGCAGAATCCGCAGACAAAAAAAGAACCAGGCAGACAGCAATACAGAAAAGGGGCCTTTAAGCTGAATGTAGCGATCTGTATCTTGTAGCAACTGCTGTCTCCGATAGCAACAACTTCACTCACAGTATCCCACTGTAGATCTCACAGCTACATGCTGGCCTCTTCAAGCTTCACTCACAGCTATCTGCTGTATTCTTCACCCACAGCTACTCGCTGGATCCCTCAAGCTTTACTCACAGCTACCCGCTGTACTTCTTGTCAAGATTTACTTACAGCTATCCGCTGTAGCTGAAGCTTTCCCAACATGTCACAGTCCCCGGCTGATGAAGAGTCTGCACTGGTACACCTTCAAAACTCCCTCCCTTTGACACCTGCCTCCAGCAACAAGAGTGGTTGACCCTCTGGCATCTTCTTCTCCTATGCCTCCTGGCAATGATCAGGCTCCCCTTAGGCTGAGCCCCTTTACACATGGCTAGGCCTCAGGTTTCAGGCCTACAGCCTCTGCTGCTGTTTCGCACACACCTACCCAGGCCGCAGCCTGGGTGGAAAAGAACCCCGATCACCTGACTCTTTCTGAATAAATAGTTTGTCACAGCAGCCTCAGCGGCCAGAGAAACTCCTGCTGATTGGCTGAGAAACACATTCACTCATACCCTGAATTAACTGTAATATATCATACTAATGCCAAAGGTAACAGTGCCACCTATTGACATAGTAGGTTACATAGTTACATAGTTACATAGTAGGTGAGGTTGAAAAAAGACACAAGTCCATCAAAGTCCAACCTATGTGTGTGATTATATGTCAGTATTACATTGTATATCCCTGTATGTTGCAGTCGTTCAGATGCTTATCTAATAGTTTTTTTGAAACTATCAATGCTCCCCGCTGAGACCACCGCCTGTGGAAGGGAATTCCACATCCCTGCTGCTCTTACACCTCTACGTAATTTATGGTTAAACTTCTTTTCTTCCAATATTAATGAGTGGCCACTTGTCTTGTTAAACTCCCTTCCGCAAAATTTTTTTATCCCTATTGTGGGGTCACCAGTATGGTATTTGTAAATTGAAATCATATCCCCTCTCAAGCGTCTCTTCTCCAGAGAGAATAAGTTCAGTGCTCGCAACCTTTCCTCATAACTAATATCCTCCAGACCCTTTATTAGCTTTGTTGCCCTTCTTTGTACTCGCTCCATTTCCAGTACATCCTTCCTGAGGACTGGTGCCCAGAACTGGACAGCATACTCTAGGTGCGGCCGGACCAGAATCTTGTAGAGCGGGAGAATTATTGCTTTATCCCTGGAGTTAATCCATGCCAATATTCTGTTTGCTTTGTTAGCAGTAGCTTGGCATTGCATGCCATTGCTGAGCCTATGACCTATCACCGGGGTCCTTTTCCATCCTAGATTCCCCCAGAAGTTCTTGCCCCAGTGTATAGATTGCATTCATATTTTTGCCACCCAAATGCATTATTTTACATTTTTCTACATTAAACTTAATTTGCCATGTAGTTGCCCACCCCATTATTTTGTTCAGATCTTCTTGCAAGGTTTATAGGAAATTATTGCCATGCTTAGCTTAGTATCTTCCGCAAATACAGAGATTGAACTGTTTACCCCATCCTCCAGGTCGTTTATGAACAAATTAAATAGGATTGGTCCCAGCACCGAACCCTGGGACCCCACTACCCACCCCTGACCATTCCGAGTATTCACCATTTATCACCACCCTCATGTACTCACCCTATGGTCAATGCGAACAGACCTTATTTTGTACAGTAAACATTTATGGGGAACTGTGTCAAACACCATGTCTACGGGCCTTCCTAGATAGCAACTCACCTCCTCATAGAAGGTTAATAGATTGGTCTGGCAAGAATGATCCTTCATGAATCCAAGCTGATTACTGCTAATGATACAGTTTTCGATACTAAAATCTTGTATATAGTCCCTTATAATCCTCTCCAAGAGCTTGCATACTATTTATGTTAGGCTAACTGGTCTGTAATTGCCAGGGATGTATTTTGTGCCCTTTTTAAATATTGGTGCTACATTGGCTTTTCTCCAATCTGCTGGTACCATGCCAGTCAGTAGACTGTCAGTAAAAATTAGGAACAATAGTCTGGCAATTACTCGACAGAAGAGAGAATCACAGCTCAACTCAAGCTTAAGAGAAAACCATTTTTTTAAAAAAATTCAGTTTTATTAAATTTTTCATTTACAAAAAACACACAATTCTATACAAAAAAATAGATGAGTAAGTGAACTGGTATATATGTACTTCCATTCTTACTCCTCTACCTTAAATCACATCTCCCATATATTACTATATGGGTAATATTCTATATAATATATAAATATATAATACCAGCCAAACCACACCCACCTAACCAAAACACAAAAAAAAAAACACAAAAAAAAGGGGGGGGGTAGTGGCCAGGACTATAGCAAACAGCAGGGCAGAGGGTAAGGACAAGTTCCCAATCAACGAGGCATCGAAAGCGGGGAGGGAAGGCAAGGTGGAAGGAAAAAAGAGAGAGAGAAGAAGAAAAAAAGTATTTTCCTCTACTATATCTTTTCTCTTATCTTTTACACAGGACCGTATTATTATCTTCTATTCCATTCATCCAACTACATTAACTCAAAATACCATATAACCAAATGTACAGCTTGTATAACAGTGTAAATTTGCTGTCCCCTCAAAATAACTCAACACACAGCTATTAATGTCTAAACCACTGGCAACAAAAGTGAGTACACCCCTAAGTGAAAATGTCCAAATTGGGCCCAAAGTGTCAATATTTTGTGTGGTCACCATTATTTTCCAGCACTGATTTAACCCTCTTGGGCATGGAGATCACCAGAGCTTCCATGACAACATCACGGAGCTAGTGGATGTTAGAGACCTTGTGCTCCTCCACCTTCCGTTTGAGGATGCCCCACAGATGCTCATTCATGGTTCCCTCAATGAACTGTAGCTCCCCAGTGTCGGCAGCACTCATGCAGCCCCAGACCATGACACTCCCACCACCATGCTTGACTGTAGGCAAGACACACTTGTCTTTGTACTCCTCACCTGGTTGCCACTAGACACGCTTGACACCATCTCTTCTCAATCATTTTTTATTCGTTTTATAAACAAATTATAGACATACAAATACATTCACATATTTTACTACAATAACTGTACATGATATCCTATATCCCTGACAAAGGACTAACATTTTTATTCTTTAAGTCTCTTCCTCTACTATATCTTTTCTCTTGTCTTTTACACAGGACCGTATTATTATGTTCTATTCCATTCATCCAACTACATTAACTCAAAATACCATGTAACCAAAACACAACCAAGAAAAAATATATATTAATCCCTTCCCCCTTTTCTTTTTTATGTTTATCTCTCTTCTCTCTAAGGTTGACACCATCTGAACCATATAAGTTTATCTTGGTCTCACCAGACCACAGGACATGGTTCCAGTTATCCATGTCCTTAGTCTGCTTGTCTTTAGCAAACAGTTTGCAGGCTTTTGTGTGCATCATCTTTAGAAGAGGCTTCCTTCTGGGACAACTGCCATGCAGACCAATTTGATGCAGTGTGCGGCGTATGGTCGGAGCACTGACAGGCTGACCCCCCACCCCTTCAACCTCTGCAGCAATGCCGGCAGCACTCATACGTCTATTTGCCAAAGACAACCTCTGGATATGACGTTGAGCGTGTGCACTCAACTTCTTTGGTGGACCATGGCGAGGCCTGTTCTGAGTGGAACCTGTCCTGTTAAACCGCTGTATGGTCTTGGCCACCGTGCTGCAGCTCAGTTTCAGGGTCTTGGCAAACTTCTATTAGCCTAGGCAAGTGTTTCTCAACTCCAGTCCTCAAGGCGTCCCAACAGGTCATGTTTTCAGGATTTCCCTCAGATGAAACAGCTGTGGTAATTACTAGGGCAGTGAAATTTATCAAGTCACCTGTGCAAAATAATGGAAAGCCTGAAAACACAAGTTTTGCATTTTGCGCGTCGGAATTGGTACAAACGATTGGAATTTCCGATCGAAACTTTTTCTGACCGAAAAATTAAGAACCCGCTCTCAATCTTTTTCTGGCTGGAATTCCACAAGCAAAAGTCCGATGGAGCATACACACGGTCGCATTTTCCGACCAAAAGCTCTCATCGGACTTTTACTGGCGGAATTTCTGATCGTGTGTACGCGGCATAAGTCTAAGCCCCCGTACACACGGTCGGAAATTCCGACCACAAAATCCGTTGGATTTTTTCGACGGATTTTGTCCGAAACTGGTGTTGCATACACACGGTCAGACAAAGTTGTCGTAAAATCCGATCATTCCGAGCACGGTGACGTTCGTTGCGTACGACGGAACTACGTAGAGGCTAGTAGCCAAAAGCTTTGGTCTCGTAATTTGATCTGAGCATGCGTGGCACTTTGTCTGTCGGAATTCTCTACACACGATCAGAAAAAGTCAGATCGGATTTTGTTGTCGGAAAATTTGAGAGCAGGATCTCAAATTACTTCCGTCAGAGATTCCGACGGAAAAAGTCCGATGGAGCCCACACACGGGCAGATTTTCCAACATGGTCCGATCGTGTGTACGGGGGCAAAGAAATCAGAAATGTATTAAATGTCGGAATTTCCGATCGTGTGTATGGGGGCAAAGAAATCAGAAATGTATTATCTATACCAGCACATACACAGTTATTGAACAGACACAATTTTGTTAGTCTAATTAATTCAAACAATACTAAACAAATAAAGAGAGAAGGCAATGGCCCTGAGAGAAAAATGTATTAAATGAAAAAAAAAAAAAAATGATTTATATTTATGTGGTTGAACAGAATACTTCTATTAGAAATATATTTTTTCTATATACAGTATATAATCAGCAATTACAGTAGGTGGTCTGCTACACACGAGGACTGATGTATGATTGCGCTGCTTGACAATTGCTTTAAGTGTTGACCTCCTACTACAAAAGCTGGTTGCCTGACTGTCATGCTGGTGCTACGCAGAGCTGAAATAAGGCAGACTGGAGCCCAAGTCAAAGTAGCAGCTTTTGCCCCTTTACCCGTATTCCCCCACCCATATCATTGATTGAAACTGATAAGGGTTGCAATAGGCACAGAATATCTGCCCTATCGGCATCTTTTGCACTGCATTCTCATTTTGTAAAATGATAAATGAGGGAATGGCTGCTTCCATCAGAACCTAATCACGTAGGGTTTTTTGTCCCTTTAAGAAATATGCAATCATGGAATCATTTCACAAGGGATTATGAAAGCCATTTACACTTTCTGCTACAATTACCGCACATGTCAGCCGCACAAATCCCTTTGCCTATGAGAAGACAATGAATGCTTCAGTTTCAACAGCACACCAATGAAAGGTATTATTTACACTCTGCCTACGCCTCATATCTAATGCACAAAATCACGCTGCACATCAACTGCCTGGAATTTTTTTTTTCATTGTAATGATACCTTAAGTGTTGCTTCATTTTCCAAACAGCTGACTGTCACAGTGATGTCAAAATTCTGGAGCTTGTGTTCACCTCCTGGAAAGTATTTCATGATTAAGAGATGAGGAAATCTTACTTTTTAAAGAGGATCTTCACCCAACCTCCCTCCTTTCTTTTTTTTTTCTCCCACTTACCGGGTGGTCTGTTATGCACATTTCCGATACTCACCCACCCAAAAAGATCCAGCTTTGTCCCGCTGAGATCCTCTTGTCTTCTGCCACCTCTCGGGCCCATGATGCCATGTTGATAATGACATCATCAAGAGGCACGCCAACCCTTCTAGGTTCAGCTGGTGTACCTCCTGATGATACAGCTGTAGGCAAGTAAAGTCTACTTTGTCCCCTGCAGGTGGCACTCAACCGCAGCGGCATTTCAGACAGAGAGGAAGTCAAGAGGTTCCTCTATGGTTTCCTGGTGAAACTATCCAATTGGGTGCATCCGCCCTATGTGATTCAGGCAGCCATCTTGGGTCAGGCAGAGTTTATTTAACCGATTGCCGATCGCATACTGTATATATACAGCGGCAAGGCAGCTCTCTTGTGCAAAATCTCGTACCTGTACTTGATTTTGCACTTCCGGATCTGTGGCGCCCACGTTCACTGCCGGTGATCCGATCCCACTTTGATTGGACACAGCGGGAGCAAATCAGCGGGTCCGGTGGACCTGCCGATCATTCGGGACACAGGCAGAACAGTATGTGCCTATGTAAGCAAGGCAGATCATTGTTCTGTGAAAAGGGAAGGTTGTGATCCTGTGTTCCTACAAAGCAGGGACACGAATCTCTGCCTTCCCACAGTGCAAGCATCCCCCACACACACAGTTAGCAAGCACTCCGTAAGCACACATTTAACCCTTTGATCAGCCCTGATGATAACCCCTTTCCTGCCAGTGTCATTAGTACAGTGACATTGCATATTTTTAGCACTGATCACTGTATTAGGGTCACTGGTCCCCAAAAATTATCACTTAGTATCCAGTTTGACTGCCGCAATGTCCCAGTCCTGCTATAAGTTTGCTGATCACTGCCATTACTAGTAAAAAAAAAAATTCTGTAAAGGGGGAAAGACAGGGAATTTGGATTTTGGATTTTGAGGGGGACCCCACGCCATTTTATTTTTGTCCAGGGTTCCCCTTAAAATCCATCCCAGACCTCAAGGGTCTGGTATGGATTTTGAGGGGGACCCCACGCCATTTTTTTTTTTTTGGCCGGGGTTCCCCTTAATATCCATAGCAGACCTGAAGGGCCTGGTAATAGAATTTGGGGGGACCCCCAAGCTTTTTTTTTTTTTATCAATGACTTTTTTTTTTTATCAATGACTTTCAATGAATGACTGTTCTCTGTGTTACAGGAACCGGCAATTCATTAGCCGCAGATGGCTACCTTAGATGACACAACAGGATGAAGAAAGGAAGGAAGGTGTTTTAATGTGATACTGCAATGCTGTACTAACAAAAATTCTGTAAAGGGGGAAAGACATAGGGTATTCCCCATGACGTCCCCGTGCGTCAGAGGGGGCGGGGTCACCAGGTGGCCCCGCCCTCCGTTATAAAAGACCTGTCAGACGCAGCGAAGCCTCACACAGCGGGAGCCTCCCATTGCGCGGAGCGGCCCAGAAGAGACACCGGCGCCGTGGAAGAAGATGCCGGACGAGAAGACCAGAGCAAGAAGAAGCGGATCAGAGGAAGAAGAAGATGGAAGAAGAAGATGGAAGAAGATGCCGGAAGGAGAAGATGAAGAAACCGAAGGATGAAGAAAGGAAGAAGGAAGAAGACTAGAAGAAAGAAGATTTTTATAAAGGAATTGTCAAAGACCGTCTACTGTAATTTTTACAATTTTTGTCACTTTTTTAGTGAAATGGTAGGGGTACTTTTATTGTACCCCCTTATCATTTCACACAGGGGGGCCGGGATCTGGGGGTCCCCTTGTTAAAGGGGGCTTCCAGATTCTGATAAGCCCCCCCGCCTGCAGACCCCCACAACCAATGGCCAGGGTTGTGGGAAAGAGGCCCTTGTCCTCATCAACATGGGGACAAGGTGCTTTGGGGGGGACCCCAAAGCATCCTCCCAATGTTGAGGGCATGTGGCCTGGTACAGTTCAGGAGGGAGGGGGGGCGCTCTCGTCCCCCTCTTTTCCTGCAGCCTGCCAGGTTGCGTGCTCGGATAAGGGTCTGGTATGGATTTTGAGGGGGACCCCACGCCATTTTTTTTTTTGGCCAGGGTTCCCCTTAAAATAAATCCCAGACCTCAAGGGCCTGGTAATTGAATTTGGGGGGACCCCCACGCTTTTTTTTTTTTATCAATGACTTTTTTTTTTATCAATGACTTTCAATGAATGACTGTTCTCTGTGTTACGGGAACCGGCAATTCATTAGCCGCAGATGGCTGCCTTAGATGACACAACAGGATGAAGAAAGGAAGGAAGGTGTTTTAATGTGATACTGCAATGCTGTACTAACAGCACGCACACTAATCCCCAGAATCACAGCACAGATAATGATAGCAGTACTGCAGAATGGATCACAGCACAAGCACATAATATAACTGACACGCTGGAACACAATATACGAGGCCGCCGGCGCGGCAGCCTTTTATAGTGTGGGGCATGTACTAAACCCCCTGAGCTATAATTGGCCACAGGCATCCTGCCTGTGGCCAATTATGGCTGTCCTCGCCGCTGGCTCTATGATTGGCCAAGCATGTGGGGTCACAGTGCATGCGACTGGGGACACGAATTTGATGCGAGCGGTCCAAATAGTTCTGGGCTCGCCGAGCGGACGAACTTCGATTCGAACATGGATTCGAACACCGGGCCCATCCCTAGTGCTGGTATATCAACTTTTCCATTCTCAGTGTTGTGCTGATGTTTTCAATCCATTCTTTTATGGTTGGGGCGTCTTAGACTTCCAGTGTGTTGTAATTCATTTTCTAGCTTGAAATAGAACTCTGTGTATTGCCTCTCTGCTGTGCCCCTTTCATTCGTATTCCTCCAGAGCCCCCAGGAGACATGCTCTCGGGTCCTGTGGAAGAGTAACTTTGAACACTGAATTGATAGTATTTACCACTCCTGCCCAATATGTGTGCAACCTCCACACCTCCACAGCAAGTGTATGAAGTCAGGGGATGCTGCCTCATCACGGATTGTAACAGGATGGCATAGCATTGAGAAATAAATCCTTTAGAGGAGACAGCATCCCCAAGAAAGCTAAATACTGGGGTCAAGGACAAATGCCACTCTGAGGACCAGCCCTGTGCTGCGACAGCACGACTAAGTTGCAAATAGTAGAAGTGCATTGAGGGGGGTAGACCATATGTGTCCTTTAGATCAGCGAAGGAGCGCAGTACCCCACCACTGAATATTTGCTTGAGGTGGGTAACTCCAAATGCCTTCCACCTAGTTCCAGACTGCAGTTTGGCCACTTCAGTGTACGTGTCATTTTGCCATATGGGGATGTACTCTGTATGACCATCTGCATTCTGGAGATATCTGGATTTATTCCATACCTGAACTAGACTGAAAGTTGGGTACTTTTGTGTGGTTTAGTGAAGGCCGAGGCCTCCAGCGCCATGGGAATTGGACTCTTTCCCACCGTATGAAGCATCAGTTTTTTCTCCCCTCTGCTGTTACAAATGTGCCAATTAAGTGTTGTAGCTGGGCAGCTAAGTAGTACAGCCAGGGATTGGGCAATGCCAATCCGCCGCTGTCTTTGGGCCTCTGCAAATGCTCTAATTTTATCCTGGGGGGTCTATTTTTCCAGGTGAGGGTGCGAAAAATGGTATTTACTATATGGAATATCTTCAAGGGAATGGCCATAAGGGTGTTATGGAGGAAGCACAGTAGTTGTGGAATGAGAATCATCTTTATTAGATTGACTCTACCCGCAACTGACAGAAAGAGAGAGTTACAAGTTTTAATTTTTTTAAACCGCTGTAGGAGGGGAGAAATATTTGAGTGAATAAAATCCCTTGGTCTAGACGTGATCTGAATCCCCAGGTATTTGAAGCAGGCGGTAATGGGTATAGGACATGAGGAGTTCACTGTCTGTGTGTCATCCCCATCCAGCAGGAACAGAGCAGATTTTGACCAGTTTATAAGCAAACCTGAAAATCCAAAAAATCTGGATATGGTCGACATGGCCACCCGAAGGGAAAGATCAGTGTCTCCAAGCAGGAGCATGGAATCATCAGCATATAACATGACTTTTTCCTGTATGTTGCCATAACAGAAACCAGTGATGTGATGATTGGCCTTGATCCTGATTGCCAGTGGCTTAAGAGAAAGAGAAGGGGGGACAATGCGCAACCTTGCCTAGCAGTACCCCTCCTCAATGCAAAGCCCCGGGACAGGAAGCCAGATGCCCTGACAGCGGCCTGTGGTTGGCTGTAAAGGATTTGACCCAGGTAATGTAATGTAATACAAGAGTTATATAGCTCTAATGCCAACAGACAGTCCGATGGGAGCTTTTCATTGGATTTTCCGACCGTGTGTATGCCCAACGGTCTTTTTCTGTTGGAATTTCCGACGGACTTTGGATTGAGAACCTGTTCTTAATTTTTCCGACGGAAAACCGTTCTATTGGATTTTCCGATTGTGTGTATGCAATTCCGACACTTTCCTTTTATAGTGCTGTCGAACATGTTGTATGCCGCGGTGTTATTGACCGTCGGAATTTGGTGTGAACGTGTGTAGGCAAGACAGTTTGAGCGAAATTCTGTCGGAATTCCGACGGGAAAACCATCAGAGCTTTTTCAGACGAGAATTCCGACTGTGTGTACGTGGCATTACAGTTTCCGCAGCGCTTTACAGTACTGTTGTACAGTACTGTTACAATACAATTCAATATAAAAGGGTAGGAGGGCCCTGCTCCTGAGAGCTTACAATCTATTAGGGAGGGGTAATAACTGTAATGGAAGAGCGGATGGGAGAATGAAAGGTTAAGTTGTTAGGTAAAGGTGGGATATACTACTCGCATTAAAGTGGACAGAGTAGGAGATAGCCAAACAGATGTTGGTAGAGTGTTCCAGAGTTGAGCTTAGAAGACAAGGGAGCTAGAGGACAGGAGGTCTTGGGAGGAGTGGAGAGGATAGTTTGGGTGATATATTGAGGCAAGATTGGCGACGTAGCTTGCAGAGTTGTAAATGGCTTTGTATGTTAGTATCTTTTTTTTGTTTTGATTTTTATTTTGTGGAAAAGAAAAACATACATACTGCATACAAATTTTCTTCATGAACATAGCACTTTGTGCAGAATTTTACATTGCCCTAACCGGATTATATATATTGTATATAAGTAAGCAAAAAAATCCTAAGGGCACAGTATGCAAATACTGTAACAAATGAAAAAAACACAAATCAGAGAAAAGAAAAAAAAAAGGGGGGAGGGCTCTGACCTGTTAGCAGTAAGGCACCTTACATATGTGAATTCACTTTCCAAGTATCTTATATATCATATGATGACCAGGGGGCCCATTTCCTGTTGCACACCTGCATAGTGTCCATCAGGGTGTGGTGAACTCTTTCCATAAGACGGATCGCCTCCATGCAACGTAATCTCTGTCTCTAGCCTAGCTTCAGTTTCCCAACTAATCATTGCTTGTGATTTGGAGGGAAGATCCTGTTCATTTAGATATTGATACAAAGTCGATATACTGTAGTGCCCTTATCTCCGGAAGAGAACCTGCATAGGTGTCCAAGAGTATTTGTAGTAGTAGACCCCTCTTTCTGGAGATAGGTGGCATAGAAATGGCTAAACTGCAGATATTTATACAATTCCGCCCTTGGAGGTTCATGTCTCTCCTGTAGGAAGGTGAATGAGCTAAATGGGGGTTCTTGTGTTAAGGCTTTGAGGGAGGTTAAGCCCTTCTGTGTCCAGTGGGAAAAGTTGGTGGGAGTTTTGAAAGCTACTGGGAATCTGGTATGTCCAAGGAATGAGGCCAAGCTAGGACAGTGTGGAACCAAGGCATATGTAGTTTTATACAGTGACCACAATTGTATTGCCTGGCCTATCACTCCATTAAATGCTGTAAGGTCTTTAGGCCTGACTCTTTCCACCCAGAGAAGGCATGGGAGGTAATAAGGACAGACCGAGGATCGCTCAAACTGGATCCAAGGGACTTCCGTCAGGGGGGAGTGCCATTGTGCCATCTGTATCAGCCTAGCTGAGGCATAATACAGCCAAAGGTGCAGTAACCCCATACTTCCCTGGCGGGGCGGTAAAGTAATTTCTTATTCAGCAGGTTTTTTTTTAGATAGCAACACAAAGGCATTTACCTCTTTCTGTATCTGCTCTATGGTCTGCCGGGAGACATATAGGGGTAGGGATCTAAAGAAGAACAGGAGTTTGGGAAGTATGGATATTTTGATGGCTTGAATTCTACCTAAGAATGAAATATGGTACGCAGACCATATACGTAGCAATTGTTTAATGTGAGTAAATGCCTGAGGGTAATTTTTGAAGTATAGGTTTCAGAGAGAAGTGGCCAGTTTTATCCCCAGGTATGGTAAAGTTTCTTTACATATTGTGAATCCAAAACTGGATTGGATTCCCAGTAATGTAGGTCGTGGGATATTGATTGGAAGTGCAGCACATTTTGACAGGTTAACCCCCAAACCTGATATGTCTTGGAAGGTGTTTAAGATGGGGATCAAGTTTGGCAAAGAGACCACAGGGTTAGATAGGAAGAGGAGTAGGTTGTCTACGTACATACTCAGCTTAAATTTCCATTCTCCCTTCTCATAGCCCTTAATATTTGAATTTAAACAAATTGATCTGGCAACCGGTTCAATCGCCAAAGCGAAAAGCAGAGGGGAAAGGGGACATCCCTGCCTTGTTCCTCAGCCCAGTGTGAAGTACTCCGAGGTGCTCCCCGGAAGCTTGATGCATGTGCGAGGGTGCTGGTATCCGAAAACCGTGCAGCCAAAAGGCAGTCAAAAAGCTTCAGGTCGTTGTTTGGGACCGAAATAGGTCTGTAATTTTAGGGGAGGGAGTGGTCTTTATTCGGTTTGGGTATCAGAGACATGTTGGCCAGCAACATGTCATCTGGGATGGTATGTCCTTTTAGGATGTGGTTGAAGAGCTTTACTAAATGTGGGACCAATTGACCTGAAAAAGTAGCTGAGAATCTGTCTGGACCCGGGGCCTTAGAAGGCTTCAGGGATTTACTAATAGTCAGGATCTCCTCTGTATTATAAGGGGCATTCAGGTCATTGCGTTGTTCTAATGTTAGAAAAGGGAGGGTCAGTCTATCTAACCACGAGTTGACAGAGGGACCAGGCAGGGAGGATGGGGAAGCCAGAAGGTCTTGGTAAAATTTAGAGAAAATTTTGAGTACCTATGTGGGATGTGTGGCCATATCCCGTCTGTCGTTTTTAAGTTTATACGAGTGTGGAGGTTGGATAGTGGAGTTCAGTTTTCTAGCAAACATAGCTGAAGCCGAGTTGCTGTGTAGTAAGAATTTGGCCTTTGACCATCTCAGAGTCTTCTCCGTTTGCTCAATCGTATCTAGCTGAATTCTCTTGGTGTTAATTAATCTAAAGCCCCATACACACGGTAGGATTTTCCGATGGATTCTGTCCTATCGGACAATGTTGTCGGAAAATCAGACCGTGTGTAGGCACCATCGGACAGTTTCCATCAGATTGTCTGACGGACAAAGTCCTATCTCCTGCTGGATAGATTTTTTGACAACAAAGTCCGATCACACCAAATCCGATCGTGTGTAGCGAATTCCGACCGGACAAAGTGCTACGCATGCTCAGATCACATTACAAGACCAAAGCTATTGGCTACTAGCCTCTACGTAGTCCCGTCGTAGGCAACAAACGTCACCACGTTCAGAATGATCGGATTTTTAAGCAAATTTGTCCGACCGTGTGTACGCAAAACCAACATCAGACAAAGTATGACGGACATGGTCTGACGGACCTGGTCCTCGGATAATCCGTGCGTGTGTATGGGGCTTCAGAGTGTCGGGAGAACGTGACTGATTGTGTACATGGTACAGCTTGGTCAGTTCCTGAGAGAGTCTGTTGATATCTGCTAGTTTACATTTCTTCCTAGCCGATGCTAGTGATATAAGATATCCCCGGATGACTGTCTTATGGGCAGCCCACTGTATGTTAGTATCTTCAATTTTATTTGTTGGGCAATCGGAAGCCAGTGTAGGGATTGGAAGAGAGGGGTGGCAGACACTGAGAGGTTGGTAAGGTAGATGAGTCTGGCAGCAGCATGCATGATAGACTGAAGGAGGGATAGCCTGTGTTTAGGTAAGCCTATGAAGAGGGAGTTGCAATAGTCAAGGAAAGAGATAGCAAGGGAATGAATGAGTTGCATGGTGGTTTCATTCTCAATACACAATCAAAAATTATAAATGTCCACTTTTTTTATAATGAAATATATCTACTCCATTATGATGTGAGTTTACAGGTGATGGGGAAACCTTTTGAGTTTCAATAACATTGACCAGTGAAATCAAATTGGTAAAGAATAAAACTAGTTTGATATTATGCAATTGCAAGGAGAGCAAATACAATACAGCAGAGTGTGTATAGGCTTGCTCTGAATAACTATGGGAACTAATACAGTTTTTATACACGAAATGGGCATGGAAACCTAAATAACTGGTAACATTTTTAGAGTTGGCATCTGCTGGTAGTTCTCATGTTGTTTCCAGGTCGTTATCATGCTCTGCTCATTCGGTCAGTTCATTCTGTATATGAAACCCTCTTCCCAAGGGCATGTTTAGTTTCTTATGCAAAGATATTACAGAGAGGTTATAAAAACACTGTTATATTTGAGAGAACCAGTTATATTGCCATGGGTAGAGAAACTAGTTATATTGCAAAGGGTTGTGGTATTTAAAAATAGATTTACTCTTCTGTAAAACAAAATGATTGCTGTATACAAAAATTGATGATCACTTTTCCCCATCACAGGTAAGAGATCACCTGAGGTCTGACAGTTGCTGCCCCATCAACTACTGGCTCTCACACTCAGCATTCCGTTTTTTGAGTGTACAGTGTCAGGTCATGGCTATGACAGGGCAGCAACTGTCAGATTTCTACTGATCTCTAACCTTCTCAAGCTGAAGAGTCAGACCCAAACAAAGTAAATAAAGCGAAATAAGCAGACAAATATAAATATTTCATAAGCAAGACTGCACAATTATTATAATTTAAGACAGAATAGGCAGAATTTGGACTAAGTCCAAGCTACAAGTGGTAGATAAAAATAAGCTTTCTAACACATCCATTTAGGGGTTTTATTATGCCAACCAATAATTAATTTTCTGCTTACAGAAAAAAAAAATGTCTGTCTATTACTGCTATAATGCGTACAACTGTTACTTCTATTTAGAAAAAGATAAATTCTTATAATCAAGTCTCTTAACAAAAAAGAAAATGTGATCCACAATTTTAAATGAATAATTTTTTTCATGTAATAAACCTTTTTAAGAAGAATTTAATTTGCTTTATTTTAATTAGAGAAACATTGCGTTAAATAAATAGAATACTATTTATTGTGCCTAAAATCTAATTTAATATAATGTAGTGGGAGGAAGGTAATGCTTAATTAATTATATTAATCTAATTTTAAATGTATTAGATCTTGATGGTTGCATTGTTCTTACAAAGAAATAATTATTTATTCCTAGTCAGTAATTGGAAGTTTTCTGGAGTCTGCGATGGCCTTCGGTAATGAATGGGGGCAGGATGTAATAGATGTGGTTTGCGCTCGGCACAACACATTTGGTTTGTCGGAATAAATTACTTTGCAAAAGAATGATAAATGAAGAATAGAGCCTATAGTGATGGGAATAAAGGAGTAAATTAGTCTTCCGACGATAAAATAAGTAACAACGTCTTCGAGAGCTGTCTGTCTGACTGCAGATACAAGTAGCTGTTTGGTAGAAAAAAAGCAACATGGAAAGTTTGTTTTTCACGATTCAGTGCTTCAGTTCTAGTTTGATGCCACAATGGAGGGAGCACAAGAGCGGAGGGTGCAGGCAATGCTCCCTGTGACATGCACATAAATAAGCAAAAAGGAGAGAAAACTTCTTGGTAAATACCGTATTTATCGGCGTATTACACACGCCGGCGTATAACACGCACCCCAAGTTTAGGAGGGACTTTTAGGAGGGAAGTTTAAGGAAAAAAAATTACATTTAAATGCCCATCAATGCAGCCTTATTAGTGTCCATCTGCAGCCTTGTCCATCATTGCAGAATGATCAGTGTCCATCTGCAGCCTTGCCCAGTGCAGCCTAGCCCAGTGCAGCCTTGCCCAGTGCAGCCTTGCCCAGTGCCTTTGCAACATTGCTAGTCTAGTTGCAGCACTGTCCTGATATAAAATTGGTGCCGAATGAGCAGAGAGGAGCGAGCCCCGACAACATACAGAAAGCTGAGTGTACTTTCAGTCAGGGGCGGGACTGCGAGAGGAGCCGAGACTAGCCGAAGTACACCCGGCTTTCTGTATGTTGTCGGCGCTGGCTTCTCTCGCAATCAGTGAAGGTGGGCGGGACTGCGAGAGGAGCCGAGTAAAGCCGAAGTACACTCGGCTTTCTGTATCTCTGCACCGCTCGCTCCTTTCTTCAGAATCAGCAGGAGATCAACGCTGATCGGCGTATAACACGCACCCACGATTTCCCCCCTGATTTTAAGGGGGAAAAAAGTGCGTGTTATACGCCGATAAATACGGTACTATTTTTAAAGTTATCCCAGCATCAGATATTTTTTTTTTCGTGTTAAAGTGGTTGTATTCCAGTAATATCCAGTGAAGTGACTAGCCTCAGGTGGTACGCAGAGATGAAACAAATTCTCCTACATAAGTTGAACCTGTTTATCTACAGCCTCTCTTGTCAACAACCTTCTAAAACACGCAGATCAAAGGCTATTTCTCAGCTCCATTATAGAGAGGAGAGCTCAGTGTAATCTGGGACCTGAGTGTAGGTAATGGATACCCCCCCTTCCACGCACATACACACCCATAGGGAAATGAGGACAGCCGAGGCTAGCAATAACCTGTTGTATGCTATCACATATAAGAAGTGACTCATGCAGATAGCACAGTAGAAGACAGCAGAAAGAAATGACACTTGATGCTTTGGATTGAGACAAGAACATGACGTGCTTTGTTCATTTTTCATTTCAGAAAGTCTCAACCACTTTAAACAGGACTTATACTGTGTCTAGAAAACGAGAGGCAGGGGGGAAGGACTAGTCACAAGTGTTGCCTGTGGCCTCCCTCTAGCTAATCTTTTCCCCATTACCGATTCACCATGCCATGTTTTGCACTGTGTCTTTGTATGGAGGTGGCCATTTTGGTAGAGACAGGACTTCGTTTCCTTATGTCAGAGCCTCCAGCAACATAAAAAGTGAGCAGTACATCACCAAAGCTCACTGCAAATCTCTTCATACTAACAGTGAGAGGCAGTAGTGCCTTAGATCTCAAACTGCAGATATAAACCTATAATTATTAAGGCATAGGAGTGCCTAAGGCACACTCAAAAAACAGGATGTGAACTTTTATTTTTCAGAAGGAATTCCAGACAAAAAATTTTTTTTCAGGAAACTTCTTAGGCACTATTAGCTTTTCTAGATGTTCACCATAATAACATAGCAAATCTTCAAGCTTCAAGTTTAGGTCAAAATTGATTGCACACATGCTAAGTCGATTGTACGTGTAAAACTACCTCTCACATAGATCACAGTATAACCGGCAATCACTGACAATGTCTACATCTGCTCTCCTTTACAAAAAGTTGGAGCTATTTTAGCTCATACATCATCCAGGGTCAGAATCTGAATTTTGGTTTCTGTTCACTTCTTTGTTGTGTTCACTAATGGCTGACATAAAGTGAACTCCTGATGCAGCATTTTCTTGCCACCAAAGTATAATGCTGCAGTTTTATCATTGGGGAGAGGAAACTAAAGAAATGCTTCCTCCTGCCTGCAGCAGACTGATGACTTAATCTTAGCCTAGGCAAAGTAACTGGACTGGTGCTCAAGTACCTTTTTATTTTTATACTTCTTTTTTTTATAATTTTTTGTAGCGCACCCCCTAAGGAGCCGCAAGTAGACTGGGATCCCCCACCCTGCACAGCCAGGCACACCCATTTTATTTTATTTTTTTGTTATTTATTGGAGGGATTAGAACATGAATGAGGATTGGGAATTATGGGATGCCCATTTGTCTTTAGAACAATTCCAGGGGCAACTTTTCATATATACAGTCTATATACACTCCTCTGCTTCCTCCAGCACTCTCTTGCTTGCAGTACTCCGCTGGGACACTAATAATGGATCTGAAACAGTGCTCAGTCAGATTTTGAGCAATAACCTGTAATAGGCAGGAACCTGAGGCCCCTTTGATGTGTAGAGCAAGTCAGTGCCAAGCGTACATCCCTGTGGCTACTGATCCCAGCACCACCTCTTTAGGCACTGCCAGCCCACCTGGCTGAAGCTGCCCCTTTCCTAGCCCTCCTGGCTAACTTCGCCACAGTCCTCCCAGACTGAATACTCAGCCCACCCAGCTGACTTCTAGGAGATCTCCCAGACATGCTGACTTGCTCCTGCTGTCCTCTCCTTGCTCCCATGCCTCCAGGAAGGGCTGTTGCAGGCGATCCTTCAAGCACCTGAGCCCCAGGCCAGAGGTCAACCCCCCCAGATTATGGGGCAGCCTCAAAGGCCACTGACAGCCTCCTCAACACTCCATCTCCATCCTCCACCCGACTGCCCCTGCTGGCATGGCTCATGCCCATTTATGAAGTTGCCTGCCCCCTGCCAGCTCATTTTTTGGGGATTGGCTGGGGACCGCATAAATGTGCCAAGCAGCTCCTCCTAGCCTCCACCCACTACATCTGGAGGCTTCTCCAAGGTTCCAGAAACAGTGGGAGGCACCAAAGATGCTTCTTGCTGAGTCCATCCAGCCTCCCTGAGTCACTCAACCCTGACCCAGATTCAACCCAGGCTTGGCTCTCAGCCAAACCAACTTAACTACACTAACATCTAACTATATATAACTAGCACACTAACTAGAGGGTCCTATTGTTTTTTTTAAATAAACATACACTCATCTGCCAATCACATGGCAGCAACCTAATGTATTTAGGCATCCAGACGTGGTGAAGATAACTTGTTCAAACTGAGCATCAGAATGGGGAAGAAAGGGGATTTAAGTAAGTTTGAACGTGGCATGGTTGTTGGTGCCAGACAGGCTGGTCTGAGTATTTCAAAAACTGTTGATCTACTGGAATTTTCACACACAACCATCTCTAGGGTTTACAGAGAGTGGTTCAAAAAAGAGAAACTCTCCAGTGAGCGGCAGTTGTGTGGAGGAAAATGCCTTGTTGATGTCAGAGGTCAGAGGAGAATGGGCAGACTAGTTTGAGATGATAGAAAGGCAACAGTAACTCAAATAACCACTCGTAACAACCAAGGTATGCAGAATATCATCTCTGAACACACAACACATCGAACCTTGAAGCAGATGGCCTACAGCAGCAGAAGAACACACCTGGTGCCACTCCTGTCAGCTAAGAACAGAAAAGGCTACAATTTGCACAGGCTCACCAAAATTGGACAATAGAAGATTGGAAAAACGTTTCCTGGTCTGATGAGTCTTGATTTCAGCTGCACCTTTCAGATAGTAGGGTCAGAATTTGCCGTAAACAACATGAAAGCATGGATCCATTCTGCCTTGTATCAACGGTTCAGGTTGGAAGTGGTGTATGCTATATATGGTGACATTTCAGGATTTTTTTCTTGAAATTAATAAAAGTTCCACTCTTGCAGCCTTCTAGGTTAAGCTTGCAGGAGTGGTGTGTACTTTTCCTAAACATGGTCTCTGCCTGTGCATACTTCCCAACTTTCTAAAATGGTAAAGATGGACACTTTTTAGCATACAATATGAAGGAAAAGGATGCGTCCATGCCACAGACCCAGTTATATGGACCACAAAGATCAAATATGCAGAATATGATTGGCTAAACACACAGGTTCTTTTTTGACCTCTATTTTTCCTTAATGTTGTTTTTTCAGAGTAACAAATGGCTTAATATAGAGGTTGGATAGAAAAGTTTAGTGCAGCATAACACATTTGGTAGTTAAATGGTAAATTTTGCAGAGATGTATACATCAGACAAAAAAGGGACGACTGAAAAACAGAGGGATTTGGTCTCAAAGAAAGGAGAGTCCCTCCAAATGAAGGACAGTTGGGAGCTATGCCAGTGTATCCATCTTAATAACTGAAGGTCAATCAGAGATTAGTAAAAAGTAGAACAACAAATTCAGTCATAATGACAAACCATTCAGGCAAAGGATACTGTAACCAAAGTGCAAGATCCTGGAATAAATACAGGAAAAATGTAGAGTATTTATACCACGGACATTGTTGAGTCATTGACGGGAACATTGACATTTTAGGAACCCTTGTCATCATTCATATTAGTTTATTAGTGTAAGACAATCCATCTGAGTTCTTCTGTATCCATAATTTACAGTATTCATTTTCATTATCTACTCAATAAAGATGACTTACTGCAAGCAGAGATAAAGTAATGGAAGGAGAGATGCATTAGTGTAAGTCTGAGTGAATTGTACAAATTTATAGTGTACTGTCTGCCAATTAAAGAAAATCTGTATGAAACTCCCGCAGTGTAATTTATATACTGTTCCACTGAAAATAGCTGTTAACATATACATATATAGACCACTCCCTGGTTCCATGACTGTGCCTGCTGGGATGGGGTAGGGGAATGTGCATCTGCACAAATCCCAGGAAATGGAGACACTTGAGTGGGCTCTAGGTGGTACCAAATATGTACAGTATCTCACAATGCTGAGCTGTGCAGCCAAAGCTTCAGTGAAAGCATTGAGCATAAAAAAAATTCTGGTTGGCCGCACGTCCAGTAAAGTCACCTTTATTTCAGCAAGTCCATAAAAACATTTCCAAAAACACAGAGGGGAACAGCATCACCAGCTAACACATTTCACGCTTCCTCAGTGCTTAGTCATAGCTCACTTCAGCGGTTGCATGTTTAGAGGAATTTTATACCTAGAGAAGAAGGGATGCACCAGAAAGAAAACACGTGGTGTGTTCAGCATGCAGTATCAAAAAGTAGATGTGAGTCTGAGCCTTCTCTCTGTAAAGATTGCATGCATATTGAAAAATGTCACACCAGCACACCAAGGATCTCCAGAGTGGGTCCAAAGCTTTAATCAACAATCACATAGTTACAGCAGATATCAACTTTCCAGAGCCACGCAGGACCCCTTCATCAGGCATGTGACCTCACATGAAGGGGTCCTGCGTGGCTCCGAAAAATTGCTTTCTGCTATAACTATGTTATCACTGATTAAAGCTTTGGACCCACTCTGGAGATCCTTGGTGTGCGGGAAACATTTTTTCCTTTGACTTGACACTGTTTTAGAATAGGAAGGTTGCAAAGTCAGGGTTTTTCATAAAGGATATCCAGTGTAGCCATACCTCTTGAAAATAGGAATATCGGCCATGCAGCTGCGCTGATAATTCTTTCATTCTCATAATTAATTCCACATTGATTATGGATTTGTAGCACCCCCTAGGTAGGTGCTAGAAGAGAGTGTAGTTTTTTTCGACTTTTTGCTTACCAGGAAGGCTGCCAGGTAAATGTAGATGCTTTCTGCCTACCAGGGAGCAGGGATCTATTGATGGGGTCTGCTCACAATGCTCAGGTGCTGCTCATGTTGTCTCAATGTTTCACACTGGTCCAATAGGATGTGGCACATTGGACAGTGGAAGGAAACCTGACAAATGAGAGCACAGGCATCGTTACAGCCCTGGCCATTGGCAGAGGAAAGTGCCTCAGTGCATGCTGGGTAAATGTATATATGCTGAGGACACATGTGCTCGGGATCTTCAGCTGGAGAGCGGGGCACCTCCTTTCCACAGGCTGCCATACGGCCTCAGGTGGTTGACCCAAGGGCCTGAAATTGAGTAAAGCTGCCCCCAGATGTCCTGCAAAGCTGACTAGAAGGGAGACATGCCAGGAAGGATCTGTTTCTGCTTACAGTGAGTACAGGTCTGTGTCATGGGGCCTGTTCTGTGAGGGCCATCCCTTTAGCTAGTAGAGTCAGTGGACGGGGTCAGCCAAAGGGGATGCTACTGAGTGTCCTGAAGATAGAATGGTTTCATCCAGTCTGCTGCCAGAGCAAGCAAAATACCTATTTCTTCCATACAAGTGTTGTATAACCTAGCAGCAGCGAAAGGGTTACTGTACCGTGTGAGAAAGAACGCGCTAGAGAGATCCACCGCCAGAGAGTCAGCTAGTATGGGGACTTGAGTGGAGTCACCGCTCTTGCGCCGCCAATCCAGACAGTGGGAGGGAGCTGTGATGTCACTTCCACCTCTGGGCGTAGCTGAGAAGGAGACAAGTGTCAGGAGTAGTAAGATGGCAGATGCCAGAGTGAGCTGGAGTGCGGAGGCTACTACATGTGTTGGCGGAGAGGCTGCAGAATGAACTGGAATGCAGAACCCGATACTTACGGACATGGGAGCCCGTTTGATACCCCGGGGGAGTCTTACGCTGTGCAACAATGGAAACATGGAGCACCTGGGACTGGTACTGCATGTTGCAGATTCTTGAATGTGTCTGTGAGGCTGTGCACCTGGGGTCAGTGTGGGCACTGCGGTGAGATGTTGCTGAAGTTGGAGCCAAGTGACTGCCAGCCCAGACGATTATATGTGAACTGGGAGACAAAGACTACCTCTAAAATGCAGACACCCCTTGTAGCTATTCTGTTTGAAGAGGCCGGGGAGTGCCGAGATTACCGCTGGGGCCGGGACCAGTAGTGCATACTTGCACAACCACCTGCCAGACCAAGGGGACTTGCACCTCAGAGGTGCAACGTACCCAAGTAGTAGAGGCCTGGCCATGGTCACAGGGTGCATTGGTTGCAGTCACATCAACTAGAAGTTTGGCTCTTAAAGGGGCAGAGGGGGGCTTGATGGATCCAGAGTGAGGAGAAACCAGGGCTCATCGATGACCCAGGTTTGAGTGCCGATTTGGATCCCTGGAAGAGGGAATCAGCGATTGGGGATCCGAAATGGAGACTGAGTGGGATTGGGTGACCGAGGAGAAAGGAAGTTCTCCATGTTCCAGTTTGCACAGTAAAGAAACAGAAGCAGCAGTTATTCGCATGAGGTGTGCAAGAAATCTTGGGTTCTGTGAGGCCTATGCACGGGCTCAAGCTCAAAATGATGTGTGCTCCGAGCTGATCTCTAAAATGGAGACCCCGTATGCCCCACCTGGGAGAGGTGACAGGCAGAAGCTTCCTAGGTTTTCTCGTTTCCAAAATTACATCCATAGGAAGGTGGCCATGGAATATGGATATGGATATAGAAGAAATTGAGAGTAAAAGGGAGGCTTGGTATGATGAAGCTATCTGAGACTTTCTCTATGTCCCTAAGCTGCATTGGAATCAGTCCAAGCCATAATTATGGGAGACTTTCCTGTCCATTGAAGAAAACTGGAATCTAGGAAGCCCAATATACATCGACCTTGTGGAGGTCAATCGTCCAGATAAGAAAGATCAAGCTTGGTTTCTCCTGGGTACTGAAGGAAAGATAGTCCAAATACTACATCCTGATCATTATTATTGAGGTTTGTCAATTTTCTGGTCAGTTTGAACTGATTGTTTATTACAAAGGGGCTGTAAAGCCTGAAAAGTTATTACAACCATTATGTTGCTATTGGGGCTGAGGTCCCTTTTTCCCAAATCCCCTTCCCTTCTATCCTTGCAAATAGAGGAGAGGACAACTGAAGTGGCTATTGCTTCACCATTTGGGTAAAAAGAACTCCTACTGCAGAGGAATTCTACTGTTCGAGCCAAGGGCTGCTACCTGGACGGGGTAAACCCCTAGTTACTAAGGACACTTTGCAAAGATATTTTGTTAAAGACACTTTGCGAAGATACTTTGCCAAAAACACTTTGCGAAGATTCCTTGGGCCAGTGGGCCCACAGTAGGGATGAGCCGAACACCCCCCTGTTCGGTTCGCACCAGAACCTGCGAACAGACCTAAAGTTTGTGTGAACTTTAGAACCCTATTAAAGTCTATGGGACTCGAATGTTCAAAATCAAAAGTGCTAATTTTTAAGGCTTATATGCAAGTTATTGTAATAAAAAGTGTTTGGGGACCTGGGTCCTGCCCCAGGGGATATGTATCAATGCAAAAAAAACTTTTAAAAACGGCAGTTTTTCAGGAGCTGTGATTTTAATAATGCTTAAAGTGAAACAATAAAAGTGTAATATTCCTTTAAATTTCATACCTGGGGGGTGTGTATAGTATGCCTGTAAAGGGGCGCATGTTTCCCGTGCTTAGAACTGTCCCTGCACAAAGTGTCATTTCTGCAGGAAAAAAAGTAATTTAAAAGCACTTGCGGCTATAATGAATTTCCCCGTAAGAACAGTCATTGAAAGTCATTGATAAAAAAAAAATATGCGTGGGGTTCCCCCTAAATTCAATTACCAGGCCCTTCAGGTCTGGTATGGATTTTAAGGGGAATTCCACGCCAAATAAAAAAAAAATGGCGTGGAGTTCCCCCAAAAACCCATACCAGACCCTTTATCCGAGCACGCAACCTGGCAGGCCGCAGGAAAAAAGGGGGGACAAGAGAGCGCCGCCCTCCCCTCCTGAACTGTACCAGGCCACATGCCCTCGACATTGGGAGGATGCTTTGGGGGTCTGTGACCCCTCAAAGCACCATGTCCCCGTGTTGATGGGGACAAGGACCTCATCCCCACAACCCTGGCCGGTGGTTGTGGGGGTCTGCGGGCAGGGGGCTTATCAGAATCTGGAAGCCCCCTTTAACAAGGGGACCCCCAGATCACGCCCCCCTGTTTAAAATGGTAAGGGGGTACAAAATTACCCCTACCATTTCAAAAAGAAAGTGTAAAAAATTGTTAAAAAACACACAGACACCGTTGGGATAAGTCCTTTATTAAAAATAAAAAAAATTAAAAAAAGATTCCAGCGGTGGTAATCCACTCTTGCTATCCAGCGATGGCTGATCTCTTCTTCGGGGTCCAGCGATGGGTGATCTCTCCCGACGGTCCAGCGCAGAGCATCCTGTCTCCACAGAGACACTGCGGGAATCCCAGGTCTTAGCTGAGAAGCAAGGGGCCACCCCCTGATGCAAGGGGGAACCCGGGCTTCCCCAGTGACATACGGGTGACCCCGCCCCCCTCTGATGTAACGGAAACCTGCGTTACATCAGAGGGGGGCAGGGTCACCCGTACATCACTGGGGAAGCCTGGCTTTTCCCTTGCATCAGAGGGGGCGGGGTCACCATACATCACTGGGGAAGCCTGGGTTTCCCCTTGCGTCAGGAGGTGGAGCACCCCCCCACCTCCAGGCCGCGTGCCCTCAACATGGGGGGAGCCCTGGGGAGAGGTGGGCCCTGCGGCCCCAGCACCACAAAGGACATTGTCCCCATGTTGATGAGGACAAGGGCCTCTTCCCGACAACCCTGGCCGTTGGTTGTCTGGGTCTGCGGGCGGGGGGCTTATCGGAATCCGGGAGCCCCCTTTAATAAGGGGTCCCCCAGATACCGGCCCCCCACCCTATGTACCCATTCACCTAAGGAAAAAAGTGTAAATAAAAAAACGACACAATTTTTTTAAATATTTTATTGCACAGCTCCGGGGGTCTTCTTCCGTCTTGGGGGGTCTTCTTGCCGGACTCCTCCGCTATCTTCTGCTCTTTTACTAGCTCTTTCACTAGAGGAGGAGTCCGGCTTTTTCCTTCGTAGCCGACATCGTCGTCATCTGGGGGTCTTGTTCCGCTCTTCTGTTCTTCTTGCTGCCGGCGCCTTCTGCGCCTTCTGCGTCGTCTTCTTCTTCTTCCGATGTTGACTCATCGTCTCCTCTTCTAATGGCTTGTTATATAGGGACAAGGGGCGGGTCACCTGCTCATGTCACATGGTGACCCGCCCCCTATGATGTCACAGTCCCGGAGGATGCTCCAAGACTTCAACAGGAGGCAGACATGCAGGGAAAGGCATCCAGCAAGACACCACATCTGCATGTGTAGGAATGCTGTCTCCTATGGCAACAGTCTTTAACAGTTCCTAACACAAGGTATAACAGTTCTTCACTTCCACTACAATCACTTCTTGTAGTTCTTCAGCCCACTGAGCTCCCAGTCTCTCACAAGACTAGATGATTCGCTGCCACTGAACACCTTGAGCTGCTCCAATCTTCACGGTAGTATCTTCCTCAAGCGTCACCCCCGCCTCTCTGCTGGGTCCCTAGCTTGGCACTCAAGATACTTCTCAAGCTTCCCCCCACTGGTCTGCTCGGTCCCTGGCTTGACACACAAGGCTGCTCTGCAAGCGTCACCTCCGCTGACTGGATTCCCTGGCTTGATACCCACTGAAGTTTCCTGATTCTTCACCGTCCCCGGTTGGTGAGAATACTGCTCCGGTACTTGCTTCAAGTACTCACTGTAATCCTTGGTAATAAGGTGGTTGGTCCCTTAGTGGAGACAGCTTCCTCTCTACCTCTGATTATGACAGGTTCTCCGGCCGCAGAACCGGCACTTCTGGTTAGACTGCAAGCCGCAATCCCAACCCTGCGCTGCTCTCTTGCTTCTGGATAGGCCCTCAGACAGCCTAGTACCCAGATGTGCCTGATATAGGCCCAAAATTGAGCCTCAACAATTAGCAAATATATATATATATATTAAACACCAGGGTGCTACATACCCATACGGGCCTGTCTCTGCCCCAATTGAAATTGACAGATCCCACAGAGCACTTCAGCCACCCTTTAAGGATCCAGACAGCCCCGGAGATGTAATTTGCAAATGTCACAAGTACTCCTTGAACGTCCGTATTATGCAGCGGATGTGTAAGAAACCGCATTTTGACTTTGACGGGACCCGTCTGTTCTTCTACCAAGATTTGTCACAACGCACTCTGATGCAACAAAGGGCTCTCTGTCCTTTACTGGCTGCCCTTCAGACCACAGTTTTAACCTACAAATGGGGGTTCCCCTTAAGCTTGCAAGTCACCAAAGATGGCTGACAGGTCACGCTGAGAAATAAGGATGATTTCCCACGCTTCCTTTCCTGGAATGCATAGCACACTAGCTCATTATGAAATACTTAAAACGATGCCCCCGCAGAGGTCCCGGCACACTGCTATAGCCGGCGACATGTCTCCCCAGAGTTCTTTCCGGGTACCGCGGGCTCCGGCGCTGTGATTGGTCGGAGCCACAATGACGTCACTCCCGTGCATGCATGTGGGAGCCGCCGTTAACAGCACATCAGCAGAAGAGATGGCACGTTCGGTCCGTTTCTTCAGTGCGCATGTGCCAATGACATTGGCACATGCTGATACAGGGGACACTCCTAAACTGTGCAGGTTTAGGAGATATCTAAGGTAGCTACAGGTAAGCCTTAGTATAGGCTTACCTGTAGTCAAAAGTGGTCTGTAAGGGTTTACAACCACTTTAACTACTAACTTACAACAGGCTTTCTCATTTTCCTGGGCAAACTCCTCCTTAAAATACCTAGGAATCAATCTCACTAACCGACCTGAGACACTTAATGCACCTAATTATGTCCCTTTGCTAGGTTCAATTTGGAAGGATTTACAGTCTTGTACTGGAACAGCCATCACTTGGCTAGATTAACATCTTACCGAGGCTTCTTTTCTTCCTGCAGATGGTGCCTGTGCCCCTGCATAGAGGGTTTTTTACTCAGCTCACAAGCATGTTTACTGATTTTATCTGGTCAAGTCGGAAACCGTGGATAGCCATTACAGGGCGGCACAGTGGGGTAGTGGTTAGCATTCTCACCTAGCAGTAAGAAGGGTCACTGGTTCAAATCCCAACCATGACACTACCTGCCTGGAGTTTGCATGTTCTCCCTGTGCCTGTGTGGGTTTCCTCCAGGTATCCTGGTTTCCTCCCACAATCCAAAGACATGCAGGTAGGTTAATTGGCTTCTGTCCAAAAATTGTCCCTAGTATATGGATTGTGGGCTTCTTGAGGGTAGGGACCAATGTGAGTGTGCAATGTACAGGTATAGGGACAATTGTAGACACTCACTCAGGTTGAACTGGATGGACTGATGTCTTTATTCAACCTTACTAACTATGAAACTATGAGTGTTAAAACAATCAGGTGGCTTAGGTGTACCTGATAATAAACATTACTATAGAGCAGTGGCCCTACAGAGAATTCTTAACTGGTGACACCATACTAAAACTAAATTGTGGGCCACCTTGGAGAAGTTCATGGCAGGGCGCAATCTATCGTATGCCCCCTGGTGGCCAAGATACAACAGAGGCTTGTCAGGCACATTGTCTCCTTTGGCAGCCTAAATTTTAAGGGTCTGGGACTACATCTACCGCCTATATTCTTAGGCACCTTCTGTGTCCCCATTGGCACCACTGGGAGGCTTTACCTGGTTTCCACCGGGGGGAATGCCTGGCCTTTTTTGGGTGGTGGGCGGTACATTTATGGCAGATGGGAAGCTTTTACGTCTGGAGACACTTAGAGGGTGATACGATGGACTTCTGGAGGTACAAGCAGCTCCACAATTTATTCTCAATACAGAGGGGCTCAATTGCGGGCAGTGTCTATTCTTACTCAGTTTGAAAGTTTGTTTATTGCAGAGGAACCTGTATCTCATATGATTTCAGAGTTATATAAGTTGTTTACTTTAGTTTCTCCTATAATCAAACCAGCAAATATGAGGGAATGGGAGCACGATTTAGGGAGCAAATTCTCTGTGGATCAATTAGCACATCTATACCAGTTGACCCACTTTAGCTCCATAGACTTTAAAGACCCAAGAGAATAAGTACAAAATTTAGACCAGTTGGTATCGTGTCCTGAATGCTTTGGCACTCTACTCCTCTGTTACTGACCTCTGTTGGCAGGGCTGGGGCCAGCAGGGTACGTTTTTGCACACATTGTGGGAGTGCCCTGCTATTCATGCTTTCTGGGTGAATGTTAAAACTCAGATCAAGCAAATTCTGAACATAATTCTCCCTCTATCTCCACTTCACTTGCTCCTCCGTGTGCCCTCTATACCGCTTAGCCAATATAAAAGATGTGCCTTACCGCATCTTTTAAATGCTGCCAAACAAGTAATACCTATATATTGGAAACGGGATTAATATATTGGAAGAATGGGTTAAATGAGATCATTGAGGGCAGAGGAGTGGATAGCGACCTGCAGGGGTACGTCAAAACTATTCCGTACGACTTGGGCGGTCTGGCAGGAGCATACTAAGGATTTGGACTTTATTCCATCTAGCCTTGATGTTGTGGTCCTAAATCTAGCAGACCCTAATTTTGGATTTCCCACCTGATCTCCAAGTGGAGATCTGTTTATTAATTTGTTCATGTAAGGTATTGCAAACAAGTTTTTTTTTTTATGGTACATGCTAGTGTGAGCGGTTTCTAGCTTTTAACCAGGTATTAAGAGGTGTCCAACCCTATCCTACCCCCCTGTTTTCCTTTTATTTTTTGGGTTTGTTTATTACCTATGTTGCATTTGTAATAATGAATAATAATAATAAAAAATATAATAGGTGCTAGGGGACTAATGCTAAATTGATGAAGACAATTTAATACTGGTGTCTTGGTGACCCCTGGCACCCAATGGATTGTACCATGGACACCAGGGTAAACCTCCCATGTGGTGCTCCCATTCTGGGGTCCGTTGACTGTCTTTATGACTTGACTATTATGGTGGTCAACGCGGCCTTCCTATCCTGCTGGGTTGGCCCTTGACCAACAAGGTTACTTGCAATGTTGCCAACTTTTGGCCCCTATCCTAGGCCAGGTTAGGTGCTAATTTAAAGTTTATATCTCTCTTTTACTGTATATCCTTTTTATGTTATGTCGTTTATTTTACTTTTTATACCGTTCTATTCATATTCTGTGTATCATCAAGGTGATTTGCTATATATATATTTTTTTAATCATATGCCTGGCTTTGATGCAAATGGTTGATGATATGACCACCCTGATCTTGTTTGTATACTTTGTGTAAGTTTAAAAAATAAAGATTATATAAAACAGAACACTTGCAAAATTGTGTGTTTCCTGGTTCAGGAACTACCTTCTATTTGCTGCAACCACACCCACACACACTTGAACAGATGTCTGATTGGCTCTGCCAGTTAAGTTTCATAGCTCCTGCAATGCCATTTCTTACTAGCTGCAAGTGACAGCCAATAAACACTGCAAACTGTTAGGTAGATAAATAGTAGGTGTATTAAGTAATTTCTTTCCCCTTGAAATATATCCTAACAAAGATGTTTTCCTTGACAAAGGCATACAATTTGGCGTGGCCTATAAATCATTTAGTAAACCGTTTGTACAGAAGTGCAATCTTATCCCAGCCCTCCTCTTAGCATCTGTCGGTATTGATTAGTTCGGAATTTTCTCTGTCTAATTTTGCATGTTTGGTCACAGCTCAGTTGCATTCATTTAAACATGCATTCATTTAAATAAATTAGAAGCGTGTGACCAAGAAAATAAAATCGGTAAATGTGAACACCTGCTCACTTTTTTCGTGCATCTATATTATGAAAAATGAATATTTTCTAAATATCTATATTTGCAGAGGATAACAATGAGAAAATGCTGGATCACTGCCAGGAACATCTAAAAAAAAAAGACAGCCCTTAAAGCGGTAATAAACCCCAAACCAATAATATAATGTATTGCAGTTTATTAATCTTTAGATGTGGTGGCTACATTAGTTTCTTTTCTTTTTTTTTTATGCTTTAATTTCACAGGTGATCCAGGTTCTTGGATTCTGCTTAAAGTAGACACTTTATGGGCGAAAAATAAAATATAGTATCTTATGAAAGTTTGGCTCAGATCTAGATCCCATTTTCAGAGAAGAGGGGTGTAAAGTCATCAGCTGGGTGAGTAAGAAAACTGTAAGTAAATGATAAAGCCTTATTGTGGCTTATTGTGGGAGCGAGATTTATCCCCCGTCAATTTGGTGGATTGCAGCAAGGCATGGTCCAGTATTGCAAAGTGCTCCTTTAATACGACTACTCTGGAGGCAGCCTACAAGGTATTCCTCCTCTGGTATTGGGTCTCAATCCGTATTGCCAAATCGAACCCATCCTACAGTAATAGATGTTTCAGGGGATGTGGTCGGCGAGAAGACGAACTCCATATGTGGTGGTCCTGTCCCTGCTTAGTGAGATTTTGGTTGAGGACTTTGTGTTCACTCTTTTCCATGTATCTACCTACAAAGATGCCAAATTGGCCCTGCTTCACTGCCCGATCCCAGGCCTCTTCTCCTATCATCAGAAATTGGCCACCTATTTATTCATTGCCGCTAAGCGTGCAATAGCTAGGGCCTGGAAAAAAAATGTCTGTTTCATTTGCAGAGGTAAAGAGAATCTTAACGACACTCATGGTTAACGAGAAGATGACTAGTATCCTATATGGCTCTCACGCTAAATTTCTTAGTGTGGGCCTGTGGTGGTCTTACGCTCTTCCAACTTTGCACCCGACCAGCCTGGGGCTCTCTAACTGACCTCCTACACCTCCCAGCCTGGGGAAACCCCCCCTATTCTTCGCTTCTCTTTCCTCTTCTTTTTCTGTGACTTCTCTCACCTCTCGCTTCCTCCCTCGTCACCTGACCCCCCCCCCTTTTTTTTTCTTTCTTTCTCCCTCTTTTTTGTACTTGTGAGTTTGGTATACGTTTTATTTTTCCCAAATGTTGTGGATTGCTTCACACCCCAGCCCCTGAGCCCTATGGCTCAGACACCCTGTGTTGAGCACCCCCCCCCCCCCCCTTCGGCTCTGGTCAGAGTGTTATTCTTTCCTACAGTTCATACCATAAAACTCATTCTATATATGTATTCTAATGCTGTATTATGTTATGCTTACTGCTCATCCCCTGCACAGGATTATACAGCTGTATCTTTTCTTATATTTCAATAAAAATATTGTACCAGAAAGCATGTTTTATTAGGTTAGGGTCGAGGCACTGGGTTTCAAATGTAGTGGTGGGGGGATGCAGACAAAAACCCCAATTTTAAAAGTGGAAAGAAAATGTCAAAGTTGCAGTTAACAATGGTCTAAATTAGGACATATTGCAGTTCCAGTGTAAAGGATGAGTTACCCATGACTGGAATCATTTCAGAGGGCTGGAGTGTGTTCCAGTGATACAGTGAGTTGTAGAAACAATTAAGAGGGTTATCTATGAGTGGGTGAGATTTAAAGTAGAACTATAGGCAAAACCTTTTTAATTTCATTGGACAGAGCAAAGGAGGGTCATAGCCCCTGACAGTTTATTTTCTGCCATCTGTGTCCCATTGGGGACATTTCCATTCACTTCCTGTCCCATAGCCAAAAACAGGAAGGGAGGAGAAATTCCTGCAAATGAAGGGAATCTCTTGGGGATCCCATGTCACCAGAACTAGTGTCTCCCATTGGATCTATGTTATTACTATTATTTTTCTGGGGACAACCCAAAATTTGTGCTTTTCTTTTACTTTCACTTTTAATGATAGTGGTAAACAGGTGTTCTAATCCCTCTCCACTCTATCCAAAACTAAAAAAAATATGTTGCCTTTAGTTGTACTTTAACAGGTAAGGGTATATATTCTGGTACCAGGGCAAGGTTGCAATATTTCTGTCAATGCTTGCTCCACATCTACCCAACTTTTGTATTGTGCATGTTTGCATTACTGAAAGAGGAAGTAAAGTATTCTTTTTCAATTGTATATTATTATAGGCTTACCTGTAGGTATTGTAAATATCTCCTAGACTTGCACCGTTTAAGAGATATTTACTATATACGCCGCCGATTACGTCTTTGGCACATGCGCTCTGAAGGAACGGTCATTCGTGCAATTTCTTCAGAGCCCTGTGCCGTGACCGTCATCACGGCTCTGGCCACTCACAGCGCCGGAGCCTGCAAACCCGGAACAAACACCATGGAAGATGTCAGCCATCTCAGCGGCCAAATGTGTGGGCGCCGCTCAAGTTTCTAAGGTTCTAAGGGCTTAAGGTTCTAAGGTAAGTATTTTATAATGAGCTAGTATGCAATGCCACCTCTATCTTTTGACATTCAGTGTGAAAGTATATCACCTTCCCACCACGGATATCCATAACGGGTCCGAAGCTTTATTCAGCGACCACATCATAACAACTGAAGCAATGTTTCAAAGCCACGCAGGACCCCGTCATCAGGTATGTGATGTCACATGGCTGATGAAGGTGTCCTGCCCGGCTCCGAAATGTTACTTTGGCTTTTATACTGTGATCTCTGAATAAAGCTTTGGACCAATTCTGGGTTTTCGTGGTGTGATATATTTTTGCTTTGAATGTCTTTGGTTTCCAGCCGGTGGTCGGTGCAGCACTCATCTGCATTCAAACCCATTCTGCAGGAACGTCTGTGTTGGGAATAATGTATTTCTATCTTTTGGCAGATCCAGAAGTTTGCGTGAGATCTGCTTGAATCAGTAGGTCTGCAGGAAGTTTATAAAATGAATTCCTTGCAAAATGTAGGAATGGGCTAAGATTATGGATCTGGAGAGCGTTCAATAGATATAAAATACAGAGAAGGACATTCATCTGAGATGTTGATTTTCTCAAACCATATGTGAGCATCTCTTGTCCAGTGTTTTATATCTTGTCTTATATTAGTAAGTGTTGCCCATATCTTTCCATATTTTGCAACAATTACCCATTTGTTGCCAACATAATGTAATAACTGCCCCTTTATTTCCTAGGATTGCCAATTTTCGCCCCCTTTCTGTAAGGATGCCTTACTTATTTTGATGTGCCAAGATTGTTCCTTCCAGGGGGAAGGTACCATTTTTTTAATTTTTTAATTAAGGATCACTAAACAAATTTCTAAACAGTATCACATGAATGGATCAGGCAAATGCCAATTGAGTGGCTATTTTATTATTTACACATTTATATTTGCAATTCTTTTAAACAAGTCTTCATAAAGCTGTTTTTCGTCTTGTCAGATGGACCATGCCACTATAAATAATTATAGGTAAAAGGTGTAGCTCTCGAAACATTAAATGATAAACAGACATAAAGTTCATAATTATAAGTTCATCTTTGTATACAGATAAAACTGAAACCAATCAGAACAATATCCACCATGGAGAAAAATATCTAACAGACAGAATCCACTGTGGGAGAAACTTCTAAAAGAGGAATGGTATAGAGCCCGTCACCTTCACCCAATATAACTGACCCTTACCATCAGTGTATGGGTTATACACATTGAATGCATTCAGATGATAGCAATAACGATCCTTCCAACTTAGAGAGCCATCCGCTGCACATATAATCCAAAAATATCCTTCTTCCAATAGACCAAATGGCAGACTATGAGAGCCCTTCCTCTCATCCGGATATTAAGCCAGGTGTATTCCAATACACAGTTAATAACTCGATCAAATCAAATACATGCAGGGAGTAGAAAAAGAATGCTCATTGTACAAGCATCCAGTTAAATAATATTTATTGTGCAAAGAGAATGATAAAATAAACTCACATTTAAAAAAAGTTCTATAAGCAAAATGAAGCGACCAGCGCTTCTAACCAACAAGATGACCGCCGCACCTCCGTCCGTCCGCCACACATCCCGTGGTTCCACCCAACATTTCGTCATCAACATGCGTCTTCAGGGGCATGGTTGTGACGTGTGATGGTGCTTGTTTATAAGGGACAAGACCTGATGGGTGGAAATGTGTTGCATTCCATAGACCGGAAGTAAACAACTACATAAAACGGAAGTAACCCATCACAGAAAGCTCCAGTATAAAAATTGAAATGGACAAAAAATCTATTAAGAACAGGGAACAATTATTAAATGAATATATTCGGCTATCCATTATTATAGGAGAACCGAACTGTGACGTTTACTTATAACATAATTTAAAATGTATATATATATGTGTGGACATATTATGGACTTACGGAGTGGCAACCCCTTGTGGTTAATTAACAAAATACATCTGGATACATCCAAAGTGCCACAAAATATCAAAATTGACATACTTAAATCAAACGCATGTAAAAACATTTAAAACAATTATATCAAAACATTCTCGTGTTCCAAACATGTATCATATATATATAATGTGAAAAGTGGATATTAAATGAAGATACATAAGGTAATATGATCTAGACATGGATGGGAATCTGCAATATATTCTAACAGTTGTTAATAAAAGCATTCAAATCCTATTCAATGTTCATTCCATGGGGATGGTAAGTCTGGGCCTGGTAGATCCACTTAGTCTCTAATTGAGAGACTCCTCTGACCATGTTACTTCCCCTCCAATGTCCCGAAAATGTATCAATTCCCAATGTTGCAATCATGTTTCAATGCATAATGTTTAGATAAACTATGTTTCGGGAAACCCCTCTTAATATTTCCCACATGTTCACTAAGCCTAACGTGCAACATGCGTATCGTATGTCCTATGTATTGTAGCCCACAGGGGCACTTGATAACGTATACCACGTTTTTAGTGGTGCACGTAATAAAAGGTTTTATTGGGAAACTTTCCTGTGTAGAAGTTGCTTGGAAAGATTCTATTCTCCTACTTCTGATGGCATTTAACTTACAAATTGGGCATCTCCTACAAGTGTAAAAGCCCTCAAAAACAGGAAGAAGATCTGGACAGCCGCATCTAAAAATGTTTTTTTGCCTTTTATTCAAAAATCCTTGTTAACAAAAATACAAGCCACAGCAGGAACAGACAGGAGCTAATGCATTTCAGACTTCGATGTAGCCCCCCATATTCTGGAAGAAAGACACCTGTTTGGGTGGGTCAACCACATTGGGAGCAATCTGTAAGCCCAGTGGTGGAACTCCTCTATAAAAACACGGGGCACATCTGGCAGGTTAGGACCTAAAACCCTATCACCTCTCAAAACCTTACAATGTCTCTGTATGATTTTTTTAATATCATAATGTTGGTTAGAATATGCAGTGACAAAGGAAAATTTTAAAGAATCATCTTGTGCCTTTGGTTTGGTGATCAACAGGTCCTCTCTGCTTTTCTCTGATGCTAGATCAAAGGCTACGTCTAGATCACCAGCATCATAACCTTTATCCAGGAATCGCCTTCTGAGGACTGAGGCTTGAGACACAAAATCATCATGGTTCGTGCAATTTCGCCTCAGCCTCAGAAATTGACTCCTGGGTATCGACTCTAGCCAAGCTTTGTGATGACAACTCTTAATATCAATGAAACCATTACGGTCTGTTTCCTAAAAAATGTAGATGTTATGATCTGACCATCTACTACTCTAATTCTGAGGACAAGAAAATGAATATCGGTACTAATGGCCTCAAAAGTAAGAGCAATGCCTCTATCATTGGAATTAAGGCCTACAAGGGGCGTGGCCTGACGCGAGTTCCGGATGGACGTTTAATCCCGGAGCTCCGGAGACTGGGAACTATAACGGCTAATAGCGGGCACATCCACAAACAAAAACCACCCTGCTACGAAGCGACACCCCTACTATTCACCCGGCAACATGCCCAGCAAACGGAGGACCGCTGGAAAGCCTCAGCGGCTCACGGACTTCTACGCCAGAGTTCCTGACAAAGGAATCCAAGATGGCACCCGGGCCTTCAACACAGATGGAGCTGTGCAACGCAGACCGGCATCCAAACAAGGTAATGCCAAACACAATAATACCCAGCACAACAACCATCACCACTCCTACCCTCCATCCCCATCTACTGGCAGCCCTGTAAAATTCAAACCTAGGATGGATGGCGATAGATCGCAAACTGAGGGCAGCCCGGCCACAGATTCTGACGATGACACGAGGGAACTCCCCGAACCCATAGAATCATTCCCCACTCAGAACCAGCCAGTTCTGGATACAGTCCTGAAGGACATGCTAATGTCCCTTCGCAGCACCATCCAATCTGACATGGCATCATGTATGCACAGATTTACTAAGGAAATCAACGCCATGGGATCCAGAATAGACCATATAGAAACCAAAATGGGGGAATATGCAGACACCATAAACGACCTGGTGGATGCTAAAGAGGAAAAAGGAATTAAGGCCTACAATACAATTGTTCAGAGAGTCCAAATCGCCATCCCATTATTATTACACAGGATTTATACAGCGCCAACAGTTTGCGCAGCTCTTAACAAAATAAAGGCAGACATTACAGTTGCATTACAATTTGGTACAAGAGGAATCAGAGGGCACTGCTCATGAGAGCTTACAATCTAAAAAGGGAGGGTCAATTGATACAAAAGTTAATAGCTGTGGGGTATGAGCTGATGGAGGAAGTAAAACAGTGTATTAGTTAGAAGCAGGATAGGCGTCTTTAACCACTTAAGCCCCGTACCATTTTGCTGGCCAAAGACCAGAGCACATTTTGCGATTCGGCACTGCGTCAATTTAACTGACAATTGCTCGGTCGTGTGACGTGGCTCCCAGACAAAATTGCCATCCCTTTTTTTTCCCACAAATAGAGCCTTCTTTTGGTGATATTTGATCACCTCTGTGGTTTTTATTGTTTGCGCTATAAACAAAAATAGAGCGACAATTTAAAAAAAACACATTATTTTTAATTTTTTGCTATAATAAATATCCTCAAAAAATATATAAATAAAACTATTTTGTTCCTCAGTTTAGGCCGATATGTATTCTTCTACATATTTTTGGCAATAAGCGTTGATTGGTTTGCCCAAAAGTTATAGCGACTACAAAATAGGGGTTCGTTTTATGGCATTTTTATTATTATTATTTTTTTTTTACTAGTAATGGCAGTGATCTGCAATTTTTATTGGGACTACGACATTATGGGGGACACGTCGGACAATTTTGACACATTTTTGGGACCATTGTCATTTTTACAGTGATCAGTGCTATAAAATTGCACTGATTACTTTAAAAATGACACTGGCAGTGAAGGGGTTAACCACTAGCTGGTTAGGAAGGGGTTAAGTGTGTCCTAGGGAGTGATTCTAACTGTTAGGGGGAGGGGCTGTGTGTGACACATCACTGATCATAGATCCCGAGCTATGATCAGTGACAGCGTCACTAGGCAGAACGGGGAGACGCATCTCCCCGTTCTTCAGCTCTGTGAGATGATCGCGGGTATCCCCACGGACATCGAGTCCACAGGACCCGCGATCCTACTCATGGAGCTCACGGCAGGGTCGCACAAGTGGCGTGCATGTGACCACACAGGCGACAAATTCAAAGTGACGTACCTGTACGCCCATTTGCCCAGCCGTGCCATTCTGCCAACGTAAATGTACATGCGGCGGTCGGCAAGTGGTTAAAGAGAAGGGGTTTCTGGGATCGTCTAAAGATGAATAGATTAGGGGACAGTCAGACAGATTGGGGTAGGGAGTTCCAAAAGATGAGAGAAGCTCTGGAGAAATCCTGGAGATGAGCATGGGAGGTGGTGACAAGGGAGCTAGAAAGCAGGAGGTCTTGGGAGGACCAAAGAGAGTGGCTTGGTTGGTATTTTGGGAATAGGTGAGTGATGTAGCTGTGGACAGAGATGTGGATGGCTTTGTAAATTATTGTTAGTTCTTTGAATTTTATTCGTTGGGTGAGTGGAAGGCAGTGGAGGGATTGGCAGAGAGGGGTGGAGGACACTGAATGGTTGGTAAGGTGGATGAGTCTTGTAGCGGCATTCATTATGGACTGAAGGGAGGATAGTCTATGTAAAGGTAATCCAATGAGGAGTTGCAGTAGTCGAGGCGAGAGATAACTAATGAATAAATGAGAATTTGCAAAAATGTCAGCTTCCTGTAGAGCAATTTTAGTGGCTTTCTAAATAAATATTATAAGATTCTAATTAAGCAGCTTAAAAAGAAGGATGGCAGGAAAAAATGCAGTTTTTAAAAAGCTAATTAAGCCAAGCTTCCTCCCACGGTTGCAGTTTCCCTTTAAGACAGGTGCAAATTATCGCAAGCTTTTCATCAGCAAAGTCAGACTGTGTACGTCGAGGTCAGCGCATAATGCAACCTTTGAGCTCACTGAGGTGTCAATGATATCAACAGAACCAAGAAAAGCAATTACATTTTACCCTTAATGAAAACAATTTGCTTTGTTTTATTTACACTTTCCGCTGGGATATACACATGATGGAAAAAAAATACAACTAAATGAGAATATTTCTACACAGCAAAGTCAATTAAACAGATGAATAATCGCCTGTGCGCTGTTACAGGGACCAGAAATAACCCATTGATGTGCATGTTCATATAACATTCTAAGGTTTGTTATAGAAAATAGTTTTCCTCCTATGAGAATTCTGTTTATTATAATATTTCCTGTTATCAGTAATAAGAAATTCATGTTAATGTTCATGAAGGCAATTTTGGACACATTGTTTTGGGTAAAATGTAAGAATATGGTACAATTGTAGAACAGATGGGGTGGTGCTGTGGAGCAGATGTTGGGACAGCACAATAGCCCAAAAGTTGTAGCAGTAAATTGGCAAGTGCAACAGGACCACTGGGTGGTACAGTGATTGGATCAGCACAGCGGTCCCGTGGCTGGAGCAGCCTCATGTTCTGATTGCTAAAACTTCATTATAGTTTGGCTGTCCTGAACAGCACAGTGGTCCAGTGGCTGGAGGAGCACAGTTGTCTGGTGGCCAAAGCACCATCTTAGTTTGGTGGTCGTAGAGCAGTGGATGGTGTCAGTAGAGCCAGTTGCTAGAGTAGCACAGTGGTCCAGTGAATAGAGCAGCACAGTCGTCTGGTGGCTAAAGCACCACATTAGTTTGGTAGCTGGAGCAACATGAGTAAAAAATCCCCCCAAAAAAATCATGCTAGAGTAGCACAGTGGTCTGGTGGCTGGAGCAGCACAGTGGTCTGGTGGCTGGAGCAGCACAGTGGTCTGGTGGCTGGAGCAGCACAGTGGTCCGGTGGCTGGAGCAACACAGTGCTGTGGTCCAGTAGATAGAGCAGCACAGTGGTCTGATAGTTGGAACAGCACAGTGGTCCGGTGGCTGGAGCAACACAGTGCTGTGGTCCAGTAGATAGAGCAGCACAGTGGTCTGATAGTTGGAACAGCACAGTGGTCTAGTGGCTGGAGCAGCACAGTAGCCCAATGGATGGAGCAGCATTTGGTCTGATAGCCGGAGTAAAAAGTTAGCATAACTGTACAGGTTTAACTTTTTTTTCAAAAAAAATCCATATTAAAAAAATCCATATACCTCCCAAGCCGCTGCATTATATATCCCTATGCCTCCCCAGATCCTACATTCTGTTTTCCTATACCTACCTAGCTCTTTTCATATTCCTCCCTAGCTTCTATATTTTGTATCCCTATACTTCTCCAGATCCCAGATTGTGTTGCCTATACCTCTATCGAACCTACATTGTGTTTATAGCACTCCAGATCACATATTTTGTTTCCCATTACCTCTCCAGAGCCTACATTGTGTTCCTCTATACCTCCCCTATGCCTGCATTGTGTCCACCTAAACGTCTCTAGCCCCTACATCATGTTTCCTTATAATTTACCAGTTTCGACATTGTGTTTTCCTATATCTCACTAGATTCTACATTTTGCTTTTCTATAGCTACCATGCTCCTGCATTGTGTTTCCCAAAAACCATCCAGGCTCATATGTTGTGTTTCCCTAAACCTCTCCAGATTCCACATTGTGTTTCTCTATACTTTTCCAACTCCTACATAATTTTTCCTATACCTCACCAGCTCGTATCTGATTCCCCATATCTCTCCAGGTTCTACATTGTATTTCTCTATACCTACCAAGCTCCCGCGTTGTGTTTGCTGACACTCCTCCAACTCCTATGTTGTGTTTCCCTAAACCTCTGTAGATCCTACACTGTGTTTCCCTATACTTCTCCACTCCAGCTCCCACACTGTGTTCCCTATCCCTCTCCAGCTTGGAAATGCTCTGTATGGTAACTGATGGAGTAATAAGACATGGTTGCATAGCAAGCGATCTCTTATCTTATAACATCCTTTCTGCATGAGCAACTTTTTTTACATGCAACTACAGTGCACAAAATGCCATTAACAACTCAAATTAAACAGGAAAATCAAGTTAAATTAAAAAGCAATACACAGAACTAAAACAACCAAACGTGTTGTGATCAATGAAATGGAAACAGTTCAGTTGTGAAAAGCGCTGCATATCATTACAGAGCGGATATTAATCACTCGAAGTGTTATTCATCAACGTCTACTGTAAAAATGATTAAATCTAGAGATTGCTTCGTTCAATTAAAAGTCTAAACTGTGAAACGCATTTTACCTCAAAAGGAAACTATACACTTTTCAACACTCATTTGTAATCTGCAACTCCTGTAAAGACAGCCCTGGAATATTAACGAACGACACCAGTAAAAGCCATTCTGATTTTTCTGTATAGTAAGTTCTGTAAGATATTAAAGCTTTCAGCTCTAAAGCTCTTATACTTTATGTGAAGTCTGGGTTTGCAACTTTCATGTAGAAACAGTTTAAAGTAAGGATACACTGATACCAAGCATTTGCACGAGTATCGGTACTTGTGTATGTGTGTAGAAAAGGGGAAAGTGCCATCTAGTGGGCAGTTTAACCACTTCAATACAGGGCACTTACATACCTCCCAACCATCCCTGATTTCGAGGGACTGTCCCGGGTTTGGAAAAAAGTCTCTCTGTCCCTCTTTCCTCCTCATTTGTCCCTCATTTTGGTTTTCAAAAAGTGTTTCCCAGTGCTAAACCTTTCATACAATTTCTAAATTGCTGCATCTGTAAATTTCAAAAGCCAATATAAAGTAATAGTAGTGGTAAAAAATAAATAAAAAAAGCACTTGTGGGCTTAACTAACCATTTATTTGTATAATTCTCCTTTAGGGGGGGCATGGCAGGAGGTGTGTCCCATGCCTACATACTTTTGCTAAAAGGTGTCCCTCGTTCCCATCTCAAAAAAGTTGGGAGGTATGGGTACTTAAACCCCCTCCCTGCCCAGACCAATTTTCAGCTTTCAATGCTCTAGCACTTTGAATGCCAATTACTCAGTTATGCAACACTGTACCCAAACAATTTTTTTACACAAATAGAGCTTTCTTTTTTAGTTGTTTATTTTTTGCGATATAAGTGAAAAAAAAGCAATTTGGAAAAAAAAAACTCACTTTTTTTTAGTTTATTTTACAAAATTTTGTAAATAAGATTTTTTTTTTTTGTATACATTTGTGCTACAAATTATACTGCTACATATCTTTGGTAAAAATAACCTAAATTAGTAGATATTATTTAGTGTGAAGGTTATAGTGTCTACAAGCTATGGTGCCAATCATTGAAATTTGATCACACCTGATGTACTGACGACCTATCTCATCTCTTGAGGCCCTGAAATGTCAGGACAGCACAAATACCCCCCCCCCCCCCCCAAATGACCCCTTTTTAAAAGTAGACAGTACAAGGTATTTAGTAAGAAGCATGGCAAGTTTTTTTTGAAGTTGTAATTTTTTCCCACAATTCATGGGAAAATGAAGAAATTATTATTTATTTTTTTACACAAAATTTGTCATAATAACAAGTTATTTCTCACACACTGCATATACACACTTCCAATTACACCCTAAAACACATTCTCTACTCCTCTTGAGTATGGCGATACCACATGTGTGAGACTTTTTCACAGCCTGGCCACATATAGAGGCCCAACATGCAGGGAGCACCATCAGGCGTTCTAGGAGCATAAATTACACATATCATTTCCTAATAATCTTTTACACTTTTGAAGGCCCTGGAGCACCAGGACAGTAGAATTACCCACAAAATGACCCCATTTTGGAAAACAAAAACAAATACCCCAACTTATATTCTATGAGGCATAATGAGTCTTTAAATCTGATGGGCTGCAGATAGGTACTCGGGTAATCTGATGGGCTAGAGACAGGTACTGTTCTGCAGATAGGTACTTGGGTATCCTGGGCTGGAGACAGGTACTCGGGTACTCTGATGTGCTGCAGATAGGTACTCGGGGACTCTGGGATGGAGATAGCTACTTGGGTACTGTGGACTGGAGACAGCTACTCCGGTACTCTGATGAGCTGTAGACAGGTATTCGGGTACTCTGATGGGCTGGAGACAGGTACTCGGGTACTCTGATGGTCTACAGATAGGTACTCAGGTACTCTGGGCTGGTGGTAGGTACTTGGGTACTCTGATGGGCTGGTAACAGGTACTTGGGTAATCTGGGCTGGAGACATGTATTTGGGTACTCTGATGGGCTGGAGACAGGTACTCAGTTACTCTGGGCTGGGGACAGGTACTCGGGTACTATTAGGGGTTGTGACAGGTACTCGGGTACTCAGATGGGCTGGTGACAGGTACTCTGATGGGCTGGTGACAGGTAATCTGATGGCTGGTGACAGGTCCTTTTTTATTGAGGGCAATCAGTGTGTATTGGTGTGTACTGTAGGTGGTTACTAGCTGTTACCGCAATCTTCTCTTCACACGCAATCAGTTGGTGAGGAGGAGAACCCAGTAACCGCTAGTTACTGCGGCTTGTTTACATTCTGTGACCGGCTGTGATTGAACACAGCCGGTCACATGGTAAAGAGCAGAGTGCACGAAGACAGTGCTTGTGACTGGCTGTGATTGGACACAGCTGATTACATGGTAAAGAGACATTTTATTGGCTCTTTACACTGATCAGAGATTGGTTGTGTCCCGAGGGACATGACTCATCCCCAATCGCCGCGCTGCATGCCTCCAGGGGGCACACAAGAACAGCAGGAACGGGCGGATGTCTTATGATGTCCACCCGGAGGGACAGAGTGTTCCTGCTGGCGTCATATTATTATGGCCCATAATGGAAGTGGTTAAAAAATGTTAGAACTCACAGTACATATCTGGTCACATGCAAAAAAATCTACATAGGTGTTCCGGTCCACCAATGATAGAAAATCACGACCACTGGAGGTGCTTACAGGGCTGGAGGGGATGTAGAGGCAGTCATGGGGTCCCAGAACTTCTCCTCTAGACCTGTGAGCAACTCCAGCAGCCCTGATTTGCTATCATCGAGGGACCGTGACACCTATAAAAATATTTTGCATGTACCCTGTACCCTGACCCCTGTACCCTGTCCTACTGACCCCAGGTCCTCCATCCTGACTCCTGTACCCTGCCCTACTGATCCCGGGTCCTCTGTCCTGCTGACCCCTGTACCCTGCCCCACTGACCCCTGGTCCTCCATCCTGACCTCTGTACCCTGCCCTACTGACCCCTGGTCCTCTGACCTGCTGACCCCTGGTCCTCCATCCTGCTGACCCCTGTACCCTGCCCTACTGACCACTGGTCCTCTGTCCTGCTGACCCCTGTACCCTGCCCTACTGACCCCTGGTCCTTATTCCTGACCCCTGTACCCTGCCCTACTGACTCCTGGTCCTCCTTCCTGACCCCTGCACCCTGCCCTACTGACCCCCTATCTTCTGTCCTGCTGACCCCTGTACGTTACCCTACTGACCCCCTGTCTTCTGTCCTGCTGACCCTTGTACCTTGCCCTACTGACTTCCCCTGTCTTCCGTCCTAGTGACTCCCTGTCTTTCGTCCTGCTGACCCCCTTTACCATGGTTTACTGACCCTCTATCTTCCATCCTGCTGACCCCTGTACCCCGCCCTACTGACTCCCTGTCTTCCATCCTGCTGACTCCTTTACACTGCTCTACTGACCCCCTATCCTCTGCCCTTGTGATGCATCTTCTCTGTCCTGCTGATCCCCGTGCACTGCCCTGCAGACCCTTCTCCTCTCCCATTCCTGTCCACCACACTCCTTAAGCCCCTTCCACTGTTAAGAGTTTGGCCCCACCCATACGTTACATGCGCCGCAAATTACTTCCTCCCTCAAGTGTCCCTTATTCCAAAGTTCAATAGTTGGGAGGTGTGATGTAGTACCAGCAGCCAGAAGAAGCAAAATCCAAACCATCTAATCCCTTTCTGCAAATTTGATGTGTGGTGTTTAGTCCCTGGAAAGCCTGCTATCAGTTTCTCAGCATAGGAAGGTTACTGCAGAGTTATAACTATGTGTGATGGGACCCCATAACATACCATTAAAGGCCTCACGTGCGCTTCACTCAATGTCCTCAATGTAGTGACAGAAATTTCAAGTGGTTAAAACAGCTGAAGCTTAAGCTTGGGGCCATTTTTTTAATTAAAATGTCAGTAGAGCCACTTGATTGCTTAATGTACCACTTAGGGTCGTCCTTTGATAAATGAACCCATAATTTCATAATTTCCAGGTTTAGAGCTTTCATTTCCTGCCTGCTATGGTTGGGTAAGAAGCCAATTGGGCACAACTCATTCTTGATTAACTGTAATGGAGGGGAGGGGAGAAATTTCTTCAAAAAAAGGACCTGTCATCTGCCCATACAATTACATAGAAGATTTGTTAGCCCCCTTGTAACAGCAATAAAGTGGCCCCATGCACACATGCAAATGCAATGCATGCGTAGGGTGTGCACACCTACGTAAACAGAGATTGCACAACACAGGTGAGGGGTTGTGTGAGCGTCAGAGTGACAGCAGTAATTTTAGGGCCATCATTCAAGGCTAACGATAAATTAATAACCTGTAAAGTAGGTGTAGGCAACCATCGCGAGGCAGCGATCTACTTTACAACATGAAAGAGATCACAGATCACCGGGGTTTGACGCCCTTTATATATTTTAAGAAATTAACTAGCAATGTCCTTGTAAAGATATAAACTGGCATGCACAAAGTCCTGACCTCAACCTGATAGAACACATTTGGGATGAATTAAGTGGAGACTGTGAGCCAGGCCTTCTAGTCCACATCAGTGTCTGACCTCACAAATGCACTTCTGGAAGAATGGTCAAACATTCCCATAGACACACCCCTAAACCTTGTGGACAGCCTTCCTAGAAGAGCTGAAGCTGTTATAGCTGCAAAGGCTGGGGCTAACTCAATATTGAACCCTACGGACTAAGACTGGGGTGCCATTAAAGTTCATGTTCAAGTAAAGGCAGGCGACCCAATACTTTTGGCAATATATATATACAGCCCTCAAATTTTCCACTCGCCTACTCGCATTTTGCGAGTGGAAAATGACGTCTTGCGAGCTGGGCTGCTTGGTAGTGGTGGGGCGAGCATCGGGAGCCGTTCTCCCAGTGATCGCCCCGATTGCAGAGAGCATGGAGGAGGAGGAGACCCGCGGGTTCGCAGAGCGGTATAACACGCTATAATAACAGCTTACATTGAAATCCGCTCTGCTCGCCGTGACACAGCCCCTCCTGACCCCGTGCCTGTGATAGACAATATGCCTCCCCGCATTGGACCCGTGTTCTGTCTATCACAGGCGCGGGGTCAGGAGGAGGCTGGGCTGTGTGTCACGGCGAGCAGAGCGGAGGCAATTACAATGTAAGCTGTTATAGCGTCACGTGCTATACCGCTCTGCGATCCCGCGGGGCTATCCTCTTCCTCCTGTCATGATCCGGCTGCCAATGGGGACACAATGAGTCTGCAATGTTGGGCACAGTGAATCTGCAATGGGGGCACAGTGAATCTGCAATGGGGGCACAGTGAATCTGCAAGGGGGGCACAGTGAATCTGCAAGGGGGGCACAGTGAATCTGCAAGGGGGGCACAGTGAGTCTGCAAGGGGGGGCACAGTGAGTCTGCAAGAGGGGCACAGTGAGTCGGCAATGGGGGCACAGTAAGTCGGCAATGGGGGCACAGTAAGTCGGCAATGGGGGCACAGTAAGTCGGCAATGTTGGGCACAATGAGTCTGCAATGTTGGGCACAATGAGTGCAATGTAGGGCACAGTAAGTCTGCAATGGGGGCACAGTGAATCGGCAAAGGGGGCACGGGGTGTCTGCAAAGGGGGCACGGTGAGTCTGCAAAGGGGGCACGGTGAATCTGCAAAGGGGGCACGGTGAGTCTGTAATGTTGGGCACTGTGCGGCTGCAATGTTGGGCACGGTGAGGCTGCAATGGTGGGCACGGTGAGGCTGCAATAGTGGGCACGGGTCACGATGCAACAGTGGGCACGGGTCACGCTGCAATGATGGGCACGGGTCACGCTGCAATGATAGGCACAGGTGAGCCTGCATTGATGGACACTGGTGAGGCTGTGCTGAGTGGAACTAATAAAGTTGTTGTTAATATTTATTTTTTGTAACTTAATTCTGCATAAAACATTTAGGTGTAATTTCACGAGATAATTTGTGAGGGCGTGATTAGTGGCATAAGTAGGGGCAGGGTAGGGGTTGGGTGAGGAAACTGCTGGTGAGTAACCCTTGAGGCTTGGCTAGTGGCTCAGGGCTTGAAATTTTGAGCCCTGTATATATATATATATATATATATATATATATATATATATATATATATATATATATATATATATATATAGACACACAGCATTTTTTGTCCTCCTCCTACAAAGTCTGATATTTTTTTCAGCACTCTTTTGAAGACAGGGTGGATAAGTAATAACAGAGATGGGTCATGAGTCTTTGATTTAAAGGGATTTGTAAAATAAATATACTATCATTTTAAAGTTAAATGAAAGTGATTATAACATCCTCTAATAACTTACACACCTCAGTCATGTGCTAAAATGTGGCTTTCACGATTTCAAATCTTGGCACTGATTCCTGGCACACATTGCAAGGAGCTAAGATAACTTAAAAAAGCAACTATGCCTTCCATGTCTAATTGCAAATGTCAGCCTGTTATATTTAAGCTCGCCAAGTGAACATTATTCCAAGAAAGAAAAGAGCTTTGCAGGGATGATATTGTACATACTGGTTTCCTGGATTAAACATTTAAGATGTATGGCAACAAAAGAAGCTGCATTAACCAAGTCAGGTTGAAGAGGTTTGCCAATAAAATATGCTTTGTAAGCACAACATACAGAAAAATGCTTTAAAGATCCAAATTCTAAATTTGGCCTAAACTTTCGTCTGTAGCTCTAATTTTAAATCATGCATTAATTATGTTTATGAAAGTCGTTTTCTAAAATGAGGTCTCTTTGATGCCAGAAACAAAGTCAATAAACTTTAGAGAAGATATAAGAATAGCTAACACCAGTGGCGCTAAAAGCAAAAGTTTTTTTTTTTTTGAAGGTGTAGTTGGGTCCATCTCTTACTGGGTGTTTATAGGTATCCTGAATTATGTTGATGGGATCTCCTGAGCATCCACGGACTGTAACAAACCAAACGTCTTATGCGGCGTACACGCGCTCAGACTTTGCGGCGGGATTGTCCTCCGGACCTAGTCCAGCGGACAAACCGCCGGACTTTCCAGCGGAGCTCCGCCGGACTTTACGAGCGTGTGGACTGGCCCACACACGCCCGGACTTCTCCGGCAGACAATCCACGGGAAAAAGTCTGTGGGACTTTTGGAAATGAACGGACTTGCCGACACACGATCGGAAAGTCTGTTCATTTAGAACGTAACTGCAGGTAGACGGGACTAGCGAAGGCAGTGAATGCCGCCGTGCTAGCCCCGTTACCTGGCATGGATTTAAAGGGAATCCCCACGCCGAAAAAACGGCATGGGGGCCCCCCCCAAATCCATCTCAGACCCTTATCCGAGCACGCAGCCTGGCCGGCCAGGAAAGGGGTGGGGACAAGCGAGCGCCCCCCCCCTCCTGAGCCGTACCAGGCCGCGTGCCCTCAACATGGGGGGTGCCCCGGGGAAAGGGGGCCGTGCGGCCCCCCCACCCCAAAGCACCTTGTCCCCATGTTGATGAGGACAAGGGCCTCTTCCCGACAACCCTGGCCGTTGGTTGTCGGAATCTGGGAGCCCCCTTTAATAAGGGGACCCCCAGATCCCGGCCCCCCACCCTATGTGAATGAGTATGGGGTACGATGTACCCCTACCCATTCACCTAAGGTGTAAAAGTGTAAATAAAAAAAACACAATTTTTTTTAAATATTTTATTGCACTGCTCCGGGGGTCTTCTTCCGTCTTGGGGGGTCTTCTCCATAATTTCTTCATAATAAGTCTTAACTTAAAACTTAGTCCGCCGGACTTTTGGCGGGAAAAAGTCCACCAGCGCCCACACACGGGCGGATTGTCCGGCGGACTCCAGTCCGGCGGACAATCCCGCGGGAAAGTCCGCTCGTGTGTACGCCGCATTATACTACCTGCTAAACAGAGCTCTTCCTCTATTCATCTGGGGCATCAAAAGGTCATCCAGTTTCCAGGGAGAAGATGTCAAATTGGTCCACCGCTTGGTTTATTATACATGCCATTAAAAGATCTCAACACCTTTTAAAGTCCCTTCCTTTTTTTGCAAATAGTTTTTTCACATCCCATAAAAAGCGCCCAATAATAAGAAAACAAATGGTAGCAAAGGGGTTGATTAGACTGTAGGCAGGTTGCCTACTGAAGTTAGTTAGCCAGCTTGGCTGCCCAAGCCAGGGGAAAGGTGTTAATGTTTTTGCCGCTTTTCTAGGCAAGTATGCAGGGGTTTTCTTGGGGTCTGGCCTCTTTCTTCCTGTGTATACAAAAAGGGGAGAGGTAAGATTCCAGAGGGAGCAGGTGTGTATGGGAACAATTGAAGGAAATTGCTGGGACCTGTGCTCCATCACCAGAAACACTGACACATTGGAACCCTGTAACAATGAACATCTCCAGTCTGGGTTCCCCAATTTTAGACTTCATCCACAAAGACTGTACCTATGCAGTTATGCTGGGGTAGCCACAATTAGTGTCAGTTAGAAGTGGGACGTTTTACCCTGTTGCCTATATCATGCTAAGTTTCCAGTAAAGTGTTTCAATCGCTTTGAGCCTGGTCTTAAGTTATTAAAGGGGTGCATGTTGGGTCTTGGCGTATTCTCAAAGAACATTGGTCTGTAATAGCACTATAGGGTGCCGAAAGCAAAGGACTAGTCACCAGTTCCATGCAGTTGATCTTCTTTTTATTACTGACTTACCATCCCTTGTTCTGCACTGTGCTTCTGTGTGGAGGCAGCCATCTTGACAGAGGCAGGATTTCACTTTCTTATGTCAGAGATGCCACCGGTGATTGGTGATCTGGTGTCTGAAGGGTGTAACGATTAATGTTAAAGACGCATAAGCATAAGGAGAGGTGAAGGAAGCATAGATCCATGGAATACATGCACTGAATATCCACAGAAACAGCTTCCTCTCCAACAAGGAGAACAGTGAGCTGCACAGTAGTGACATCACAAAATCTTACTCCAAATCTACTGAGATTAGCAATGAGAGGCAGCCGTGCTGTAGATGATCTCACACTGTAGATATACAAACATAAGGCAGATATACAAATATAATTGTAGTTCCACTTTTGCAGTTGAATCTACAAAAAAAGAAAGAAAAAAAAACTATATTGTATGTTTGTTATGTGTTCCCATTCAGACAGAATATCTAAAAATAATATTTAAAAATATGTTTCTTAACTTTCTAGTTGTTTCTTTGGCGTAAGTTTATACAGGACTGCAAGCTATTCTGAACAATGTCAAAGTTGGGATGGACTGAGATAAAATGCATAACATACAATGCACCACCCAAGCCTTGAGATCTAGTACAGACAGGGTTAATTATGTAAAACATTGCTCTCCAGCCACCTCCTTGACATTATGTAGAAGGAAAAGCTAGATGCCATAATAAGTATGTAAGAAACAAGTAAACAGTAAGCTGCAATTTTTTTTTTTTTTTTTTAAAGTTATAGTATGTGAATGAGAAGATGTAACTGATATAAAGTTGGGTTTAGCTCAATTTGGCTACAAACCTGGAATTTCATTTTAGTGCACAAGAGTTCCTAGCCACATGAAGTGTAATGCTATTTTTATGGAGGAATTCAAGTAAAATGGTAAACCTTTCAGTCTACTGCTAAGGCAAAGATAACAGTCTTATGCCGCGTACACACGACCGGTTTTGCCGTCGGAATTAAATCCGAAGGTTTTTTCGACGGAATTCCGACAGAATTCAGCTCAAGCTGTCTTGCATACACACGGTAACACCAAATTCCGATGGTCAATAATGCAGCGACGTACAACGGCACTATAAAAAGGAAGTTTAATGCTTCCGAGCATGCGTTGAACTGTTTCCGAGCATGCGTCAGAATTTTGCTCGTCGGAATTGCATACACACGAACGGAATTTCCAATAGAAACTTTTTACGTCGGAAAAATTGAGAACATGCTCTCAATCTTTTGCTGGCCGAAATGCCGGCAGGAAAAGTCCGATGGAGCATACACACGGTCGCATTTTCCGATGAAAAGTTCTCATCGGTCTTTTGCTGGCCCAAATTCCGGGGCAATAGATGTTCCCTATAGGATAGCAAATCACTTTTTTGAGTATAGGTCCACTTGAAAGGGTTAGTTCACCTTTACCAAAAAATTGCCTATGCGGGTAAGGGGTGGATGTAGACAAAAACAAACTGTGCTTTGTTGGCTAATGCCCTTGCTATAGGTATAGGCCATGTACATTCCTCCTGAAGGATGGTAAAAAAAACTCTCACATATGGTATCATCCTGTCCTGCTTTGTTGCCAGGACATTACTAAGACACTCCCAGCTGTTGCTGCTCATCCCCACCATCATAGGAGCAAGCTCTTTCTCCAATTAAGACCCCTTCACATGCACTCTTTTTTCCCCTTCGCAGTAGCCTTGAACTTAGCAATGCTGTGACGAAGGAGATAGTGGACCAGTCATGTGTAGGAGTTAGAGAACTCACTCCTGTGATGGGGGGGGGGGGGTGAGCAATAACAGCTGACAGTGTCCAGCAAAGTCCTGTCAACAAGGCACAATGGCAGGTGCTAGCTCTAATGCCCCGTACACATGGTCGGATTTTCCAACGGAAAATGTCTTATCGGACAATGTTGTCGGAAATTCCGACCTTGTGTAGGCTCCATCTGACTTTTTCCGTCGGATTTTCCGACGGACAAAGTTTTATCTCCTGCTCTCAAATTTTCCGACAACAAAGTCCTATCGGACTTTTTCCGATCGTGTGTAGCAAATTCTGACGGACAAAGTGCCATGCATGCTCAGATCACATTACAAGACCAAAGCTATTGGCTACTAGCCTCTACGTAGTCCAGTCGTAGGCAACAAACGTCACCACGTTCAGAATGATCAGATTTTCCGACAACTTTGTCCGACCGTGTGTATGCAACACCAGTGTCGGACAAAATCCGTTGGATTTTCTGACCGCGTGTACGGGGCATAAGAGTTTATCAGCCAGGCTTCAGGAGGTATTGTACATATCCTGTTTCCCCTAAAATAAGACCTAGCGTGATTGTCGGTGATGGCTGCAATATAAGCCCTACCCCCAAATAAGCCCTACCCTAAAAATAAGACCTACAAGGACTTTAACTAGGGCTTATTTTGGGGGGTAGGGCTTATATTGCAGCCATCACGACAATCACGCTAGGTCTTATTTTCGGGGAAACAGGGTAGATGGCCTACACCTATAGCAAGGGCATCATTCAACTTTAGTCAAACTTAAACAGTTTGTTTTTTATCTACAGGCACTCCTTACCAGCATTGACAGTTTTTTGGTAAAAGGTGAACAAATTTTCTGTTTAAGGTATGAATGTTTTTGGGAGAAGAACAGTTCTTGCAGCCCACAATGACCAATCAGAGGCTTTTTCTCTTCTTTCAAGAGAAATCTAAGTATAATTGCAAGAATCTGTTTTGCTGCCCTAAGCAATAAGAACTTTTTTTTCTTTCAGACATTTTTAATGATAACCTATTAGGACAGAAATACACAAGTTTCCATTTCTAACTTGTTTTTGATGGGGATAGCAGAATCACTGATTGATCTGGGACAAATAGGCAACCAGCAAAGTTGGTTCTCCTGATCTGAATATGTATTCTGGGATTGCACCATATCAGTGTTCATATTTTTATGCAGACCATGGTTCTTTATGCAGAGAGCCCATTGTTTTTTTTTTTACATTTTTCCCCAACCTCCAGTTAGCGAAAATAACAAATTCCTGTACAAAAAGTATGCTTTCCCATAACAGTTTTCATTAAAACACAGAAGAGCAATACATTCCATTCCAAACTGCTTAACTTAACATTTACCTGACATTAAGGGAAAATTCAGCTTATAAACGGCCCTGCAGCCGAATCTCATTCCAAGTCTGCTTGGGCTGTAATGTCTCTACTTTTAAAACCAGCCATGCAAATCCAACATCTCGAAAACTTGAATTCCTCACCTCACAGAGTCCTGGAACATCGCAAAAGTGGATTCTGCAAATGAATTCAAGCCACGGACAATATTATTCACAGCGCGAGCCAGAGATCAGCTAACGCTAAAGAACAACCAAACCCAAATACCTATTTTTGTCTGACTTTATTTTTCCCAAGTCGCATTTTTAAATGTTTATTTAAGGTGTAGAAAAACTGGAAAGGAGGAGAGAAAGGAAAGTCAATGGGAAATACTGTATATTTAAATGATTGGAATGACCAAGTGCAGTGCCTAATTCCCTTAAAATCTTTTGTCACAGAATTACAAACTTGCATGAAGACCAGGTTCTTAAACAGGATACATTGTACTAGCAATGGCAATGACAACTCGCTATGTGCACTTTCTGCTATTTGATTTCTACCAACTTCACACAGCATAACTAAAGGCGTTTGGAGTTAGAGATGAGCAAATGCACCCCGGTGGAGATTTTCAGGAACTTTGTTGAATCCTGCATGAAGTCTGAAAAAAGCAATATACTGTAAAAGAGAAAAGTAAGGAAAGTCAATAGGAAATACTCAATACTAAAATCAGTGGCAGACCGTCCATCAGGGGCGCCCGGGTGCCACCCCCTCTCTCCTGGCCACCCCCTATATGCAGTGGATAGATTCATGCATAGCATGAATCTATCCACTCCATCACAGAGGATGCAACCGAAGTCCACCCAGATGTGTTGCAACGGCGAATGAATATTCGCTGTTGCAACACTGATCCTCCTCCCGGCCAATCGGGAAGCAGGTATGAAACCCGTTTCCCGATTGGCCAAAACGTCAGGTGATCCTATTGGACATCTAGGGCCAGGAGGAGCAGAGAGGAGAAGCACTGGAGAGGAGAGGACACCGGAGTAGCTTTCTCCGTGCCCACCACGCTTAAGGACAGGGCTAGAAGATGGGCGCATCAGCTCCAACCGCTGCTCTCACTTTCCGCATCCAGGGTCAGAAAGTGGTGGTGGGGGGGTTTGCTGAGGATGTTAGTGCCGTGCCACACAGGGGTAGGGGCAGTTGTGCTAGTGCCGCTCCACCGGGGGGGGGTTGTTTGCCGCCCCCACCTCCCCCCAAAAAAAACCCCAGCCACCGCTGAGATGCAGAAATGCAGAATGGCCCTGCCGCATACCTTAAATTGACAAAATGGAAGAACTCATAAGCATCGCAAAAGATTCCTCATCCAAATTCACGTCCACTTGGACATCCACTTGGGCATGTTGGATACATTTTTAAATAACTGAAACATATAAAACTATGCTAAGCCCCCCAACCCTACCCAGCTGAAGCAAAATAGATCTGCAATCCATGATAGGGATCCCCAAACTGAAAAAATCATCTATGATGGTTATTTCAAGCTAATGTATAGTTTAGTAGATGGGAAGTCCTCCCTTCTCAGAAGTCTACTTGATATTTATTCATATGTTGCTATATTCATGTTATATACATGGAACTATGAGGGTTATGACTTACCTTATGTATCATTCCTGATATGTACATCTTATGATGCTTCTCACCACATTGTACCTATTGATTGATATCTAACCATGCTCTGTAAATTGGCATACTTCTTTTCAACAAAACCATTTTGGTGAAAAAAAAAAAAATTATAGGAATGACCAAGTACAGTGCCTACTTCCCTAAACGTCTTCTGTCACATCATCCCAGACTTGTATAAAGACCATGAACCAGGGATAGATGCTTTACTCATGGCTCCAATCTCTCAACTAATCTCTTAATATAGGTTGGACTTGATGGACTTGTGTCTTTTGTCAACCTCCCCTACTATGTAACTATGTAACTCTCATCAATGACAGATGAGAGCAGGTTCTTTACTGTCATAGGCTCATAGAATCAACTCTACAGGAACTTCAAAAGAAGAAAGTGAACTGCTTAATGTATTAAGCACCCTCTATCTGTTTAATCATTAGTCCAAAAAAGAGACCATTCAATCCAAGATGTCAACACCGCAATGTGTTTCACTCAGCAAGGAGCGCAATCATTCAATTAAGCTCCTTGCCGAGTGAAACGCGTTGATGTGTTTGCATCTCAAATTAAGTGGTCTTTCTGTTGGACTGAAGAATAAATATGAAGTGGTAATGCAATGAGACGTTCTTTTTGGAGTTGTATAAAGACCAGGTTCTTAGATTGTTCCGTTTGTCTGCCTCCTCCACTGCCATGTTTGGCACCTTTTGGGGGGAGTGGGAGCGGGTACCTGGTTTTGACAGGTACCCATTCCTTTTCCCTGCTCAGTTTGCTATCGTGAAGTGAACAGAACGTTTGGACCCCCGGCCCATTCACAAAGTGCAGCATGATTTGCACATGCGTAGTAGAAAATCGTCTCTGAAGCCGCAAGACTTCACTGCCAGCTTCCCTTAGCCAAGATGGGAGTGCCAGCACCCGAGAGTCGATTGAAGAATCAGATCGGGTAAGGACACCACTTGAAGCCTGGACAGGTAAGTGCCCTAATAGTAAAAGTCAGTCTTTTAATTTGGGGGGGGGGGGGCGTAATCCCACTGAAGACTATGGGGCAGATGAATCTTGATAATCATATCTGGACATTCCCAAGGCTAAGAGGCAAGGGATTGTTTAAAAAATGCCATAGGGGACATGTGTAAATGTAAAAAAAAAATGTGCAGCTGAGAGAGGGTCCTCTTTTTATTGTGACTTTGAGGGTGACATGGGAAAAGTACAAATCCTTTAGGTTACATGCAACGCAGTATTTAGGTATTACATATTTTTAGATTGCTGTTTTAACTTTTACATTTACCTTACATACAAACAGCAGCACCCAAAAAGGATTAATTTCAACTTGGAAAAAAAGGCCTTTTCAGGTAGTTTTGGTTGTGCCACTTGATTTTTTTATCCAGCACTAATGGGCATAAGCAAAATGGTGAAAGTGGCAGTCTCAACAAATCTAAAAGCAACAATAAAGCTAAAGTTCTCAACTTTGCACAAACTGGCCAGTGGCACAGTTTCATTGTATAAAGGAAATAATCAGGCCACACACTGATGATATCACTGTTGTTAAAAAATACTTTATTCCATATAATCCCAACTGTCCTCCTGGTGTTCCAACGTGTTTCACCCAAAAGGGGCTTAATCATGGAGACACAGCTTATTAGTATGTGTGATTTTTTTCACAATACAGCACTGCATTGCCTTAAAAGTTTAATAAAATGTCAAAACAAAGTGTGCCAAACACCTCAACACTATAAACCCACATTCCCCAAGCCACCTTGTACCTAATTCTTGTATACCCTATTATTCTTAAAATATAGACCCCCCCCCATATATGTGGTTGGTAAAACACGAAGGCTTGAATTTCTGCAGAATTCTTCAATGGTGATAGTGCAGTTACCTGTTACCCCTCCTCCTCACTGTCCTCATCTTCAGCAGTTTTCCACGGAACATGCAACATCCCAGGCTAAACACTGCCACACTGTCACCATTACCACCTCCTTCCACTTCTCCTGGCCTATTTCATTGCTCTAGCACTGTAAAGGTGCCACACAGTGTTTCAGGGGAAAAAGTGATGGCACAATGCATGGGTGAAAGCAGAACGAAGAAAATGGAAGGGGGGGGTGGAGTTCTGTAGCCAGGGGGAAAAAGCCAACAGCAATAGTGATAAGTCCTATTTGCAATCTTGCCATACCTCTTCCTTGATTAAAGTAATCCTTATCTTGTTTATGCTGCTTTCAGACTGATGTGGTGCGGTTTGACTGCACCAAGGGTGCACCACGCCTTACCCATGTGTTTGGAGTGGGTTTGCTGCACTTTCGCATGGAGGTATAGTATGTCCTGTGTGTGTGGTGCACTTTCTGAAAACGCACCAAAGATGCAGCATGCAGGAGTTTTGGTGTGCTTTCATAAAATGCACCAAAACTGCAGGACACAGTATAAGCATCGGAGCAAAAGCAGCCTTACTTTTCTTTGTCCTCCTCCTCAAGAGTACAGAGAAGCCACTTTCATTTACAGAACTGTTATTGGACCCCTTTCCTCATTTCCAAGGGCACATTGAGGTGACTTGCCTACAAGTGTTGCTAATGTGCCCTCCTCGTTGAAAAGGACACATAGAAGCCATGTATTTATACTCCTTCACAAGGGTGCTTTGCAGCTGCCACTGCCACTTGCTGCTAATCTCACCTGGCCAATCACCTGGCTATGAGGATTTGGTGGAATTATTTGGACACTGCTATCCACAGGGCCATTCCACAGAGCTCTGCGGTGTTTATTTTATTTTTTTTTTTTCATGGGCCTTTTCCGCATACAGTGCCTTGAAAAAGTATTCACACCTCTTGAAATTTTGGGGGGGGGGGGGGGGCTGCAGAGATTGTCAGCTCAGGTGGGAGAATCTGTCCACAGGACAACTATTATTTGTACACTCCACAAATCTGGCCTTTACGGAAGAGTGGCAAGAAGAAAGCCATTGTTCAAAAAAATCAATAAGAAGTGAAAGAAGGTGCTCTGGTCAGATGAGAGCATAATTTAACTTTTTGGCCTAAAAGCAAAATGCTATGTGTGGCGGAAAACTAACACTGCACATGACCCTGAACACACCATCCCCACCATGAAACATGGTGGTGGCAGCAGGTAGGGATGCTTTTCTTCAGCAGGGACAGGGAAGCTGGTCAGAGTTGATGGGAAGATGGATGGAGCCAAAGACAGTGCAATCTTAGAAGAAAACCGGTTAGAGTCTGCAAAAGACTTGAGAGTGGGGAAGAGGTTCACCTTCCAACAGGACAACGGCCTTAAACATACAGCCAGAGCTACAATGGAATGGTTTAGATAAAAGCATATTAAAGTATTAGAATGGCCCAGTCAAAGTCAAGGCCTAAATCCAATTGAGAATCTGTAATACTTGAAAATTGCTGTTCACAGATGCACTCTGTCTAATTTGACAGAGTTTGAGCTATTTTGCAAAGAAGAATGGGCAAAAATGTCACTCTCTAGATGTGCAAAGCTGGTAGAGACATTCCCCAAAAAGACTTGTAGCTGTAATTGCAGCAAAATGTGGTTCTACAAAGTATTGACTCAGACACTTTGTGTTGGTCTATCACATAAAATCCCAATAATTTTTTTTTATATTTTTGGTTGTAAGATGACAAATTTGGAAAATTTCAAGGCACTGTATCTGCTGCTGGATCGGAAGAAAAAATGCCCCCCAAATTTATCCCACACCCAGTGTCCTAATAACAGTTTTTCAAACATCTCTCCACTCTCAAGCTTGACTGGAGCAAGCTTGTGGCCTCTGCTACACCACAATATCAGGTACCAAGCCACCATTATTTTTCCCAGAATGCCATACACATGCTTTCAGTATTTTGCACAGAAGGCCACCCCTGCCCTCCACCATGCAGCAGAGGAGGGGGAGCAATATAAGCGGGAGAATGAGGTTTGGGGGTTCTGGTGGTGAGGATGGTTGAGTCTACCCATGCTCAACCTGAACCCTAATCTCAACTCTATTGGGAGTCTACCATCTGAAACTGGTAATACCCCCATGTTTTTGCTTTGCATTGAACATTGCGATCGCTACCCTGAGCACATCCGGGTAAGCTTGTATTGCTGACATTTCTGATATCCATTTTTGTTAACTGCCCAGTCCTATCTCTGGGGTTTAACACAGCATAATATGGGGCTCAACATTATAAACAGTGCAGATCGTTCAATTACATCTCCTGTACCTCCTCATATTATTTACACTGCTCCGGAGAGGACTGGGAACATTTGACCTGGGAGGCAAACACAACCAACTGGTCCTCTCATGGCATGGACAGTTTCTAAAATGCTTTGTGTGTGTAACAGCCTAACCCCTAATACTTGGCCCCAGGGCGGCCAAGTATTTTCTGGGTTTACCGATTACCTCCTCCTTGTAGCTCGTCGTTCATGTCTAGCGGTTCCCAGGGTTAGTACCCAGTAATTGCTGAGACTGACACTTAAAGTCCTTTTGAGGATTTTTATTTGCAAAAAACTGTTGAAACATAACACAGTATCTCAGTTGGGAATAGAGGACATGGGTGATAAAGCTCAAGCACTGTAGAACTGCTGACATCATAATAAATGTCTCTCTAGATAATCCAGGGAGTAGCCACTCGCAACTGGACACTTCACTGTTGGATAAACCCTTGTTTTGTAGATCTAGCAGCCAACAAGTGATTCAGATTTAGCAAAGTCTCTGCCACAGACTAGGTTGTGAAACTTTAGGTGAACATGTAAAAGAAGTCTCTGCCACAGACTATGTTGTAACCGAAGGATGGGTTAAGAACTTTTCCTATGGTACCTGTATCTTTCAGCCGTTTCGGCAATACCGTAGGAAATGCGGATTCAACTAGCGTCCATACATCTCAGCTCCCAGGCTCTTACCGAGCAGCCAGCTTCGTGCGTGGCCCTCCTCCGAAGAGTCCTCCCCTGGTCGCTTGTCAAATTGCTGTGCCTCTCCAATCCTGAGAGGACACCGGGACTTCAGAATCCTTCTTCAGTTACTGGGCCTCAAACTAGCCAGTTCCGAGGCTCGGGAACGGATGGATCCCCACCCCAGACCATGAGGGCCTCAGGGACTGGTCATGATTACGGGGTCAGCAGGTGCTCCTGGACCGAGACCCCTCACGGGGCTGGTCTGGACCGGAACCAGCACCGACGAGGAGAATCCGACCACTAACACGTGACTTCAGCACCTTAAGTACCCCTTCCCGGAACACACAGCGGGGCCAGACATGCCCACTGATTGGCTTCGGGAAAAGATTGGTACCCAATGCGTCCAATCAGACTGCGTTCTCAGCCTGTCACAGGTGCTCACCTCACCTATGACCAGGCAGAACTCTAATACAGCCCAGCCAAACTGATGCCAAAGTACAAACCTGGAACAATTAACCCCAAAACTCAGTTACAGTTCTGGGAAAAACTAAATTTACAAGATAGCGCACACTTTAAAGAAAAGTTACATGTGCTTCATTTTTTACTGTGCCATTCCATTTTATAAGGCATACTTAGCAACAAAGACTGAGAAATGGATTTATTACTTTTAGAATTACTGACACATTTCTGAAAGTCAGCATGACAAATCACTAGAAGTTATGAAGTGCTGCTGACACTTCTTTTGATAGAATAATAAGTAAACCCATCTAGATCAGAAAACATTTAACGAAAATATATTCTTTTACCTTTATTAATCATGTCGTTGTTCAGTCCTGAAGGCTGCAACCTCCTTGAAGAACTCCCTATCTGCATACTTGCGGCTCAGTGACTCATTGTATTGAAGGAAGTGTCAGTCAAGTCACAGGCATTTTCAGAAGGAGACATCAGTAGTGGTGGCCTCTATGTGTCACCTGTAAAAAGGTTTCCTTTAATACGAAAGAGTGTTTAGCCCATACACAAGTTCACTTTAGTGTCACTTCACTCCTCCATAAATATTTAATTTCCCTTCGATTCAGCTGCCTGTTGTAAAGACTGAGAACCTGTAATTCCAGGTATGAGGCAGTCCGTGACTCATTCACCTTCTTCCCCATTTTCCAGAAATTATTTTCTTCTGTATGGATTTTCTGGATCTTAACCACTTCAATATCGGGCACTTTCACCCCTTTCCTGCCCAATTTTCAGCTTTTAGCAATGTCACACTTTTAAAATGACAATTGCATGGTCATGCCCATATGAAATTGTTATAATTTTTTTTTCACAAAAATAAAGCTTTCTTTTGGTGATGTTCAATCATCACTGGGTTTTAATTTTTTTGCTAAATAAATTTAAAAAGACAAAAAAATCAGTTTTTTGTCTTTTTGCAAATATATAATCTTTCTTCATGAATTTTGGCCAAAATGTATTCTGCTACATTCCTTGGTGAAAATAACCCAACTCAGTGTATATTATTTAATCGGTAGGAAAGATAGTCCACAACTATGGTTTACATATCTGAAAATCGATCAATCCTGATGTACTAATAACCTCTCATTTCTAGAGGCCCAAAAATGCCAGGACAGTACAAATACCCACCAAATGACCCTTTTTGAAATGTAGACAGTCCAAGGTATTTAGTAAGAGGCATGGCGAGTTTTTTGAAGTTGTAAATGAAGAACAATTCACAATTTAAAAAATTATTTTACATATGATCATCAGTGCAGTACAGCATTGTCATATTACTAGTGGGATGGTGATCAGGGACGCTGACTGATAACAGTATGCTCACAAAAAAGATCAATAGTTTTTTTACATTTTTTAAAATATTTTTTTTTATTACATTTTATTTATTTTTTTACATACAGTCACCAGAGCAACACAGTGTTAATATAGTAACACTGTACTACTCTTGGGAGGTGATCAGGATTTTTTTTTCTTTTACACAATATGATTGCTTATAACAGTGCATTTGACTGTTATAAGCAACCTTTTTTTCTGAATGAAAAATATTCATTCAGTGTTTACTATTGTGTAGACATGTGCAAACTGAAATATTTAGTTTCGGAATTTCGTTTTCGTCTGAAAAGTACATTTATTTAGTTACTCCGGAAATTTGTTTTTATTTATTTTGTTTCGTTAAAAAATGCATTTGTCCGAAAATCTGAAATAATTAAGGTTGAATCTGTCATTGAAGGCTTATGGTGTCTGTCGAATGTTCTAAGAAGATTTGACGGAGCAGCTAAACTATACAACGCCGCAATCGTATTTCCGGTTGAATGTTCCTCCTACAAGCTATAGTAGAATTCTAATGTTGTATGATACTAGTAATAATTATATTTATTAATTATTATTACTGGTCAACCAACATTAGAATTCTTTTATAGCCTATGGGCAGAGCATTTGACCATAAATGTCCGCTCGCGCCGACTGCTTCGTCGAATCTTCATGCCGAATCTTTTCTCTCTATGTTGAATAATCTTGGACTAATAGAGTCAGATTAGGCACATTCAACCTTTTTGCTATTGTCTCTATAATGTCAAATCTTTTCTCTCTATGTAGAATAATTTTGGACTAATAGAGCTAAGGTTAGGCACATTCGACCACAGGTTCGATGGACACAGATCGCTATTGTCAGCGTCATGTCGAATCTCCTATCTATATCGAACTGTTATCACAACAAAAACGAAAATAAAGCATTTCTTTATGTCGTATCTTTTGGTTTTCGGATTCTGCACGTTCGTTATCGTTTGTTAAAACGATAACGAAAATACCCGAAATTCATACGGAAATGCATCCGGACGAAAATGAATGCACATGTCTACTGTGATTAGCTGTGATTTGCCACATCTAGTAACATGGTAAAGATGGGCTGTGATTGGCCCTGTCTGTACAATTTGATCACTGTGACCAATCATAGAGATCAACATAATCAAAGCCATTTATTGTGTACAATTGTCATGTGATCTGCTGTGATTGGTCACAGCGATCACATAGTGGCCTGGGGCCGGTAGACTGATTTGTCATCCGCTGTGTCTGATGGACTCGTGGGGCGGGTGTGAGGTCATATGACGTCCTCCCAGAATAAATGGACTGTTCCCGATCAAGCTTAACTGTTTCCCGCCCAACGTATTGTAAAATGAGGGTCAGGCAGGAAGCAGTTAAGCTTGAACAGGAGCAGATGTGAACAGGTTCACCAGGGACCGGCCGAATTCCAATTTATTTATGGTCGTTCCCATTCTAGAGTTAACCTAGTGATCAACTCCTCTCAAACAAGAATGCTGAAAATTTGTGTTCAAAATTCAAATTTGTGTTCAATTAGTGCATGCAACCGATCGGCATCAGTGCTGATCAGTGTATTTTGGCAGCAGAGGAATCCTGTTGTCAGAATAAAATAGCACAGAGAGGACGATTCCCCCATCCACTCTCATCTATGGCCAGCTCTATGGTTGCAGTGATTAAATTCAATGAGCCAGGGCAGTGTAACTCCTCTGCAGGAGTCCAAGAAGATGAAAGTGGTGGCTGAAAGAGAGCAAACTAGGAAATACATTGCACATTCTTACAAGTCCTCCACATTTCCCCATCCGTCTAGAGTTAAGCTGGCCATACACATCTCAAATTGTGTCTGATTCCTGCTAAATCAGCAAAAATAGAGTTGTTTTTTTACTTTCAAAGATTTTTATTTAGAACAAAAAACAAAATACAGGGTACAACAAGAAGTAGTCAAAAACGGTGAATAAACATCATTCACGTTGTATACAAAATGTATTCATTACAAAAACATCAGAAAAAAGTAAGGTAAGTGCTATCCTTGGTTGCTGATAAGCATGAGAGGGTATATTATAACAAAGAGGTCGACCTGTATCAGCGGGAGAGGTTCCTAGGATTATGCCAACATAGTGTACCAATCATGGTACTAGTTCCTAGGGTATCAACTATATGAAATCATAGCCATGAGGGCTTGTTCTTGTTGGAGAAGTAAGGGAACAGAGGGTCAAGTAGAGTTTGTGGAGAAGGGAGGGAGGGATGGGGGAAGGAAAGGTATAGAGTAGAGAAGGAGGGGCTGGGGCATAGGGGGTGGGAGGGGATCGGTGTCGGCGAGGCCACGGTGAGGTCCAGGGAACCGCTATGCAAAGTGGTAGGAGTGGATCGAAGATCATGGGATCAGTAGATTGGGATCAAAATCTGGGGGTAAGAAATTGTCCACCCAGGGGGTCCATATTTTAGTGTGCCGGGGGACCCGGTCTAGTATTGTGGCCTCAATTTTACTGTGGATCATGGCTTGGGTTACTCTATTCTTTATTTCTGCAATGTGGAGTTTTGGGGTTTTCCATGCTTTAGCGATGGTTTGTTTGGCCGCAGTGGTCAGCTGGAGGAGGAGGCTGATCTGACTTCTAGTGTATTCTCCTTTAACATGATTAAGTTGGGCCAGGGCAGGGTCTGGAGGCACTGTCTCATGCAGTATTGTGGAGATCATTTGGAAGACAATCGTCCAAAATTGTTGGGCTATCTGACAGGACCACCAGATATGGAGGTGAGTGCCATGTTCATTGCAACCTCGGAAACAGTGTGATGGGTAGTTCGGGATGAATTTAGATATTCTTGCTGGAACCAGGTACCAGCGCATTAATACCTTATAGTTTGTTTCGAGTGCTACCACATTTTGGGAGGAGGATTTGGTAATGGCCCAAATGTCGGACCACTCTTCAGGGGTAAGGGATATATGTAGGTCTTTGGACCACTGTGCAGCGTAAAGAGGGAGGTCAGCAGTTGGTGTGGAGAAGTGATTGTATAGGTTGGATATGATACCTGGAGCGTGTGGGTCGGTCATGCAGATTTTTTCATATAGAGATTGAGGGTTCAAGCTTGTGCTAGGACCGACTATAGTTTTGGCGAAGTGGACCACTTGGAGGTATCGGAAAGATTCTGAGGGTGGGAGTTTGGCGCTGGTCTGGAGGTCTTTGAATGTCTTAAAAGTGGTGTTAGTGGTAAGGTCACAAATTCTAGTTATACCCGCCTGCTGCCAATTAGAAAAGGTGCCAGGTTCAGAGTAGGCTGGGTAGAAAGAAGGGTGGTGCAGGAAGGATAGTAGTGGGCTATGTGGAGAGATCAGTTTAAAGCGTTTACTTAGTCTGTCCCAGATTTTTAAGGAGTGACAGGTAATGGGATTGACTGCAGTGCCCCGGACAGAGGGGGGTAACCATAATATATTATCAACTGTCAGAGGGTAGAGGTCTATAGCTTCGAGGGAGACCCATTTTGGAATTTCTGTGAGTGCGTGTAATAGTGAAAGCTGGGCTAATTGGGCTGCGTGGTAGTATTTAGTGAAATTTGGGATACCCAGGCCTCCGTGCAGCTTGTGTCGAAGGAGAATGGTTTTCGGGACTCTGGGCTTGGTGGTGCCCCAAATGTATTTGAAGACCCTGGATTGGATAATTCTGTGATAGTGAGAGGGAACGCTAACCGGGAGGACTCTGTACAGGTATAAGAGCTTAGGGAGCAGGGACATTTTAACAGCTGCTACCCGGCCTAACCAAGAGACACATAGGGGTTTCCAGGTGTCTAGCAGAGACGATAGTTGTGCTAACATGGGAAGATAGTTGGCTTGGTATAGCGAGGTTGGGTTTCCCGTTAGTTTTATGCCTAGGTATGGGAGTGAAGTGGTAGACCAAGTGAAGGGAAAATTTAGTTGGAGATGGGAGATTTCTTGGGGTGAAAGAGACACGTTGAGGGCTTTAGATTTTGCCTGGTTGACTTCTAGGCCTGAGATGGAGGCAAATTTATCTAGAGTGTGGATAAGGTTGGGAAGGGTGATGTGGGGGGATGTTACGAATAGGAGTGCATCATCCGCGAACAGACAAATTTTATGTGAGGTGGAGGCTATTTCTAGTCCTTTGATGTCGGCGGCGTTTGAACGGATCAAGGCTGCCAATGGTTCGATAGCTAGTGCAAAAATTAGAGGGGAGAGGGGGCATCCCTGTCTAGTACCTCTTGTTATAGGGAAAGGGTCCGAGCGGAATCCTGAATACCTGATATATGCTTGTGGTTGATTGTAAAGGGAGTTTACCCATTGTAAAAAATGTGGGCCGAAGCCCCAGCGATTAAGAATGTAGTCTAGGTAAGGCCAGGACACTGTGTCAAAAGCCTTTCCGTATATCAAGAGATAACAGGTGCATTGGGATATTACGGGTTTTTGCAATATGTTGGAGGAGTATCACTCGCCTGATGTTGTCGCTAGCTTGTCTTCGAGGGATAAAGCCAACCTGGTCTCTGTCTACTAGTTTGCCGATAAGCGGGTTAAGGCGGAGTGCCAATATTTTAGCCAGGATTTTGATATCCAGGTTAAGTAAAGAAATGGGCCTAAAGTTGGACCAAAGGGAGTTGTCAGTGTTTGGTTTGGGTATCATTGTTATAATGGCTGTCAGCGTGTCTCGGCCAAAGGTATGGTTCTGTAATAGAGCATTAAATGACTTGCACAAAAGGGGGGCAAGAGTTGATGCAAATTTTGTGTGTGGCGGAAAGTCCGTCTGGGCCAGGTCTTTTGTGGGGTTTGAGGGTTTTTATCGCTGCAAGCACTTCCTCTGTGGAGATAGGTGCTTCTAGGGGCTCACGGTCTGAGTCCGATAATTTGGGGAGTGGGGTGTCTTGCAGGAGTGAGTCAGCGGTAGAGTGGGAAAAGGTAGTTTTAGCTTTGTAGAGGTCCTCCAATTGTTTACGGAATTCACTTAGGATTTTGGTAGGGTTACTAGTGTAGGTGTTTTTACCAGTCCTTAGTCTGATAGGGACATGGTTTCTTTCAGGTCTTCGGAGACGCATGGCTAGAAAGGTATCAGGCTTGTTAGCTTTGGTGTAAATAGTGTGACTAGATCTGCGGATGGCCTTATCGGCAGATTCAGCCAGCAGCAGGTCCAGTTCGGTTCTGGATTTTTCCATTGCTATCCTATGGGGTTCGGATGGGGCCGCCTGGAATTGAAGGAAATTTTGTTGGAATTCTCTTTCAAGGTTAACTAGTTGGAGCTTCTTGTCTCTCTTTAGGTGTGTCGATACCGATATGCATGTGCCCCGTATTACCGGTTTGTGCGCCTCCCAGAGGAGAACAGGAGAGATGTCAGGAGTATTATTGTGTCGCAGGTAGTCTGTGAGGGCTACTTGGATGTCTAGGCAGTAAGATGGATTGGTGAGATGAGCTTCGTTCATGCACCAGGAACGGTCACTGGTTTGGGGAATCAGGGAGGAAATTGTAGTGATTACTGCACAATGGTCCGACCATGGTATGGGTTGTATATAGGATTTGACAAGTGTTGGGGAGGACGCAACCGAGAGGAGTATGTGATCAATCCTAGAGAAGGATTTATGAGGATATGAGTAGAATGTGTAGTTCCTCTTTGTTGGGTTGCATTCTCGTCAAGTGTCAAGTAGTGTAGCTTGTTGCAATAGCTTCCTAAAGCGTGTGGAGGGAGTATACTGGTCTGGAGCGTATGGAGATTTATCCATATGCGGCTGCAGCACTGAGTTGGAGTCACCACAGAGGATCACCGTGCCCTTACAATGTGTTCGTACAGTTTGTAGTAGGTGAGAGAAGAAGGGGTTCGGGTTGTCGTTTGGAGCATAGTAGGAGACTAATGTAGTTTCCACTTCTTGGAGTGTGCCTACAAGAATTATGTAACGCCCTTCCGGGTCCTTGATTTCATTGGTTAATACGAAGGGAAGGGATTGGTGGAGAGCAATTAGTACCCCACGTTTCTTAACATTGGCTGAGGCAATGTACACTTGGGGGTAACGGTGGCTAAAAAATTTCGGGGTTGACTGTGCTGTATAGTGGGTTTCTTGGAGGGCTACAATGCTAGCTTTCAGTGCTATGAACGAGTGGAAGGCCTTCACTCTTTTATGTGGTGAGTTAAGTCCCTTTACATTAAGGGAGAGAATATTCAGGGGGGCCATGGGGGGAAGGATAACATATTAGAGCGGGGGGTCCCGACCCCGCAGCCCCGCCGACAAGGATCAAGAGGGGAGAGGGGGTAAGAAGGGAAGGAGAGGAACAGGGAGAGAGGGGTGGGTAGTGGTTGTAAGGCAAGTGAATGGATAGATAGTGTAGGTGGAAGTTGAATTTGGTCGCCCGACCAAGTAACGGGCAGACTCGCCAGCCGGCCAGCCGACTTGCGAGTGCGTCCGTCATGTAAGAGGGGGGCAGTGACAGCCTCCCGCCGCAAGAGGGGGATTGTAATAGCTGTACTATAGCTTAAGCAAACGTAGGCAACAGGAAGTAAAAAATAAAGAGTAAATTCTCTGGTTGTGTTGATGTTAAGATATAACCCATACCTACCTGGGGTCGCGCAGACCTCCAGGGTGACATTAAGGAAACATAGCCAGGGATACTCAGGTACTCATGAGTAGCGTATCCGTGTATATGTGCTCCGTTACATATGTTTAAAGTGAGGAACATACAGAAAAAAATGCAAAAACAGAGCATAATCGTATATAACATTTCAAAATACCCAAGTCATATGTTAGCGGGCAGTAAGTAGGCAGCAGTGTCCGGGTCGCCACAGACGCCCAGGGGGAAACCTGGGCGCGTGCGGCGAGCCAGACAGTCAGCGCCAAGTATTGTGTAACATGGTGAGATTTTGTGCATATAACACAGTATCTCTTTCCAAAAAAGGGGGAAGGGAAAAAAGAGGGTAACCTTTAGAGGAAAGAAAATAAAACGTTACTTTCCCTAAGAAAAAAAAATAGGGAAAAAAGAAAAAACAACAGCATGAAAAAAAACACAAAAATCTTTCTCTGTGTTTGTTGGTGAGAAAGGGAATAGAACAGTAACGTGGGGTCTGAGCCCCTGCAACCCCGGAGAGTTTGGGTGGACTGCATAGGCTCCCCTTTTACCAGTAGGGGGTAGCCTATGGCAGAGCAGTCCTCCTTTAGCTTGACTGAATAATTGGTAAAAGCATCGGGTGGTAAAAATTAAAGTAGGTTCAGTCAAGAGGCCTCCGGTGGCAAGCATTTGGTGGACAAAATAGGCAGTAGGTTAAAGATCAGCGTGGTGAGAACACTTGTCGATCCGGCAGGTTGTCCCTGGGTGTGCGAGCTGGGGTACCTTTACGGATAGATGAAGGGCCCGGGTTGGGCCTCTTTGGAGTAGCCGTATAGGGGTGTGCTGTTGCACGGGCAGGGGTGCGAGGTAGAGTTGTCTCCGCAGGTTGTTCCGGGGTAGTTAGGCGTAGGGATTCAAGAAGGCGCTGGAGAGATTCTGGCGATGTACAGGAGTGTTGTTGGCCCTGGTAGGAAAATTGCAGAGCAAAGGGGAAGCGCCAGGTGTACTTTAGTTGGTGCTGTAAGAGAATCTGAAGCTGCGGCTTCATGGCCCGACGTTTAGCAATTGTGGACGGAGCTAGGTCAGAAAAAAGCTGGTATGTGTGACCTTGGAACAGGAGGGCGTCCTTGTTGCGAGCAGAAGCTAGGAGCTGTTCCTTTGTGCGGAAGAAGTGTAATTTAATGATAATGTCTCGTGGCGGCCCATCTTGCTGGCGGCGGGTCAGGGCCCTGTGTATTCTGTCAAATTCCAGGCGCTCTATGGGGATAGAAGGTGACAATTCTTGGAATAGGGCTGTGGAAAAGGACTGCAGGTCGTCCACATTTTCTGGTATACCCCTCAGGCGTATGTTGGACCTACGGGAGCGATTTTCAGCGTCCTCGAGGCGAGAGAGCAGCATGGCGTTCTCATCTCGGAGGGCCGCCTGTTCTTGAGCCTGTTCTTGCAGGGTGATTTCCATATCATCAACCCTGGTTTCCAGGTCTGCTGTGCGCTGGCCTAGTTCCCTAATTTCGCGTGATAGCCTGCCAGTTATCTGGTCAGATGTAGATTTCAGGGCTTTATGTAACATGGTTTCCATTAGTTGCAGGAAATCTCCCTGGGACATACCTGAGGGAGGTAGGAAGGGAGACCCGCCGACTGTGTAATCGGTATTGTCCTCATCGTCGCTCTCAGCGGTGGTTTGTGCCGGTCTGTCAGGTGAAGCAGCGTGTTGCTTGGCCAGGGCCTTCGCCGCCATCTTGGATGAGGCGCGGGCCAGGGCTTCTTTGATGGGCTTCGGTTTAGCCTTACCGCGGTGGACGGTTAAAACCATCCCGGGTGACGCTGTGGCCGTTCCGGAGGCTATATCCAAAAAGAGCGGGGTTGCAGGGTGGCTCAGGCGCGGTGTATGGTCCCGATGTTGCGGCGGGAAGTGCGGAGCTCTAGTGGGACACGTCCGCCATGTAGAGCCTCGCGCATGCGCCCCTTCATGACTTTTTTTAACGTCCCGCAAGCGCACAACTTCAGTATAAAAGCACTCGGACTTTCACACTGGAGTGACAGGAGATGCGCTTTACAGGCGCTTTGCAGGCACTATTTGTAGTGCTAGAACACCTGTAAAGCTCCTCAGTGTAAAAGTATCCTAAAGGGGAAGTTCCTCTGTCCTTCTCTCTCCTCTACTTTGTTTGCACTCATAATTTCTTTTTAACTTATTTTTACTTTTTTTCTCTCTAGGGTGAAGATCCTCTTTAAGTTCTACTTTAACAGGCATAAAGTTAACAGATACAGTGTTCTATTTTGTTGAAGTCAAGACTCTGTACAGGCCAGTTAGGTTCCTCCACCCCAAACTCACTCATCCATGTCTTTATGGACCTTGCTTTGTGCACTGGTGCACAGTAATGTTGGAACAGGAAGGGGCCATCCCCAAACTGTTCCTACAAAGTTGGGAGCATGAAATTGAACAAAATGTCTTGGTATGCCGACACCTTAAGAGTTCCCTTCACTGGAACTAAGGGGCCAAGCCCAACCCCTCAAAAACAACCCCACACCTTAACCCCCCCTCCACCAAATGATTTGGAGGGGTGGCCCAATACTTTTTGCAATATAGTGTGGATGAGCAAGTTTGGGGTGGAGGAGCTTGACTGGCCGGGTCAAGGCGAGTCCTGACCTCAACCCGATAGAACATCTTTGGGATGAATTAAATTGGAGACTGCAAGCCAGACCTCCTCGTCCAACATCAGTGCCTGACCTCACAAATGCGCTTCTGGAAGAATGGTCAAACTCATGGGAATCATAGACACACTCCTAAACCTTGTGAACAGCCTTCCCAGAAGAGTTGAAGCTGTTATAGCTGCAAAGGGTGTGCCAACTCAATATTGAACACTATGGACTAAGACTGGGATGCCATTAAAGTTTATGTGCGTGTAAAGGCAGGCATCCCAATATAAATATAATAGGTGGTCTTGCGAGCAGCTAAAATACAATCTGAGTAATATATGCAAGCAGCAAGTAACACACACCCAATATAAATGTGCAAATAAACTCAAAACCAATAAGCGATAATAAATGTATCCAAGCATTTAATGTATCAATCCTCCTGTGCAGATATGAGTGCCAACATAATAACATGTGAATATACAATAATATAATACAATCATGTGTATTTCTTCTTGTGATAATATAGATCCATGCTTGAGTGCAATCAAATACTGTATTGTATCTTCACGTTATTATGTTGGCACTTATATTTGCACAGGAGGATTGATACACTAAATGCTTGGATACATTTATTATAGCTACCGCAGCATTATTCGTTTTGAGGTGTCCCAATACTTTTGGCAATATAGTGTGTGTGTGTATATATATATATACAGTATGTCACAAAAGTGAGTACACCCCTCACATTTTTTGTAAATATTTTATTATATCTTTTCATGTGACAACACTGAAGAAATGACACTTTGCTACAGTGTAAAGTAATGAGTGTACAGCTTGTAAAAAAGTGTAAATTAGCTGTCCCCTCAAAATAACTCAACACACAGCTATTAATGTCTAAACCGCTGGCAACAAAAGTGAGTACACCCCTAAGTGAAAATGTCCAAATTGGGCCCAATTAACCATTTTCCCTCCACGGAGTCATGTGACATGTTAGTCTTATGAGGTCTAAAGTTTGAATGGGGAGCAGGTGTGTTAAATGTGGTGTTATCGCTCTCACTCTCTCATACTGGTCACTGGAAGTTCAACATGGCATGTCATGGCAAACAACTCACTAAGGATCTGAAAAAAAGAATTGTTTCTCTACAAGGTGGCCTAGGCTATAAGAAGATTTAACAGGACAGGTTCCACTCAGAACAAGCCTCGCCATGGTCGACCAAAGAAGTTGAGTGCTCAGCGTCATATCCAGAGGTTGTCTTTGGGAAACAAATGTATGAGTGCTGCCAGATTTGCTGCAGAGGTTGAAGGGGTGGGGGGTCAGCCTGTCAGTGCTCAGACCATACTCCGTACACTGCATCAAATTGGTTTGCATGGCTGTCATCCCAGAAGGAAGCCTCTTCTAAAGCTGATGCACAAGAAAGCCAGAAAACAGTTTGCTGAAGACAAGCAGACTAAGAACATGGATTAATGGAACCATGTCCTGTGGTCTGATGAAACCAAGATAAACATATTTGGTTCATGGTGTCAGGTGAGGGAGTACAAAGACAAGTGTGCAGGGCAATATTCCAACATAACGACTCCCAAACACACCTCCAAGATGACCACTGCCTTGCTAAAAAAGCTGAGGGTAAAGGTGATGGACTGGCCAAGTATGTCTCTAGACCTAAACCCTATTGAGCATCTGTGGGGCATCATCAATAGGGATGAGCCGAACACCCCCCAGTTTGGTTCGAGGCAGAACATGCAAACAGACCAAAAATTTGTGCAAACACGCAAACCCCATTAAAGTCCATGGGACTTGAATGTGAAAAATCAAAAGTGCTAATTTTAAAGGCTGATACGCAAGTTATTGTCATAAAAAGTGTTTGGGGACCCAGGTCCTGCCCCAGGGGACACGAATCAATGCAAAAAAAAGTTTTAAAAACTAACGTTTTTTCGGGAGCAGTGATTTTAATAATGCTTAAAGTGAAACAATAAAAGTGAAATATTCCTTTAAATATCGTGCCTGGGGGGTGACTATAGTATGCCTGTAAAGTGGCAAATTGTTCCCGTGTTTAGAACAGTCCCTGCACAAAATGACATTTCTAAAGGTGTAATGTAATGTTGCCCCCCCCCCCCCCCCAGCCCATTACCAGGCCCTTTGGGTCTGGTATGGATATTAAAGTGAACCTCACACCCAAATAAAAAAAATAAAAAAGCCCCCAGGCCCTATATACTGTGAAAAGCAGCAGTATACAGGCGGTCCCCGGGTTACAAACAACATAGGGACTGTAGGTTTGTTCTTAAGTTGAATCTGTTTGTAATTTGAAACAGGTACATTTTCTAAGTGTAGCTCCAGCTAAGAAAATACATTTTTAAGCTTTTTGGATAACATAGGAAAGGGTTATCATCACCCCTGTAACATTTGTTTTGCTGTCTGTGCCCCTGTTCAGAAGATTTCACCTCACTTTCTGCCCCAATGAGAATTGGATTTTGAAAAGGATTGGTGATAAAGCATCAGTGGATACACCTTTTTCCCATATTAACTCTTACAGGAGAGAATTTCCCTTCCTAGGGGTAGATTTCCTCTCACTTCCTGTTGTCTCCCTCCGTTTGTAAGTAGGAGTCATTTGTAAGTCGAATGTTTTAAAATAGGGGACTGCCTGTATATACTATACGGCCTGCCCTATACATGCGGCGGAAAATTGGGCCTTAGGTGTTGGTGGTACCTGAACACTGTAAGCCCTCACAGTTACTCTTGGTGGGTGCTGGAATGGTCCCTGCAGAAAAATTGGACCTTAAGCGGTGGCAGTGGTGGTGGCACAACACTGTAAAGCCTCAGATACTTTTTTTGAGCGCAGGAACAGGCCCTGCTGTGAAATATTAGATCAAAAATTTTAATTACGTGCCCCTGTTAAACAGGGGCATACAAATTGGGCCTTAGGCAGTGGTGGTGGTGCCCTAAACCAAAAAATATTCCTAGAAGCTATCATCATTAAGATTGAGGAGGAATAGGATAGTCACTCAGAATATGCAGTCTTCAAGGGATCCCACATCCATAGAAAAATCAATCGATTACATCAGCATCAGGTGCTTGGTAGCTGGTGATCCAAGACTGATTCATTTTTGTGAATGTGAGCCGATCAACAGAGTCTGTGGACAGGCACACTCTGGGATCGGTTACAAAGCCTCCAGCAGCACTGAATGTGCGTTCAGAAAGGAACGCTGGATACAGGACAGTAGCTCAATTGCATATTGAGCAAGCTCTGGCCAGTGGTCCATCCTCAAGACCCAGTAACCCAGTGGATGCTCTGTTGGAAAGGTCTCCAAGTCTGATCTTGCCCCTATATATTCCTGCACCATGTAATTCAGACGCTGGCGATGGTTGCTGGAACCAATCAGACCTGGGTGCTGAAGGCTGAAGAATTGTCTGAAGGCATCGGTCAGCCACCTTCTCCACCGCTCTTTCTGTGACTGCACGAAGCCTCAACAACACGTTGTCCAGCACCAGGAAATTGTAACCTCACAGGCTCTGGAAATGCATTACACATATCTTTCTGCAAGGCTTCCCGAAGATGTTTCATCCTCTGCTCCCTCTGCGAAGGCTGGATAAGTTCTGAAACCTTACCCTTGTAACATGGATCAAGAAGGGTTGCCAGCCAGTAATGATCCCTCTCCTTGATACCACAAATCCTAGAGTCCTATTCCAGGCTTTGCAGGATCAGGGAGGCCATGCAGTGTAGGTTTGCAGAGGCATTCGATCCCGAGTCTTCTGGGTCACTAAGGATCACATGATCCTCAACCACCTCATCCCAGCCATGTACAACTCCATGGGTTTCTGGGGACTGAAAACAATCCCTTGAAGACTGCTGCTGATGCTAAGTGTTATCCTCCACCTCCATGCTGACACAATCCTCCTCCTCCTCTTCTTCTTTGTGTGATCGACGGGCCTGCAGGAATACTAGTATCTAGCTAAAGGGGGCCTTGGGAGGTAAGGAAGTCCTCCTCTTCCTCCCGCTGTTCTGCCTCAAGTGCCCTGTCCATTATTCCACAAAGCATGTGCTCCAACAGGTGGACAAGAGGGACAGTATCACTGATGCATGCACTGTCACTGCTCACCAACCTTGTGGCCTCCTCAAATGGTGACAGGACAGTGCATGCATCCTTGATCAGTAGCCACTGGCGTGGAGAAAAAAAAACAAGCTCCCCTGACCCAGTCCTGGTGCCATACTCACACAGGTACTCATTGATGGCCCTCTACTGCCTGTGCAGCCATTGCAGCATTGCCAATGTTGAGTTCCACCTGGTGGGAATGTCATAAATGAGGCGGTTCTTGGGCAGGTTGCATTCTCTCTGAATGTCAGCCAGCCGAGCACTGGCATTATATGACCGGCGGAAATGACCACAGACTTTCCTAGCCTGCCTCAGGAGATTCTGTAGCCCAAGTACCTGCCCAAGAACAGCTGCACCACTAAATTCAGGACGTGAGCCAAACAGGGAACATGGGACAAGTGTCCCTGATGGAGGGTGGAGAGGAGGTCGGTGCCATTGTCGCATACAACCATTCATGGCTGAAGCTGGCTTGGCGTCAACCACCTCTGAGCCTGCCCCTGCAGAGCTGACAGAATCTCTGCCCCAGTGTGGCTCCTGTCCCCTAAGCAGACTAACTCAAGCACCGCAAGGCATCTTTTTGCCCGAGTGCTTGCATAGCCCCTTGAACGCCTATTTAGCACCGCTGGTTCAAATCTGCAGAGGAAGAGGCCATAGAAGAAGAAGAAGAGGAGGGATGGAGGAGAGAGCTGTGGCAGAATCACCACTAGCATTTTGGAGGCGTGGTGGCGGAACAAGCTCCAACAATACTGAATCCTGTCCTGCGCCTTCCCAGCTGCCAGCAGAGTTACCCAGTGCGCAGTGAAAGAAAGGTAACATCCCTGTTCATGCCTGCTGGACTATGAGTCAGCAGTAATATGCACCTTACTGCTGACCGCCCTGTCCAACGAGGCCAAGACATTGCCTTCCACATGCTGGTGCTGCCGGAATGGCCTTCCGTGAAAAGAAATGGTGTTTGGGAATAATATAGATATATATATATATATATATATATATACACACGAGACTATCTGTGTATATATATATATATTAAATACACTGCCGCTAACTGAATAATCTGCCTGCCTGCCTGCTCAATCTAAATGAGACTCTCTCTCCATCCATGCCAACAACACACTACACAAGGCCGACGTGCAGTGTGGGGCGTGGACTTAGTCCCCTGAGCCATGATTGGCGAAAGGCACCCTGCCTTTGGCCAATCATGGCTCTCTTAGCTGAGGGCGCTGTGATTGGCCAAAGCATGCAGGTCATGGTGCATGCTCTGGCCAATCATCATACAGCAATGCACTGCTCCTGCAGTGCATTATGGGCCATTACGCGAAGCTCGAATTCGGTTTTCGACGAACGGGCGAACAGCCAATCTTCGAGTCAAACTCATGTTTGACCCGAACAGAAAGCTCATCCCTAATCATCAAATAGAAGGTGGAGGAGTACAAGGTCTCTAACATCCACCAGCCCCGTGATGTCGTCATGGAGGAGTGAAAGAGGACTCCAGTGGCAACCTGTGAAGCTCTGGTGAACTCCATGCCCAAGAGGGTTAAGGCAGTGCTGGAAAATAATGGTGGCCACACAAAATATTGACACTTTGGGCCCAATTTGGACATTTTCACTTAGGGGTGTACTCACTTTTGTTGCCAGCGGTTTAGACATTAATGGCTGTGTGTTGAGTTATTTTGAGGGGACAGCAAATTTACACTGTTATACAAGCTTTACACTCACTACTTTACATTTTAGCAAAGTGTAATTTCTTCAGTGTTGTCACATGAAAAGATTTAATAAAATACTTACAAAAATGTGAGGGGTGTACTCACTTTTGTGAGATACTGTGTATATATATATATATATATATATATATAAAATATTCACAATGGGCACTGAACAATTAATCACATTTTGTTGCTTTGCAGCCTGAAATTAAGACATGTTTTTTTGTTTTATCCAGCTGTATTTACTCAGTGCAACTTTTAACATCCAAGTAAAAGGTATAACACTAATGCCTTGTGCACACGGTCGGAATTTACGACGGAAAAAGTCAGATCGGATTATGTTGTCGGAAAATCCGATCGTGTGTGGGCTCTATTGGACTTTTTCTGTCTGAATTTCCAACGGAAAAAGTTTGAGAGCTGGATCTAAAATTTTCCGACAACAAAATCCGATCAGACTTTTTCCGATCGTGTGTCGAGAATTCCGACGCACAAAGTGCCACGCATGCTCAGAAAAAATTTGGAGATGAAAGCTATTGGCTACTGGCCTCTACGTAGTCCCGTCATACGTTTTGTACATCACCTCGTTCCGAACAATCAGATTTTCTGACAACTTTGTGGGACCGTGTGTATGCAAGACAAGATGGATTTTGTGGTCGGAATGTTCGATCGTGTGTACAAGGCATTACACGTCAGAAAAAAAATGAAAAAAGTCAAAAACAGAGTCACTGAGTTGGAAAAAGGATCACCCCCTTTGTGTCAGTATTTTGTTGGACCACCTTTTGCTTTAATTAAAGCTTTTAGTCTGTTGGAATATGTCTCTTCTAACTTTGCACATATAGATTTTGCAATGAATTAACTGCACTCCTGTTACCTACAGGAGCGTTACAGTCAAAATAGCTTTCACCATACTTCTCCTTTAAGGCTAAGTTCACACTGCTGCAATCAGATTTTGATCCAACTTTCAGTGCGGTTATGTGATGCAACTTGGATGCTACTAGGATGTGGTTTGCATATTCTATGGGACTGGAATCGTGCTGGATTTACAAATAGCTAGTGTCTAGTGCTGACCCTCTCTAAGTGCTGCTGTGCAGAGGATTATAGGATATGCAAACAGATTCTTACAAAAGCTTCAAAGAATATTTCAAAAATATTTAAAGATTTCACTAATGAATATATAAAGCTGCATTAATCAGTGTTCTTTATATCTGTCTGCAGATTTTAGATTTGTCTCCAGATTGTGTTTGTTCTTGTAAACATCCCCGGTTTTCAATTTTTAACAGGTTTTCATAATGTCAGTTTTCTGATCTTGTGCCGTTCATAAAATCCCTTTTTTGCATGTTAAATTTATTTCTTGTCATCTATAAATGTATGACTTTTAAATTAATATTTACTGAGAAGTAGCATTTAAAATGCAAAGGATGTATTTATTTTTCATTTTAACTTGCAAAAGTGTGTCCGTCCTTGAATGAGATAAACAGAGAAAAGTTGAAGTAACTCTAATGTAAAAAGAATTGTTGAAGAAAGGCATGCAGTGCGAAAGGGTTTAATATGAGTGATTACAAAGTGAGCCCATTTCTTATTCTAATGCCGCGTACACACGATCGGAAATTCCGCCAGCAAAACTCTGATGAGAGATTTTTGCCGGAAATTTTTTTGCGACCGTGTGTATGCTCCATCTGTCTTTTGCTGGAGGATATCCAGCCAGCAAAAGATTAAGAGCATGTTCTCTATTTTTCGGTTGGGAAAAGTTCCTATCCGAAAATGCGATCGTCTGTATGCAATTCGGAGGCGCAAAAAAACGCGCATGCTCGGAAACAATTCAACGCATGCTCGGAAGCATTGAACTTAATTTTCTCGGCTCATCGTAGTATTGTACATTACCGCATTCTTGACGGTCGAAAGTTCAGAGAACTTTTGTGTGATCGTGTGTATGCAAGACAAGCTTGAGTGGAATTCCGTCGGAAAAACCATCCAAGATTTTTTGGAAGGAAATTCCGCTCGTGTGTACGTGGCATTACTATAAGGCCTGGTTCACACCTATGCATTTTTTTGTGCATTTTCAGTTTTGCAGAAACACACTATAGTTCATTTAACATGGTTTCCTATGGATGTAGTTCACATCTGTGCATTTTATGGAAAGGTCGAGGGATTTTTTCTTTATGGTTTTTGGTTCCATAGACTTCAATGGATCAAAAACATGCATTGAAAAACACAAAATGCACCTGCAATATGCAAACTGCAACCTGCATAGGTGTGAATAAGGCTTTAAGGTACTATATTATTATTATTTTTCATTTACTAATACTAATACTAATACTAATTATTTTTCCCACAAAAGTGGAGTTACCCCTTAAAGGGGTTGTAAACCTCTGAGGTTTTTCACCTCAATGCATTTTTTTTTATTTGACCCGGGGTTCCCCTTAATATCCATACCAGACCTGAAGGGCCTGGTAATTGAATTTGGGGGGGACCTCACGCTTTTTTCTTTTTTTTTTATCAATGACTTTCAATGACTGTTTTTTATCAATGACTTTCAATGACTTTCAATGACTGAATAACGGGAGTGCTTTTAAATGACTTTTTTTTCCTGCAGAAATTACATTTTGTGCAGGGACAGTTCTAAGCACGGGAAACATGCGCCCCTTTACAGGCATACTATAGACACCCCCCAGGTATGAAATTTAAAGGAATATTACACTTTTATTGTTTTACTTTAAGCATTATTAAAATCACTGCTCCCGAAAAAACAGCTGTTTTTAAAAGTTTTTTTTGCATTGATACATGTCCCCTGGGACAGGACCCGGGTCCCCAAACACTTTTTAGGACAATAATTTGCATATTAGCCTTTAAAATGTTTGGAACGAATGGTGGGCGTTGGTCAGTCAGGTCGAAGTGGATCTAGGTGGTGCGGAGGTAAGGTAGTTAGTCATCTATTTTGTTTCCAGGAATCTGGAGCAAGGGGTGTCATTTTCAGCTATGGACCGCAAGCTCGCAGGTCTGGCATTGTTTAAATTACAGGGTGGAGTAGATTGTACAATTTGGGTTCGACAAGCGATGAAAGGCTATCGTCGGACACAAAAGCGCAGGGATCTCAGGAGGCCTGTGACTGTTGGCAACCTTCGGGCTCTTCAGTTGGGTACGGTATGCACATCGGCATACGAGGTGTCCTTATTCGTTTTCGCTGGCCTTTTTTGGAGCCTTCCGGATAAGCGAGTTGGTTAGCCCTTCCAAGAGGGTTCCGGGGGGTTTGCGGGCACAGGATGTTGTTTTCAAAGGGGTTAGTATTGAGGTAATGCTGTACCGGTCCAAGACGGATCAGGGTGGCAAGGGGGTGAAGGTGAGGCTGTTTTCTTTGCCGGACTCTCCGATGTGCCCGGTGGGGGCTGTGAGGGACTTCCTGGGAGTTCGCCCAGTCGGGGTGTTGCTAATGCACAAAGATGGGTCCCCCTTGTCTAAGTTTCAGTTTGTGTCAGTTTTCAAAAAATGCCTGAAGGCAGTGGGTTTGAATGGCACACAGTATGCTTCGCACTCCTTCCGCATTGGGATGGCCACAGAAGCTGTGCGATGTGGGTTGGATGAGGCTGCAGTTAAGCGGATCGGATGATGGGACTCACGGAGATTCCGTACCTATATTTGATTGCACTTGGTGGTCGAGTAGAGCTCGACCCACTGACATGGAACTTGAAGGGGAGGAGTGTGGGACTTAGGTGGTGATTAATGGGCTTGTCTAATGGTTGTGGAGTGGGGTGAGTAGCAGTTATGTTGACTTGGTTACCTGTGGTTTCCTTCCTTTCTTTCAGGTGGAATCCAGATGTGCCTCATCTGGATATTGGGCCACTCCTATGTGTTTTAGGGGGCCAGACGGGCAGACATTAGGCCTAATGGCAGGCAATTGGGTATTTCCAGGGAGGAGGCATGTATCCGCTGGTTGGGAAGGCCGGGAATGCTGTGGGCTAGGGTTTTGCCAGAGGTGCAGCATTTTGCGCGACGGGACAGGCCGCCCGATGTGTTGGTACTCCATGTCGTGGTAATGACTTGGGGGGTTCTCCTATCTGGGAGCTCATCAAGGATGTTAAGATTGACTTCTTACGCTTGAGGACTTCCTTCCCTAGTATGCTGGTCACTTAAATAAAGCCCGTATTAAGGTTAACAAAAGGGTGGGCCAATTCATGATTCGTAATGGGGGTTTGGTGATCCGCCATAAGGAGTTGTAAAAGGATGTTGGGCTGTCCGAGGTGGGGATTGATCTTTGGTCCATGGGGCTGGAGGAGGGGATACAGAGGGCACTGAGAGTGTGGAGGGGCTCCCAAGGGTAAGGGGTCACCCTTGTTAGCTGTGGCGGTGGTGGTCGTTGATGGTGGTAACTAACCCATGAGATGGAAGTGTGGGGGACTCATCGTGGTATGGGCCGTTAACACGGGTTAGCTGAAGATGGTAATGGTGGCACTGCGGGGAATGGGTTAGTACGGTAAAAGGCCCGCAGTGAAGAAGTGGAACAGAGTAATGTTGGGAAGCGCCATCAAAGACCACCGTGGGGAGCAACTGAAATTTGAGGTTTTTGTTATGGTTAAAAATTGTATATATATTTTATTTTTGCGAATAAAAGGCTGCTATGACCAGTTATACTCCAATTCAAGTGTGGTCTCGTCAATTATAGGTAAGGTTAAGTGGGAGTTTAAGGTTGGAGTATGATAGATGGTGGCAGTCATTTATGATAATGAATGTCGGACCCCTCTCTACTGCTCCTTCACACAAAAATGCAAAACAGTAATTAACAAATACAGCTTTTAGCAAAAAGAACTGTGTTGCAATTCAACCTGCTCTTTCAGAGAGTTCTTGTTCAATTATAACTTTATGAGCTTTAATGAAATAAATCCCTGAATTGGGGAGGGAGGTGAAAATAGTCCTGTGTTGCTGTGTGGCAACACTGGTGGTCTTTAGTTAGTTCTTTGGTGTTTAATGGCATGCAAAGAACTTTAGATGATAGTGACTGACACAATCAGTTGAAAATAGAAAGCAAACAATCTTCCTGGGTAAATTAAACTGTAACTGGATTAACAGTGATCACTGACTTAAAGATGTTACATTTTTGTGGAACTACGAGCGACAGCAGAACAATGGAAAGCAAAGATATCTGTATATAGTGTCTATGATGTGTAATAGTGTCAGAAATCATGAATCAGACCGAGACAGAAGTACAGTTAAATCTCACTTGTTTAATAATAAAAGTAAATTGAACAAAAGTAGTCAAAACATAGCCAAAGTTTGGTAACCGGAACAGATAGTCAGACAAGTCAGAAAGTCAGGAAGCCAGGAATCAGCATAATGGAACAGCAAGCAGGATCTGGAGCCAGAAGGAACGTCAGCCAAGCAAGTCTTTAACAGGAACGCAGGAGAGAATCTCTGTGATGTTGACCAGGCGAAGGCAGAGATCATTTGGGCTGGATGGCTTAAGTAAGCAGGACTGATGAGCAGGATAACATCAACAGGTGAGTCACTGTGGAGAGATCGGAGCTGGAAATTAACCGACAGCTGAGCGGCCAGCTCAGAGAAGGAGTGCGGGGGACAAGGATGTCTATATACAGTGTCTATAAGACTGGGCTGTTGCCTGCTCACCACACTGGAACAGGAGATGAAAATGATGATAGTGATGATGATCTCTCAGGAATGGGGCTCAAGGGATGACTTCCGACCTCCACCACACCGCTCCACGGCTCACCCGAATCTGAAACCACTGCAGGATAGATGGGATTTAAGCGGCCTCCAGGCTGCCGCAAAACAGCTAGAGAGAGCTGTTCACAGGTGTCCCTTCCGATATCCACTGGATAACTCTGAAAAGCAGGCTGTGACTTAGCTGCAGCACATACTATAACAGACTCCCTTCACAAACTTCCTCCCTCTTATAGTCTCTCCCAGTGGTCTGCTCTTCTCCATCAGCCAGCTGGTAGTTGTAGTTCCACGTCAATCAGCCAGAGAGCAAATCCTATCCATATGGACTACATGTCCCAAGATGCTTTGCTCTAGCTTGTCTCTGATTAAGACGGTAACAGGTCAGCATCAACTTGTCACTAGAGGGAAACAGCTCCCCCCGGTAACAACACCACACAGTGTTTCCTGATTGCAGGAATAGGTATATATCTAGCTCCTGGCTACCTGGCTACTTAACTGACCAGATAAATATCCCAGGAGTTTAATTGACTTGATGCTCTACTCTACTGATTAAAAAGTGTTCCTTTAATTTTTTTGAGCAGTGTATAATGTTTGGGGGATCTAAGTAATTTTCTAGCAAAAAATGCAGATGTTAATGTATGTGAAAAATAAAAAAATTGCACCGATAATAAAATAAACCCTTATTCTCCCCCTACACTCAAAGCTAAACTCTAGTACAATATTAAAAACACTAATAAATGTAGTTATACAACAAATTAAATATTTGTTAAATGCAACTCATATAAATACTTCAGTCACACACTGGAGGTGGGTAGGTAGTCACAACTGTACTGCTTAAAGAGGATCTTAGAAGGAAAAAAATAAAAGTCAGCAGCTACAACTACTGTAGCTGCTGACTTTTAATAAAAGGACGATTACTTGTCCAAGGATCCAGCGCCATTCTCACTCGGGACAGTTCTTCTCCAGTCTTCTTCAGGCGCTGGCATGTTTAGTGTGGAAAACCGGCTGACTTCTTGAAGCTTCACACGGCGTTTTGTGGTTGGTCCTGCAGCCTTCTGGGACCTGTGATGTGTTCCAGAAAGCTTCCAGAAAATAAAGGGGGGAGGGAGGGGGTGAAATGTGATTTTAAGCATTTTAAGCAATTTTGAGGATTTTCTGAACCCATTCCTAAACCTGCAAACATTTTTTTTAAAAGCCAGCAGCTACAAAAACTGCAGCTGCTGACTTTTAATAAATGGACACTTACCTGTCACAGGTTCCAGCGATATCGGCAGCAGAGGCCAATCAATCGCTTGGCTCTCTGCTGCTGCTGGCGCCATTCTCGTGAGGGAATCAGGAAGTGAAGCTTGCGGCTTCACTTCCCGGTTTCCTACTGCGCATGCGCGATTCGCACGGCGCAATGAGAATAGTCTGCGATGTCTGCTGGGACCCGTGTGTGTTCCGGCAGACAGCGCGCCGGGACAGGAAGTGACGTAAACTTCCGTGGGAGTTTATGCCCGGAAGTGGGTGCAGATACCTGTCTTAGACAGGTATTTGCACCCCCCTGAAAGGTGCCAAATGTGACACCGGAGGGGGGGAGGGTTTGGAAAAGCGGAAGTTCCACTTTAGGGTGGAATCCCACTTTAATCATCAGTCTTACCCTGACCTTAATCTAACCCTAAAAATGTACCACTACCATGTAAACTTAACCTAACATTTATCTCCAAAAAACCCATCTCAAACTTTAAATTAGACCTAAAGTGTATTAAGCATTTAGAAAATACTGTCTAGAACACGTTTTTACGGCTATACAGGCTCTGTCTGAGAGATTTCCCCTCGCTTACTGTCCTGGTGATAACAAAGTCACCAGGCATGAAGTGGGGGGAAATAATAAAACCCAACAAAGGTTCTAAACTTCTCTACTTTATTCATAACCAAAGATTTGGCTCAGCATACACTTTGAAGTGCTATGCTTACCTGATCACTACCAATCCCACATCAAATGCAACTAGCCTGACTATTAGTCATGAATCCAACTGTTATACCAGAAATAATGCTAAATATTCACAACTTTAAGCGGAAGTAAACCCATCGATTTAACAGTCTAAAAAAAAAAGGCATGCCGTGAATGCTAACTGCACATTGGCTGTGCTCTCAACCAAACAGTCAAACCATCCAATGGCTGGTGTCATAACGGATCACATGTGCAGCACTGTGGCAGTTGAAGATTAAACAGAGGCAAAGATGGCAGCTTCCTTGGCTGAAAACGATAGGAGGGTTTACTTCCACTTTTAGGATTAGGTTGGTCCTCATGGACTCCAGATTCTGAACCAGCAGTACTATCCCCAGGGGGGACTTCTAATGGGTTCAGATGCTGCCTGATAAAGTAAATGCACTAAAACTGTTTACAGATTTAGCAGGTAACACATCACATATCAATAAGATCTAAGTAAATATTTTAAGGCAAACACTGCCAGAAACATTGATCTGTGGAAGTGGATTTTTTACTTATTTTCCATTCTGTTCAGATGTCTATTTATCCATGTTGCGCTAATAAAAAAACATGGAAAATCTGCATTCCCTTTAACTGAAAAACGTTTCAATATTATCTGACACCATTTCACAAATATATTCAGAGACTTTTTAAATAAAAAAAGTGTTTGGAAAAAAGTATTTTATAGAAGAAAATCTGATAACTGGAGAGTGATGAGCACTGTCTTCTTCCTGTAGATAGCCTATACCAGGTGATCTGTAACATAAGGTTTGCCTGAAAAACAGTTATGCACAATTAGAGAGATAATAAGGCAAAATGGAGAAATTCCAGAAGGTACTTGAGATAGATTTATACACGCTACCAGGGGATCCTTAGAGAACACTGGCTTTTATAAAGTGGAATATATTTTAATAAACTGCAAATATACCACCATAGAGATATAATTTCAGGTCTATAGCACAGTGTCACATTATACAAGATAAGCACATGAGAGGTGGATGTAACTGATTACTGGCTGCTTGGAGGGGGAATATTCAACATGGATGCATTGACAGTCTCAACTGATTGAAAACAAAACTTTTTTTATATACAGCTTGTATAACAGTGTAAATTTGCTGTCCCCTCAAAATAACTCAACACACAGCCATTAATGTCTAAACCGCTGACAGCAAAAGTGAGTACACCCCTAAGTGAACATGTCCAAATTGGGCCCAATTAGCCATTTTCCCTCCCCGGGGTCATGTGATTCATTTGTGTTACAAGGTCTCAGTGTGAATGGGGAGCAGGTGTGTTAAATTTGGTGTTATCGCTCTCACTCTCTCATACTGGTCACTGGAAGTTCAACATGGCACCTCATGGCAAATAACTCACTGAGGATCTGAAAAAAAGAATGGTTGCGCTACATAAAGATGACCTAGGCTATAAGAAGATTGCCAAGACCCTGAAACAGAGCTGCAGCATGGTGGCCAAGACCATACAGCGGTTTAACAGGACAGGTTCCACTCAGAACAGGCCTTGCCATGGTCGACCAAAGAAGTTAAGTGCATGTGCTCAGCGTCATATCCAGAGGTTGTCTTTGGGAAGTAGACGTATGAGTGCTGCCAGCATTGCTGCAGAGGTTGAAGGGGTGGAGGGTCAGCCTGTCAGTGCTCCGACCATACGCCATACACTGCATCAAATTGGTCTGCAAGGCTGTCGTCCCAGAAGGAAGCCTCTTTTAAAGATGATGCACAAGAAAGCCTGCAGTTTGCTGAAGACAAGCAGACTAAGGACATGGATTACTGGAACCATGTCCTGTGATCTGATGAGACCAAGATAAACTTATTTGGTTCAGATGGTGTCAAGCGTGTGTGGCGGCAACCAGGTGAGGCATACAAAGACAAGTGTGCCTTGCCTACAGTCAAACATGTTGGTGGAAATGTCATGGTCTGGGGCTGCATGAGTGCTGCCAGCACTGGGAAGCTACAGTTCATCGAGGGAACCATGAATGCCAACATGTACTGTGACATACTGAAGCAGAGCATGATCCCCTCCCTTCAGAGGCTGGGCCGCAGGGCAGTATTCCAACATGATAACAACCCCAAACACACCTCCAAGACGACCACTACCTTGCTAAAAAAGCTGAGGGTAAAGGTGATGGACTGGCCAAGTATGTCTCCAGACCTAAACCCTATTGGGGCTTCCTCAAATGGAAGGTGGAGGAGCGCAAGGTCTCTAACATCCACCAGCTCCGTGATGTCGTCATGGAGGAGTGGGTGAGTTCTCCAGTGGCAACCTGTGAAGCTCTGGTGAACTCTGGTGAACTCCATGCCAGGCACAAAATATTGACACTTTGGGCCCAATTTGGACATTTTCACATAGGAGTGTACTCACTTTTGTTGCCAGTGGTTTAGGCATTAATGGCTGTGTGTTGAGTTATTTTGAGGGGACAGCAAATTCACACTGTTACAAGATGTACTGTATATAAGCTGTACACTCAGTACTTTAAATTGTAGCAAAGTGTAATTTCTTCAGTGTTGTCACATGAAAAGATATAATAAAATATTTACAAAAATGTGAGGCGTGTACTCACTTTTGTGAGATACTGTATGTATATATATATATATATATATATATATATATATATATATATAAATAAAAGAAAGCAGCACTAAATCTCCATAATAACATGTGTGTAAATCAATATTAATATAAGTATATGTTATATTTCAGAAGTGTAAAAAACATGTGATACTGTATGTAAATGTCTATTCAATACATAATGTGACAAAGTGAAATAAATTAAGAAACAATCTTTGAATCCTAAAAAGTTGAAACACAATTAAAAATCACCCATACATCCTTTGTACCATCTACAGTGCTGAAGGAGTCACCACACCTATATTTCTTGTGATAAAGGGATGTGCATCCACCACCAAGTGGCACCATTTCGAGGGCCTCTTACCAGATAATGTGGACCATTGAGATACAAATGGTCAACGGTGCTTGGTAAACTCCCTTCTCCAGGCACAAAGAACGTCTTCCATCAGGATTGTCCTGCTGGCATTTTAAGTTAGCCAAAAAAAAAAGAGGTAGCGAACCCAAAGTGTAGTATGTAAAATCCAGAATTATTAAAACGTTATAAAAAAAAACACTGCATATCAAGAGATAAAACATATAGCAATCTTAGAGCATCAGAGCGCATGGAGTCAGCACCAGCAGTGGAGGAAGCTGGGGGCCATGGAGGGAGCAAGAGCCACTTAAGCTGATGCTTCTTCTGTAGCGACAAGTCCTGTCCCAAGCGAATAATACCAAGTGCACTCCGCCTGGAACCTTTCTAACAGCCTGGAGACTGATGCCATATGAAGCTGGAAGAGAAAATGGTCAGTGTTAAACATCACATACACTGCAATGGGCATATTAGCACTTATATAAAAAAGGATCATTAGGCTGCTTTTACACTGATTCGCAGGTGCAGCACAATGCATTGGGGCTTTCCTGGAGGTTAGCATCACTGAGCCATAGACTTCTATTATATCCTGCGGGTTTGGTGGGCTTTCTGAAAGTGCACCAAAACTCTTGAATGCAGAAGTTTTGGTGTACTTTCGGAAAGTGCACCACACCCGCAAGATTTAAAGAAGTCTTTGACAAAGCGTAGATAGCCGCAGGAAAGCGCCTGCGGTGTAGTTAAACCGCAGCGAATCAGTGTGAAAGCAGCCTTATAGGGGGCTCAGAATAGTAAGGGCTCATTTACATTTGTGATTTGGGGGGACCGTAAAAGCTCATAGTTCATTGTGGCACATGACCGGTTACCAAATCAGGTAAGTGGCCCTCGGTCTTCAAAGGGTTGAGCACACCTGATGTATGGCAAGCGTTCGTTATCACCACATATCAAAAAGTGCCTGAAAAGCTGTCCTTGTTGTAGGGTCACCAGGTATCATTTTAACTAAACCTTCAGATGTAAAAACAATCTCTGAAATTACATTAATTTGCAACAATGTATGAGATTCTAGTGATTGGGTTTGGATAATAACATAAAATAAACACAAAAAACTATTATGTAGCCCAACATGCAATATAGACAACTTCTTTCTCAAGAACAGTATAGCACTTTTTATGTATGGGTTATTATTTATCTATAAGAACGGTAACCACACCAAACTCCTTTGTTTAACAAGAGAAAGGTAGATGGATTATGGAGTTTTCAGTAAAAGTCCTTAAAATATAAACAGTTATTCCTTTCTTTCAGAAATCTTATTCATTCATGTCTGCTTGATGGGAATGAAGCTGGCAGCATAATACTTGAAAGAGAATTGAAGTATGTGATCTAGATTAAATGGAGTGGATGAGCCTGAGATGTGCTGCATATCTGATACAGAGCATCTCTCCAGCACAAGGGTCACAGACAACTGATGAATGTTGCAAGGCTGTTACTCCATCATTAGCTTTCTCTCTCATTTTTATTTGTTTTATACCTTGTTTTTCTTTGTTTTTTTTTAAAGCTGTTGGTTGTTATTTTAACCACTTCAGCCCCAGGAGGATTTACCCACTTCCTGACCAGGCCATTTTTTGTGATGCGTCACTGCGCCTCTTTAACGGACAGTCGCGCGGTTGTGCAATGTTGTACCTAAACAAATTTATGTCCCTTTTCCCCCCCACAAATAGAGCTTTCTTTTTGTGGTATTTGATCACCTCTGTGGTTTTTACTTTTTGCACTATAAACAAAAAAAGAGTGACCAATTTTTAAAAGAAAACAGTATTTTTTACTTTTTGCTATAATATATATCCAAAAAAAAAGTAAAAAAAAATAATTTCTTCCTCAGTTTAGGCCAATATGTATTCTTCTACATATTTTTGGTAAAAAAAAAAAAAAACAATTAGCGTATATTGATTGGTTTGCGCAAAAGTTAACATGTTTACAAATTAGGGAATAGATTTATGGCATTTTTATTGCTTTTTTTTTTTTTTTACTAGTAATGGCGGTGATCTGTGATTTTAGTGGGACTGCGACATTGCGGCTGAGAGATCAGACACTTTCGACACTTTTTTGGGACCAGTGACATTTATACAGCGATCAGTGCTATAAAAATGCAACGATTACTGTATAAATTACACTAGCAGTGAAGGGGTTAACACCAGGGGCAAGCAAAGGGTTAAATGTTCCCTAGGGAGATGGGGGGAGTGGACTGACAGGGAGTAGAGAGAGATCGCTGTTCCTATTTACTAAGAACAGACAATCGCACTCTACTCCCCTGACAGAATGGGGATCTGTTTGTTTACACTGGCAGATCTCCGTTCTGCCTCTCTGTGGAGCGATCGCTGATTGGCTCCCCCACTAGCGAATGGGCCGTGTACATACCCAACGTACAATGACGGCGATACGCCCAGGAGAGCCAACCTTCCACAGTACAACTGCCTCGGGTGGTCGGGCAGCGGTTAAAGGTAACAGCCATCCACTTTTATCTAAGACCAAACAAAATGAAAGCCTTGTACACATGGCGGGCAGCATCGGCCGGTTCAATAGATACTCGGCCCATGTGTACTGCAGCTGGTTTGACACAAGCTGGCCAGAAAAGGTCCATGGACTGGCTCCCAATCAGCACTCTCAGCCAATGGCCGCCCCCATCAGAACACAATAGCACAGCAGGGGCGTTCGCTGTACTAACATTGCATGGTTAGTACAGCGGCTCCTCCGGAGCTGTCAGTTTTTTTTCCGTTCAGTCCACTGGGTTGAACTTAAAAAAAACTGCTAGTGTGTACTAGGCTTGCCAGAGGCAGCTCAAATAATGACTGATTCTTTCTGAATAGGATGAAATTTGAGCCAATTTAAAAATCAACTGAGCTGGGTGGAAAATGATCAGCCAAATAGTGACTGTATCCTGGCATATACAGTCACTGTTTGAATACTTAGGCAGCCACAGGTGCCACAGCTACCTGAATGCAATAGCCAGTGTAGTGCCACCAGGAGCTGCTGAGTTTTAGGTTCTTTCCCAAAACAGTGCAGAGGCAGCCAGGCCATACAGCAACTGGTCCCTCACTCCATCTCCATAATAAGTCTAGGGCAGGGGTGCTCAACCTTTTGACGAGTGAGGGCCACTTAAAGCAGAAGTAAACCCATCCATAAAACAGTTTCATGTACGAAGCGTGCCGAAAATGTAAAACTCCCATTGGTTTTGCTCTCAACCAAACTGTCAAACCATCCAATGGCTGGTGTCATAATCTGATCACATGTGCAGCATCATGGCAGTTGTAGATTAAAAAGAGGCAAAGATGGCAGCTTTCATGGCTGAAAACGATAGGGGGGGTTTATTTACACTTTAAGTGATTTGGGCCACAATGAAATCAAATGGTTCAGAATTTTGAATTTTTTCAAAAAGTTCAAGGCTGCCCTTTAAACCTTAATAATACAGTAGTTTCATTTTTGCATTTGCACACGTCCCCCACGGTAGTGTCCAGCTACCCTTCCCATCCAAAAGCATGTAAATTGGTCTTGAAAAACAATAAAACAATAAAAGTAAAATTTGGCTTTTTAAATCCCCGTACACACGAGCAGATTGGAAAAATCTTTGATGGTTTTTCCGACGGAATTCTGCTCAAGCTTGGCTTGCATACACACGGTCACACAAAAGTTCACTGAACTTTCGACCACCAAGAACGCAGTGACGTACAACACTACGACGAGCCGAGAAAATAAAGTTCAATGCTTTTGCGCGTCGGAATTGCTACAGACGATCAAAATTTCCGATCAGAACTTTTCCCGACCGAAAAATTGAGAACCTGCTCTCAATCTTTTGCTGGCTGGAATTCGGGCAGCAAAAGTCCGATGGAGCATACACACGAACGCATTTTCCGACCAAAAGCTCTCATCGGTCTTTTGCTGGCCAAATTTCTGATCGTGGGTATGCGGCATTAGACTTAAATCGGGTTTGGGAGTCATGTTTGTGGTTTGTGGATTTCAGTCTTGTTTGGGGATCCTCCAGCAAACCAAACCCAGGCTAGCTTGTTGATCACTGATCAGGAATTAGCAATTTTCCTTCCTGGCTTTGAAATGTGCTATGCATATCACAAGATTACCGAATACAATTACAAATCCTTTGGCAGATAAAGCAGTTCATAATGTATTGTACTTAGCTCTTAGTCTGAAATGTCTTTAAAAAAAAAAAAATGTGGAATTTATCGTGGGCAGATATTTTTCTAGATCTCACATTCATAGTTCAGGACTTGCCCTCAATCAGCTTTCGATGTTAAATGAAAAACACTTGCAGATATTTTCCCAATGTTCCATTATTTTCTGGGAACACATTAATTTATGAGTCATATTCAGTTTCCTCAAAGTGAAATAATTTATGAGTTCGCTGAACATTTATAAGAGCAGTTAATACTGGTGTTCTCAGTTAGCACAAATTTGGTAATATCAGAAGAAATGGTTTCAGAAAAACATTTCAACAAAGGTTTATGTCAGGTTATTAAAGAAGAACCCCTCCAAGCACTGCATATGCCTGTTATAACTCAATAAAGGGGCTATTTCACAATTGCGACTGGGGACAGTAAAAATAGGCAGCTGAGCCATGGTTTTACCACCTCTTGGCCTCCCCTGGAATTGTGACATTACAGCATGACAGGGCTGTACTTTCTGGAGGGCCAGATTTAAACCTTGGGGGGGGGGGCACTTCAGGTTTTGAGGGTTGGTTTACATTCTCAATGACAGTCACACATTTTTAAAATTCATGACACAATGCCATTCTGAGGTCATGTGTGCACACACAAACACACAGTCTATGCGTGGTTTGCTTGAGCTGGCAAAATTTGTTCTGCATCGCTACCCCCGGAGGAGCCGCTTAATGTATATTTGGTTCTGTACTCTGCCTCTCAACCCCAAGAACAGTCCCAACACCTCTGGCACACCTACTCGGCAATATTAATGCAAAACACAGCAGTAGAGAGGAAACATAAATATGATAAACCAGAAGGTATGTTTACTGAGACAAAAGTGACACAAAGATATATATATATATATATATATATATATATATATATATATATATATATATATATCATAAACATGTACGTCAGACGAAAATCTTAGTTAAAGTGACAAATTACTATTAATGATTCAGGGAAACACAGTGCAGTTAAACACAACAGAACCTCAGCTCACACTATTGATACCTCAACCTCTTCTCCCTGTACCTCAACCCACAGGCCCACAACAAGGCAAATAACAAACATTTAGTAAGAACAATTATAACCGTGGCTTGATTGGCTCCTTCTAAACAGAGTCCAGCTACCTGAAGGATCACCTTTAATAGGCAACGATAGTCTGTTGTGAAAGGATAAGGAAGAGCAAAAGGGGTTAACAGTAACTCTGTGGTAAAGATGAATCTGGTGGTCTTCAGCTAGTACTTTAAGAAAACTGTAATCCCCTGTAATTAAAAGGAAGATAGTGGCGTGCAGTAAAGTTAAACTAAGCTAGATGATAAAAAGACGGTAGTATTCAAAATAGCAGATCAAACAATGGCTATAGAAATAGCAAAATCGAGATGGGTGACAGGGTAAAGTGCATCAAAATAAAGTGCATCAAAATGTGAAAAAATCAGCAAATGTTAATCATCAATAAAAACAAATCCTGAATGATTGATAAATCATGTGGTGGTGTAGCAGAGTAAGTGCATAAAACCATCAAATGGGTGGAATAAATAGGTGCAAAAACAGCGAATAAATAAGTGCAAAGGGCTGGCTATGGCTGTATGCCAGTGGTATCAGATAAATAACACTAATAAATCCGTGACTGGAGCAATAAAAAAAGACCATATAAAAATAATGAATTCAACGAATAAAATTCCAACGAATAAAATATCAATGAATGAAATCATGTAAAAAAAGTCCATAGAAATCATAAGGTGCAAGTAGTGTCCATTAATCCAGTAAAAGTACAGGTGCTGAAGATTGAGGTGGTAAATTCTGATATGCAGTGTTATCTGTGGATATCCTGTGCGATTTCTCGTGTTCCGTGCAATCCTAGTGGGGGTAATATAGATGGCCCCTTACCTTACGGCTGTAAGGTTACAGCATAGAAGTATGAGCCTTTGTGGTCCTTGGTGACCGTCCTCCTAAGGATCCCAGATGGGTGGCCCAGATCCTGTTTGGCGTTTCCTATCAGGTGTTCCCTTGCATATGGGTGTGGGTGTATCTGGGTTGGGGGGTTCACGTCAGTATGTATAGGGAAAGGTACACTAGTTTTTAATCTTTGTGCTGGTGCAGGATTACCTTCTTTATTATAAATCCCCTGCAATGGCCTCAATCCATCCCTCTTATAGTCTCCCCCAGCAGTCTGTTCTTCTCTCCTCTGCAGTCTGGAAGTTGTAGTCCATAAACAGTGAAATCCCAATCCCAATGTGAAACTTGAGTCCTAGAACTATAATTCCCGGTATGCTTTGCTTCCTGGTATTTAGTCTGCTAGCAGGATGTGATGACACAGTCTTTTCTGTCACTAGAGGGAAACCGTTTTACTGTAGCAATGTTGCAGAGTGTCTTCTGATTGCAGGAATATATATCGAGCTCCCTGCTACATCCTCCCCCCACTAAAGAACCTTTGGTCCGCCAAAGGAATTGACAGTCCTTGACCTGTTACATGCTTTTGTCAACAGTAGGGAGGAAATAGGATAATGCACACATAACAACAAACAATTTGCACTTTCATAAGAAGAGCCCAAACTCAAGCAGCTCAAATCATGACACAGAGTTGACAGAGGAGCCTCTCAGCAATTGTGATAAGAAGGGAAGCTGTTCTGTCCACACACCACTGACACTGGAGTATCCTGTATAAATGTGCCAGGGTGTGAGTTGGGGTTGTCCTCCACCAAATCAGCAGTGGAAGGACCAGGTGCTTCAGGAGTGCTTTTTGAAATGAGAAAGATCTTCTCAGAGCTTCCACCCAAAGCATCATAGGTTAGTCTCTTGGGTGGGTGAATAACCCTCCGCTCTCTCTGTTCTTTAGGTTCTGGTGTTACAGGCACACTGGTATCATCTTCATCCATAGCCACTATGGCTAAAACAGACATAAACAGCAATGAAAAGGTGGGGATGGGTTAGCATCTCTTTGACGATAATTGTCCTCCTTCCCTTTTGAGACATGGACATCAAAAACATAGAGTTTTTCAGACTCTTCGTCAAAAGAGACGCCAATATTTGAATTGATTTCACCAAAATGCTTTTGGATCAATTTTATTAAAATTGTTTTTAAATTTGATATGCTTTTAAACTGATGTTTTAGTAGTGCAGTAGCTGTCTCCCGGAGGACTCACTACTCTTTTACTTGTTTGTGTAAATTTCAACTTCAGCTACTGAGCTCTATAAACAACAAGCTTTTTACAACCAAAGAGATAAGGAGATAGATGAACACATTTTAAAAAAGCGTAAAGCTCTGTTTTCTTGCATACAGTGGGGAAAATAATTCTGTGTTCTCTTGCAGATTTTGTAAGTTTGCACACTTAGGCCCCTTTCACACCGGGGCGGGGAGCCGCGGTGACGGAAAAACAGCGCTATATTTAGCGCTGCTTTACCGTCGTTTTAACCGCGGTCTTCGGCCGATCGCGGTGCGGTTTTACCCCCCGCGAGCGGCCGAAAAAGGTTTAAACACCCCCGCAGAGCGCCGCCGTAGCGGCGCTTTGCGGCGGTATTGCCGCGGTTTTACCGCGGTGTCCCATTCTAATCAATGGGAAGGAGCGGTATAGGAGCGGTGAACACACCGCTCCTATACCGCTCCAAAGATGCTGCTAGCAGGACTTTTTTTGTCATCCTGCTAGCGCACAGCTCCAGTGTGAAAGCCCGCCGGCTTTCACACTGGAGTTAAAGGGGCCGGATTTTTTCATGCGGTGAACAGGCGCTATTTTTAGCGCTGCACCGCATGAAAAACGCCCCAGTGTGAAAGGGGCCTTACAAAGAAATGAAGGGTCTTTATCACAGGCTTATTTTAAATGATAGAGACAGAATATCAACCTAAAAATCCAGAAAAAAACACATGATACAGATGTTAAAAATTAAATTCCAGTTCAGTGAGTAAAATAAGTATTTGATCCCCTACCAACCAACAATAATTCTAGCTGCCACAGACTGGCTACAGTAGGTTCTCATGTGGTACACAGGTTAGTCCTGTCAATTTAACCGCTTCCCGACCGCTTCCTGCACATATACGTCAGCAGAATGGCACGGCCAGGCAAAACCACGTACAGGTACGTGGCCCTTTAATTGCCTGGCCGTGGGTCGCGTGCGCGCCGCCAGTGGCGCGCTCGCGACCCGGTCGGGAGCTCCGTGACCCCGGCCACGGGACCAGCGGACCCGATCGCCGCTGGTGTCCCGCGATCGGGTCACAGAGCTGAAGAACGGGGAGAGGTCTGTGTAAACAAACCTCTCCCCGCGCTTCCTACTCTGCCTGTCATTGATCGGCTGTTCACGGTCATCGGGAAAGCCGATCAATGACGTCAGCCCCGCCCCCTAATGTAAAAAAAACACACACGTCACAGCCCATAACCCCTCCCCTCTCCCTAGCAGTGATGTAAGTAACTGAGTTAAAATAAACTGAGTTACTTAACGCAGTTACTTTAGAGGGTAACGAATAATCTAACTGATTACTTTTCCCCTCATGGTAACTCAGTTCCCATTACTTTGGCTTAGTTACCCCAATTACATCTACCACCACTAGATGGCAGTAGTGTAATTCCAGTGTCCTGCCGAAAAAGTTCCCGCGCCGGATAAGGACCCCCCTGTACTGCGCAGGCACAGCGCTTGCGCAGTACGAAGGACTACGGAGTTTCCGAAAATTGCCGAACCTAAACAGCTCTGAGTGAACTCTACACCGCGCAGATGCAGTTAACATGTAATTGTACGAGGCGATGGCGCACGCTCCCGTTGCTCGCGCTACTCTGCAAGGGGCATCTATCGTGTAACTAAGGGGCGGGTCTAGTATTACTGTAACCAAGGGGCGCATTTATTATTATTGTTATATATCGAGCTCTGCCCATTAATTTAACATTCGCCCTCCTCTGTAGCCATCCGCCCCTTACACAATATAATAATAATAGACCCGCCCCTTGCTTACACGCTATAACAGATCTGCCCCTTGGTTAGAGTAATAATAGAGCAGCCCCTTGGTTACACGATATATAACAATAATAATAAATGCACCCCTTGCTTACAGTAATACTAGACCCGCCCCTTAGTTACACGTATAGAATATTAAAAAAAAAAGTCACAGTTACTTTGCTGCGTAACTAATTACTTTTCCAATGTAGTAACTGAGTTACTAACGCAATTACTTTTTGGGAGAAGTAATTTGTAACTTAACTAATTACTTTTTTAAAGTAAGATGACCAACACTGCTCCCTAGTGGTTAACTCTTTCACTGCATGTGTCATTTATACAGGAATCAATGCATTTAAATAGCATTGATTGCTGTATAAATGACAATGGTCCCAAAAATGTGTCAAAAATGTCCGATGTGTCCGCCATAATGTCGCAGTCACAATAAAAATCGATGATCGCCGCCATTACTAGTAAAAAAAAAATATTAATAAAAATGCTATAAAACGATCCCCTATTTTGTAAACGCTATAACTTTTGCGCAAACCAATCAATAATCGCTAATTGCGATTTTTTTACCAAAAATATGTAGAAGAATACGTATCGGCCTAAACTGAGGAAAAAATATGTTTTTTTATATATTTTTTGGGGATATTTATTATAGCAAAAAGCAAAAAATATTGATTTTTTTTCAAAATTGTCGCTCTATTTTTGTTTATAGCACAAAAAATAAAAACTGCAGGGGCGATCAAATACCACCAAAAGAAAGCTCTATTTGTGGGAAAAAAAAGGACGCCAATTTTGTTTGGGAGCCACGACCATGCAATTGTCAGTTAAAGCGTTGCAGTGCCGAATCGCAAAAAGGGGCCTGGTCCTTTGGCTGCCAATTGGTCCGGGGCTGAAGTGGTTAAGAAGGTGCTCCTAAGGACAACTCGTCATTTGTATAAAAGACACCAGTCCACAGAATCTCTTTCTTCCATTCAAACCTCACCATCATGGGCAAAACCAAAGAGCTGTCAAAGGATGTCACAGACAAAATTGTAGACCTGCACAAGGCTGGAATGAGCTACAAGACCATCAGCAAGAAGATTGGTGAGAAGGAGATAACTGTTATCTCCCTAAGTATGGAGCTGCATGCAAGATTTTGCCTCGTGAGGTAGGGATGATCATGAGAAAAGAGAGGGATCAGCCCAGAACTACACAAGAGGAGCTTATGAATGATCTCAAGGCAGTTGGAAATACGGTCATCAAACAAACCATTGGTAACACAATACACAACTATGGATTGACACCCTACCGTGCCCGCAAGGTCCCCCTCCTCAAGAAGGCACATGTACAGGCCCATCTGAAGTTTGCCAATGAACATTTAAATGAGTCATAGAAGGATTAGGAGAAAGTGCTGTGGTCAGATGAGACCAAAATTTAGCTCTTTGGTATTAACTGGATTAACTGTGTTTGAAGGGAAAAAAATAATGACTATGACCCTAAGAACACCATCCTTACAGTCAAGCACGGAGGTGGAAACATTATGCTTTGGCCAGGTTTTATCTGCTAAAGGTACAAGCCGACTTTGCTGCATTGAGGGGCCAATGGACGGGGCCATGTATTGAAAAATCTTGGATGAGAACCTTCTTCCCTCAGCCAGAACACTGAAGATGGGTCGCGGATGGGTCTTCCAGCATGACAATGACCCAAAATACCACCAAGGCAAAAAAGGAGTGGCTCAAGAAGAAGCACATTAAGGTCATGAAGTGACCTAGTCAGTCTCCAGACCTTAATCCTATCGAAAATTTATGGAGGGAGCTGAAACTTTGCATTGCCAAGCGACAGCCAAGAAACCTTAAAGCGGTAGTAAACTCACACATAAAAAAAAAAAACCCCTGCAAGGCAAAGTCATAATGAGCTAGTATGCATACTAGCTCATTATGAAATACTTACCTCAGAACAAAGCCCCCCGTATCGGAGCCTGCTCCACGCCGAGGGAGCTGACATCTTGCCCTCTGCGTGTCTTCCGGGTTCGCAGCTCCGGCGCTGTGAATGGCCAGAGCCGCGATTACGTCTTCCTGGCAACGTTGCCGGACCTTCAGCCAGGCATTCAGAGCACATTCGCCGCTGATGTCGGCCGCTGCATGCAAAGGGAATATCTCCTAAACCATACAGATATTAATTTTACCTACAGGTAAGCCTTATTATAGGCTTACCTGTAGGTAAAAGTGTAGAATTTGGGTATACAACCGCTTTAAGGATTTAGAGAAGATCTGTAAAGAAGAGTGGAGCAAAATCCCTCCTGAGATGTATACAAACCTGGTAACCAACTTCAAGAAACGTCTTAACTCTGTGCTTGCCAACAAGGGGTTCTCCACCAAGTACTAAGTCATGTTTTGCTTGGGGATCAAATACTTACTCAATTTATAACATTTGTATCATGTGTTTTTTCTGGATTTTTGGTTGATAGTCTGTCTCTATCATTTAAAATGCACCTATGATAAAAATGATAGACCCTTCATGTCTTCCGAAGTGGGTAGTGGGTAGACTTACAAAATCTGCAGGGGATCAAATAATTATTTTTCCCCACTGTACGTGTAACAACAGTATTCAGTATATCCACTCACTATTTTATTTCACATGGCCTTATTTTTATTCTTCTCCAGGGCTGCATGCAGACTAACTTGTCCAGTAAAAGTAACAATTATGATTGACTATAGCACTGTCCTTCCAGAGCAACCCAACGCTCTGGTGAAGTGTAATAAACTTTCTAATAATGAAGAATAGGAAATGTCAGTGCTCACATCACTCAATGCAATGCTCAATGTGTGGGTAACATTAAAAAAAGATATCTATTGATCTGTTGGGCCCACAAGGCACAACATCCCTTTCTAGCATATACATTGAAAAATTACCTGAAATTCTTTTGGGACTTTCTAGGTGCCAGTAAATACCACACTATCTATAGTAAATTATTGTTATATTTCATTAAAAAATATCTAAAACCATATCAAAGTTAAAAGTACTTCTATAGCCACCTTACGTATCTACTGTTTAGCTTCAGATAATAACTACAGTGCCTTGAAAAAGTATTTATACCCCATGAAATTTTACACATTCTGTCATGTTACAACCAATGTATTTTATTGGGATTTTATGTGATAGACCAACACAAAGTGGCACATATATTTAACTAAAATTCAGTGCTTAGGTGTGTGCTAAGTTGCAGCCTCCCTGAAAAAAACTTCACAAGTGAAGTCCAATTAGTTAATTATAAAGGAAGGGAATTTGGTGCTGCTTTGTGACCCCTCAAAGCACCATGTCCCCATGTTGATGGGGATAAGGGCCTCTTCCCCACAACCCTGGCCATTGGTTGTGGGGGTCTGCGGGCGGGGGGCTTATCATAATCTGAAAGCCCCCTTTAACAAGGGGACCCCCAGATCCCGCCCCCCCCCCCCCCCTGTGTGAAATGGTAAGGGCTACCATTTCACAAAAAAAGTGACAAAAATGTTAAAAATGACAGGAGACGGTCTTTGACAATTCCTTTATTAAAATCTTCTTTCATCTTCTTTATTCTGGTCTTCCTTTCTTCATCCTTCGGTTTCTTCATCTTCTTCTTCCATCTTCTTCCATCTTCTTCCTCCGATCTGCTTCTTCTTGCTCTGGTCTTCTCGTCCGGCATCTTCTTCCACGGCGTCGGCGTCTCTTCTTGGGCCGCTCCGCGCAATGGGAGGCTCCCGCTGTGTTAGGCTTCGCTGCGTCTGACAGCTCTTTTATAATGGAGGGTGGGGCCACATGGTGACTCCGCCCCCCTCTGACGCACAGGGACATCATGGGGACTTCCCTATGGCTTTCCCCATGACGTCAGAGGGGGGCAGGGGAAGCATGGGAAACATGCGCCCCTTTACAGACATACTATACACGCCCCTCAGGTACGAAATTTAAAGGAATATTACACTTTTATTGTTTCACATTAAGCATTATAAAAATCACTGCTCCTGAAAAAACGTCAGTTTTAAAAAAAAAAATATTTGCATCGATACATGTCCCCTGGGGCAGGACCCAGGTCCCCAAACACTTTTTATGACAATAACTTGCATATAAGCCTTTAAAATTAGCACTTTTGATTTTAAACGTTCGAGTCCCATAGACTTTAATAGGGTTCTAAAGTTCACACGAGCTTTAGGTCTGTTCGCAGGTTCTGGTGCGAACCGAACAGGGGGGTGTTCGGCTCATCCCTAATGCAGGGTATGGTTTCCTGGTGAGTGCATAAAACAAAGGGGGAGCACGGAAAAGTCAACTTATTTCTCTGCACAGAAATTGTGATAAAGTGTCATCACCTGGATTCTGCACAAGTCACGTTGGGATTTTTTGAATTATGGACATTTATTGCGGATAGTTATTTATATCACAGATTTGGACTTGTATATTGGTTTAGTTTATTTACATTGGTTTTGGTTCGTGTATTTTTTATGTTACTTGATTTATTAAGGAATTTTTTCAAGTATCATATACTGGATACAACAGACACAAGTTCATAATTTTTTCAGTTTGCTTTTACTTTTAGTTATGGTATAAGGAGATTTCTCATATTCACGTATATTTCATCTAAAAAAATCATTTGTATATGACACCACAGTTATAATTATACACGATTTTCAAATATTTGTTGTATGCAGCGACAAATTCCCTTCCTTTTATAATTAACAAAGTGGCACATCATTGTGAAGTGGAAGGAAAATGATAATTGGTTTTCAAATTTTTTTTTACAAAATAAATATGTGAAAAGTGTTACGTGCATTTATATTAAGCCCCCCTGAGTCAATACTTTGTAGAACCACCTTTCACTGCAATTACAGCTGCAAGTCTTTTTGGGGATGTCTCTACCAGCTTTGCACATCTAGAGAGTGACATTTTTGCCCATTCTTCTTTGCAAAATAGCTCAAGCTCTGTCAGATTGGATGGAGAGCATCTGTGAACATCAATTTTCAAGTCTTGCCACAGATTCTCAATTGGATTTAGGTCTGGACTTTGACTGAGCCATTCTAACATATGAATATGCTTTGATCAAAACCATTCCATTGTAGCTCTGGCTGTATGTTTAGGGTTGTTGTCCCACTGGAAGGTGAACCTCCGCCCCAGTCTCAAGTCTTTTGCAGACTCTAATGCAGCATACACACGTTTTTTTCTGTGTGTATGCCCAACGGTCTTTTTCTGTCGGAATTTCCGAAGGACTTTGAATTGAGAACCTGTTCTCAATTTTTCCGACGGAAAACTTTTCTATCTGATTTTCCGATCGTGTGTATGCAATTCCGACACGCAAAATTCCGACACATGCTCGGAAGCATTAAACTTCCCTTTTATAGTGCTGTTGAACGTGTTTTATGCCGCTGTGTTATTGACTGAATTTGGTGTGATCGTGTGTAGGCAACACAGCTTGAGCGGAATTCCGTCGGAATTCCGTCGGAAAAACCGTCAGTTTTTTCCGATGAGAATTCCGATCGTGTGTACGCGGCATAACAGGTTTTCTTCTATGATTGCCCTGTATTTGGCACTATCCATCTTCCCATCAACTCTGACCAGCTTCCCTGGTCCCTGAAGAAAAGCATCCCCACAACATGATGCTGCCACCACCATGTTTCACGGTGGGGATGGTGTATTCAGGGTGATGTGCAGTGTTAGTTTTCCACCACACATAACATTTTGCTTTTAGGACAAAAAGTTCAATTTTGGTCTCATCTGACCAGAGCACCTTCTTCCACATGTTTGCTATGTCCTCCACATTGGCTTCTTACAAACTGCAAATGGGACTTCTTATGGCTTTCTTTCAATAATGTCTTTCTTCTTGCCACTCTTCCATAAAGGCCAGATTTGTGGAGTGTACGACAAATAGTTTTCCTGTGGACAGATTCTCCCACCTGAGCTGTGGATCTCTGCAGCTCCTCCAGAGTTACCATGGGCCTCTTAGTTGCTTCTCTGATTAATGCTCTCCTAGCCCAGCCTGTCAGTTTAGGTGGACGACCATGTCTTGGTAGGTTTGCAGTTGTGCCATACTCTTTCCATTTTGGGATGATGAATAGAACAGTGCTCCGTGAGATGTTCAAAGCTTGGGATATTTTTTCTAACCTAACCATGCTTTAAATTTCTCCACAATTTTATCCCTGACCTGTCTGGTGTGTTCCTTGACCTTCATGATGCCGTTTGTTCACTAAGGTTCTCTAACAAACCTCTGAGGGCTTTACAGGACATCTCTATATATACTGAGATTGAATTACACACAGGTGGACTCTATTTACTAATTCGGTGACTTCTGAAGGCAATTGGTTACACTAGATTTTAGTTAGGGATATCAGAGTAAATGGGGCTGAATAAAAATGCACGCCGCACTTTTCAGATATTTATTTCTAAAAAATGTTGAAAACCATTTATCATTTTCCTTCCACTTCACAATTAGGAGCCACTTTGTGTTGGTCTATCACATAAAATCCCAATACAATACATTTACAATTTTGGTTGTAAGATGACAAAATGTGGAAAATTTCAAGGGGTGTAAATACTTTTTCAAGGCACTGTATATCATAATTCCTGTGTCGCCTGTCCATATCCACCCTCCTCAATGAACAATCAGTCAGCATCATCACCTATGTCCAATGAGTAGGTAGCTGATCCAAGAAAAAATAATGCTCATCCATGTACATATAACAAGAATCGCTGGCCAAAATCACAAATCTTGTAAAAGGTAAAACAGTAAAAGTATTTGTATGATGCCCAGGTATTTAACATATTACTAAACAGTAAGATCTGTATCTGCAGTAAAGCATGCTTGTTATTAGGCTTTTTTTTCTCAGCGAATAGGCTCTGGAACTCCCCCCTTCTGAGTCACTTCTTGTTTCTGCCCCCTACCCACTTCCGAAGCACCTTCCCTTGGTTCCACCTCCTACCCACCTCCCAGCACTGCCTCATTTAGAGAATACAGAACCAAGCATCATTATGTTGTGCTAAGTAATTTGTATGTAATTTGGTAATGATAACAAGAAAAACAGTAAAATAGATCCCCTGCAGCAACCCCCCCCCCCCCCAGCAGCAATAGATCCCCCAGCAACAATAGACCCCCCAGCGACATAGGACCCCTGCAACAAAATATCACCCCAGCAACAAAAGACCCCCCAGCAGCAAGCATAGATCCCCCAGCAGCCAGCATCAATAGACTATCCAGCAACCAGGAACAATAGACCCCTCCCTTAACATCAGATCACTTCCAGCAAAATAAGCTGCCCCAAGCAACAATAGGTCCCCCACAAACAACATTAGACCTTCCCCGGAACAATAGGCCACCACACAAAAATAAATCCTCTCCAGCAACAATAGTTCCCCCAGAAGCCAGCATCAGTAGACCCTCCAGCACACCCCAGCACTCCTTGCCAGTACATACTTTCAGTGGTGAAGGTGCTGGAACTGCGTTCCCCCGCATTGCTGCTGAAAAAAAGCCCTGCTTGTTACACTCACTGTGGGACCTAAGGGGTAATGTTCTGCATTGTGTAAAAAGGCTGTTTGATCCTGTATTTTCTGATCCTGTCCTTCTTCCTCTGCCCCAATCTATCTGCTGATAGAATAGAGCCTTGGGGGCACTCTGCACATGCTCAGTTTGGTGTGTATTCCTAGAGAGTTGTTTTTTTTTTTCCTTGGATGAGTGCATGTGATCAGCAACGAGTCAATCAGCAACTCCTCCCACAAGCTTTAACAAGACACTGATAGAAGTCACAAGACTGCTCTAATGTCTGATGAGAAAAGGTATTTAGCAGTTTATATTTACTGAAACTATTGCATTTCCATGTTCTGTGTACTGTGGGAGACCAGATATAGTGAATGCAGGCTCCTGGGTTTAGTAACACTTTAAAGCATCACCCCTTGCACTGGGCATCTGTGTAATCACTCAGTATGTACTGTAACCCAGCCGTCATTCTCTCATTCTCGCCAAGGCATTAGTGACATCTCCTCTGCACTGGAGCCTCCTGGTCGATGTATGTCACATATCCCAGTATGCTTCACTTTCAATTCACAGTGCCTGGAGAACGGGCCTGGAACACTCATCAGGGGTCAGGGTGCACAAACTAGGAAGAGGCACCCGGCACCGGATGACTTTAGTAACAAAGATGACAGCGTAGGACTGTGGCAGCAGATCACAGCAGGACACCACTGCATAAATTGGGCAGATGAGTGTTTGAATTGAGCAAAACCCTGGATAACAGGTGGAGAGGGGAGTGAAGTTCCTCATTACCTTTTTTCCTCGAGAGCCATATTGGCTTTCATTACATTCTTGCATGCTCAGGCATTAATCGAGCAGAAACATTCATTTTTGTTTGTCCTCACGGTAATGTTTTTTTGGCCATTCCTGAGGTTATATTTAAACTCTTCACCTCACCAGTTTAGCTCAGGTACCACAAAACCACACACTCCAGTTTAACAATGTTTTCGAGACTATTTACTTCCTGTTCAACTAATTCACAGAATTCAGACTGTGGGCAAAAACTGGAAATCTGCAAATCTTGTGGAAAGATGGTCTACTACTAGTTAGTCGCTGTTGACATGTCTGATAGGCAACAGGTTCAGATCCACTAGTTGAACAAAATAGAGGATATTTAAAATTGGCACATGGAGAGAAATGAGCCACTTTTAAGAAAAAGTGACACAACGTACTTTTTTTATGCTGATGCACAAGATGTTCCTGTTTGCGGCAACATTTTTAGTGCAACTCTCAGGTTATCTTTTGGTACGATCATCATAAATTTATTTAAAGAATTTGTACCATATGCGCAAGCAGGGGTGAATTTCCTGCCCCTTTAAGGGAGAACGGTTCTTAAATCCTCCCAGGAAGTAAGGTGTATTCACATCCTTCCTAGCAGGATCATATATAAACTCTGGGTGGATCTTAGTCCAGGGTAGTTGGCTTATGGGGACAGAAGAGCCTTGTCAGAGAGATGCACTAAGGACTTAAAGTTATTTCTTTACACAGGTTGAGCAGCGCTCTACTGGGTTATGGAAGATATATTGCAAAAAGTTTGGCCATTGCGCTGGATAGTTGCATCTCATAGAGGAGACATATAGTGGGACAGAGGATCCTGAGGAGACAACGCTGCATACCTGGTCCAATTGGAGCATGTGGTGGACAGGGGAAGAGGTTTTCCTATTCTCAGTCAGTAGTTGACCCCTCCATGTAGCATGCTGCCAGTGACCTTGGCCCCCATGTCACATGGGCCTCAGGACTACCTCAGGCCTGGCGCAAAAAAAGTTCCCAGTCATCGGTGGGTGATTGCTATGGTGACCAGGAGTATGGTGAGTGAAATGGAGTCTGCACGGGCCATGGATTATGAGTAGCTGGAATATATAGGCCTTGATCAGCCCTGTATCAAAGTGGGTCCCCTAGTTTAGTGCGTAGGTGACTTCCTCACGGTTGGCCCTGCTTTCAAGTGGTGTTCCAGCAAAATGTTCTGCAGTCCCGCTCCTCAGTTTCTGCCCCTCCTGGATTTCTGGTTCTTTTGTACACATATGTAATTATCCTATTTGTCCACAAGATGTCATTTTGCCAAAGAGTGAGCCTCCAACATTTAGGGCCATCTGGGTGACAGAGTAACTCTGCCCTTGCAGGTTGAGGGGAACTATGAGATAGCATATATATAAGCTGGTAGATGTCAGAAGACTACCAAGGAAGCTACAGTTGAGTGGAACGGAGCTATCTTAATCTCTATCTGGGAGCCTGTAGATATACAGTAGCTGAATGGCAGTACCATTTTCCTTACCCTCAGGGTGGAGGCTTGAGAACTTTTTCAACTGGTACTATGCTGGGATTTTGGGTTATCCCTCTCTTGTTAGGTAATGTGAAAAAACAAAAGAAAAGTGCCTCTGAGTGCAAGTATTTAATAAGTGCAACAACATGTAATCCGACACTTACACGGGGTAAGGGTTAACAGGCTCCTGGATCAGTCCACAGCGTCGCTGGGTATCCTGTGCAGTCGGAGTTTCCAGCTGGGATGACCGCTATCTCCTGCAGGGAAGTTGGCTGGTCGTCTCGCTGGAGTGGATGGAAGTGTTCCGCTCTGAAGGGACGCCTGCTGGCGTGTGATGTCACGGGAGTGTAGAGGAAAAACACAACGCGTTTCAGAGCATGCGCTAGACTCGCAGTGAGAATGCACTCTCATTTGTCAAGTGTATATTGAGAGGGCGGGAAGGAAATTTAAATGCTCTGCATTTAGAAAAAAACAAAACAGCTGGCCAATTGGATAATAGAAGTAATTGGCGAACTGACAAGCCATTCTGTAGGATAAATATTTGGATAAATATCATAGATAAAAATATTTGATAAAAAGAATTTATAATAAGTGTATCTTAAGAATATGAAAATTTGTATATAAATTGTATATATCAAAAATGTATATAAGGGGCAAAATATTGATAAATGGCAAAAAACATATGCTTATTTATAATTAAAACTAATGCTGCATACACACGGTCGGAAATCTCGTCGGAAAAAGCTCTGATGGTTTTCCCGTCGGAATTCCGACGGAATTTTGCTCAAACTGTCTTGCCTACACACGGTCACACCAAATTCCGACGGTCTGTAACACAGCGGCATAAAACACGTTCGACAGCACTATAAAAGGGACGTTTAATGCTTCCGAGCATGCGTCAAATTGTTTCCTAGCATGCGTCGGAATTTTGCGTGTCAAAATTGCCTACACACGATCGGAAAATCCGATAGAAAGGTTTTCCGTCTGAAAAATTGAGAACAGGTTCTCAATCCAAAGTCCGTCGGAAATTCCGACAGAAAAAGACCGTTGGGCATACACACGGTCGGAAAATCCGATGAAAAGCTCCCATCGGACTGTTTCCATCGGAAATTCCGACCGTGTGTACGCCGCATAAGACAGTATCAATATATGCAATGTCAATATATGCAAGGAATCATATGCAAAGATGATTAGAAATTCATTCATAAAAATGTATTAAGACACAATATATATTCTAAATTATTACCCCTAAAATATTGGTCAATCATTACAAATCAATTATGGAGAACAATGATGCTAGTTGTTATAAAGGATTAAAATAAGGGGAGGATGGTGGGAAAAAATAATAGTAAAGATAATGAAAATGAAAAATATATTTAATATATATGTATATATGGATATATGCATAACCTATATACATTATAGCCATGTATTTTGCCATTATTAAGGAACAACCAATAATTAGTATTATTATTATATATATATTAGTTTTATTTTTAGGTCCCTTAGTGTTTCATACATATTATACTATAATTCTTTCCAATAAGTGTAGGGCCCACACATATGTGTGTGTGTGTGTATATACGCATGTATATACATATATGTGTATATGTATATACATATATATTAAATATATTTTTTCCTTTTCATTATCTTTACTATTTTTTCCCACCATCCTCCCCTTATTTTAATCCTTTATAACAACTAGCATCATTGTTTTCCATAATTGATTTGTAATTGTTGACCAATATTTTATGGGTAATAATTTAGAATATATATTGTGTTTGGTTTATCTATTTTAATTCATTTTTATGAATGAATTTCTAATAATCTTTGCATATGATTCCTTGCATATATTGATATTGCATATATTGATACTGTCTTAGTTTTAATTATAAATAAGCATATGTTTTTTTGCCATTTATCAATATTTTGCCCCTTATATTAAATATGATATATACAATTTATATATGAATTTCATATTCTTAAGATACACTTATTATAAATTATTATTATTTTTATCAATAATTTTTATCTATGATATTTATCCAAATATTTATAATTTGCTATGGATCTAGGATCCCTTGAAGACTGCCTATGCTGCCTATCCTATTCCTCCTCAATCATGATAATGCTGGCTTCCAACAATATTTTTGGTTTAGGGCACCACCAACACCCAAGGCCCAATTTTTCTGCCCCTGTCTAACAGGGGCATGTACCGTATTTATCGGCGTATAAAACGCACTTTTTCCCCCTTAAAATCGGGAGAAAGTCGTGGGTGCGTGTTATACGCCGATACCCCAAAAATAAAATGACAAAAATCGGTTGCGGCGCCGAAAAATGGCGACCGCGGCCGAAAAATGGCCGAACCGCGGCCGAAAAAGGCCGGAAAAAGCCGAAGCGCGGCCGAAAAAGACCGAAGCCGGCTGTTCAGCTCCGCTCGTAGTCCCACCTCCCTGCGCTCGCTCCCGAAACAGCAGGGAGGCGGGACTCCGAGCGGAGCCGAACAGTTGGCTCTGTCTTTTTCGGCCGCACTTCGGCCTTTTTCGGCCGCGGTTCGGTCTTTTTCGGCCGCGCATGCGCGGTTTGTCTCGCGGCGGGAAATTTAAACGCTGGCAAACTGCAAATGACACTAGCAAGCTGCAAATGACACTGGGCAAGCTACAAATGAGGCTGGGCAAGCTACAAATGACGCTAAGCAGGTTGCAAATGACGCTGGTCAGGTTGCAAATGACGCTGGGCAGGTTGCAAATGACGCTGGGAAAGGCTGCAAATGACGCTGGGCAAGCTGCAAATGACGCTGGGCAAGCTGCAAATGACGCTGGGCAAGCTGCAAATGACGCTTAAATGTAAGTTTTTTTTTTCCCTATACTTCTCTCCTAAAACTTTTTTTCCTTAAAATTCCCTCCTAAACTTGGGGTGCGTGTTATACGCCGATAAATACGGTAATTAAAAATTGTGAAATAATATTTAACAGCAGGGCCCGTTCCTGCGCCCAACAAGAGTAACTATGAGGAGCCATCACCAACACCTAAGGCCCAATTTTTCAGCAGAGTATATAGTGCAGTCCGTATAGTATATATACTGCAATTCGGAGTATATAGTGCAGTCCGTATAGTATAAATACTGCAGCTCAGAGTATATAGTGAAGTCAGTGTAGTATATATAATACAGTGCAGGGTATATAGTGCAGTGTACAATATATAATATAGTGTATTGAAGTGGTTAAGGGGAGCCCTATGACAGAATTAAGAAAAAAACGGCAAGGGTTCCCCTGTCCATACCAGGCCCTTTGGGTATGGTGTGGCCCTACGCCATTTAAAAAAAAAATTGGACTGGCCTGGACTGAGGGGGGGGACCCACGCTGTTTTTTTTCAAAGATTTTTTATGTATAATGGTCTGGCAATACATCACATAGATCTGGCAATACATTACAGCCATTAGCAATTTTAAACAACATTTTTACCTTTAGAAATTTCATTTTGCTGTGGTACTGTTCTAAACATGGGGACAATTTGCTACTTTACTGGCAGACTAAGGGGACCCCTCAGGCACGATATTAAAGGAATATTTCATTTTTATTGTTTCACTTTAAGCATTCTTAAAGTCACCACTCCTGAAAAAAACTTCAGTTTTAAAACTTTTTTTTGCATTGATACATGTCCCCTGGAGCAGTACCCGGGCCCCCAAACACTTTTTATGGCAATAACTTGCATATAAGCCTTTAAAATTAGCACTTTTTTACATTCACGTCCCATAGACTTTAATAGTGTACGCATGTTCGCACAAATTTTTTGTCTGTTCGCAAGTTCTGGTGCGAACCGAACCGGGGAGTGTTCGGCTCATCCCTACTGGTGAACCCCTGGCATGTCACATTTGGCATGTCATTTTTTTTGGGGGGGGGGGTACCCAGTTTTGACAGGCACCCAGCTCCCACTTCCCCCCCTGGTGCCACGGCGCCAGAAGGAAATTCACCTCCCCTCCCTCCCTGCAAACTTCTGGGACACATCACAGTTCCCAGAAGATTGCCCTGCCACTCCTGAGAGCGCGCATCGGGGAAGTTCTGTGCTGGCCGTGTTCGTCGGACACAGCCGGTCACAGATCGCTGTAAACGGACAATCACAGCGGCCGTTTACAGCGCGATCGGGCTGTCCAATGAGAGATGATCTCATATGTTTGCATATGCAAACATATGAGATCATCTGTCAGCGCCGCTCTGCCTCCTCACACAGACAGCGTGTGAGGAGGGAGAGAGGAACGGCGCCGGTGCACAGTAAGTTAAAAAATAAATAAATAAAGTTATCTGTCCCCGCTGCCATGCTGCCACCTGTCATCAGTACCACCTGTCCCCGCTGTCACCTGTTATCAGTACCACCTGTCCCCGCTGTCACCTGTCATCAGTACCCCCTGTCCCCAGTACCACCTGTCCCCAGAGTGCCATCTGCCAGTACCACCTGTCCCCAGTACCACCTGTCCCCAGTGCCATCCGTGCCATCTGCCAGTGCCAGCCACCTGTCCCCAGTGCCATCTGTCATCAGTGCCATCTGTCATCAGTGCCACATCAGTGCCACATCAGTGTCACGTGTCATCAGTGCCACCTGTCATCAGCGCCACGTCAGTGTCACGTGTCATTGTCCTGGTTAGGGATGGGCCCGGTGCTCGATGCGAACCCACGTTCGCATCGAGCACCGGGCGTTCGCTCGCTCGGCGAGCCCAGAACTATTTTGGCCGCTCGCATCACATTCGTGTGATGCGAGCGGCCCCGCAATGCATTGCGGCCGGCGCGGCCGGCGCAGTGCATTGCTGGCTGATGATTGGCCAAGCATGCACTGTGACCCCGCATGCTTGGCCAATCACAGCCCCGGAAACTCGAAGAGCCATAATTGGCTACAGGCAGGACGCCTGTAGCCAATTACAGCTCAGGGGCTGTAGTACACGCCCCCCCCTATAAAAGGCCGCCACGCCGTCTGCGCCGGTCACATGCTGTTCCGGCGCAGATTGAGCAGGCTGATTCTGTGACACTCTGCTGGATTTAGTTAGGTAGAGAGATTCACTTACAGAGATTGAGTTAGATAGATTCAGTTACAAAGATTGATTGAGAAAGAGGGGCTTGTAGTGTGTTCGTGGCAGGCAGGCAGAGCTCCTATATTTTGTTACCAGAAGCACCTATAGGACTTGTAGTGTGTTAGTGGCAGGCAGGCAGAGCTCCTATATTTTGTTACCAGAAGCACCTATAGGACTTGTAGTGTGTTCGTGGCAGGCAGGCAGAGCTCCTATATTTTGTTACCAGAAGCACCTATAGGACTTGTAGTGTGTTCGTGGCAGGCAGGCAGAGCTCCTATATTTTGTTCCCAGAAGCACCTATAGGACTTGTAGTGTGTTCGTGGCAGGCAGGCAGAGCTCCTATATTTTGTTCCCAGAAGCACCTATAGGACTTGTAGTGTGTTAGTCCCATCACACACACAGAGCTATATTTTGTTCCCAGAAGCACCTATAGGACTTGAAGTGTGTTAGTCCCATCACACACACAGAGCTATATTTTGTTCCCAGAAGCACCTATAGGACTTGAAGTGTGTTAGTCCCATCACACACACAGAGCTATATTTTCTTCCCAGAAGCACCTATAGGACTTGAAGTGTGTTAGTCCCATCACACACACAGAGCTATATTTTGTTCCCAGAGGCACCTATAGGACTTGAAGTGTGTTAGTCCCATCACACACACAGAGCTATATTTTGTTCCCAGAAGCACCTATAGGACTTGAAGTGTGTTAGTCCCATCACACACACAGAGCTATATTTTGTTCCCAGAAGCACCTATAGGACTTGAAGTGTGTTAGTCCCATCACACACACAGAGCTATATTTTGTTCCCAGAAGCACCTATAGGACTTGAAGTGTGTTAGTCCCATCACACAGACCTTTATTTCCTTCCCAGAAGCACCTATAGGACTTGAAGTGTGTTAGTCCCATCACACACACAGAGCTATATTTTGTTCCCAGAAGCACCTATAGGACTTGAAGTGTGTTAGTCCCATCACACAGACCTTTATTTCCTTCCCAGAAGCACCTATAGGACTTGAAGTGTGTTAGTCCCATCACACACACAGAGCTATATTTTGTTCCCAGAAGCACCTATAGGACTTGAAGTGTGTTAGTCCCATCACACACACAGAGCTATATTTTCTTCCCAGAAGCACCTATAGGACTTGAAGTGTGTTAGTCCCATCACACACACAGAGCTATATTTTGTTCCCAGAAGCACCTATAGGACTTGAAGTGTGTTAGTCCCATCACACAGACCTTTATTTCCTTCCCAGAAGCACCTATAGGACTTGAAGTGTGTTAGTCCCATCACACACACAGAGCTATATTTTGTTCCCAGAAGCACCTATAGGACTTGAAGTGTGTTAGTCCCATCACACACACAGAGCTATATTTTCTTCCCAGAAGCACCTATAGGACTTGAAGTGTGTTAGTCCCATCACACACACAGAGCTATATTTTGTTCCCAGAAGCACCTATAGGACTTGAAGTGTGTTAGTCCCATCACACACACAGAGCTATATTTTGTTCCCAGAAGCACCTATAGGACTTGAAGTGTGTTAGTCCCATCACACACACAGAGCTATATTTTGTTCCCAGAAGCACCTATAGGACTTGAAGTGTGTTAGTCCCATCACACAGACCTTTATTTCCTTCCCAGAAGCACCTATAGGACTTGAAGTGTGTTAGTCCCATCACACACACAGAGCTATATTTTGTTCCCAGAAGCACCTATAGGACTTGAAGTGTGTTAGTCCCATCACACACACAGAGCTATATTTTGTTCCCAGAAGCACCTATAGGACTTGAAGTGTGTTAGTCCCATCACACAGACCTTTATTTCCTTCCCAGAAGCACCTATAGGACTTGAAGTGTGTTAGTCCCATCACACACACAGAGCTATATTTTGTTCCCAGAAGCACCTATAGGACTTGAAGTGTGTTAGTCCCATCACACAGAGATCCTATATTTTTGTTCCCAGAAGCAACTATAGGACTTGAAGTGTGTTAGTCCCATCACACAGACCTTTATTTTCTTCCCAGAAGCACCTATAGGACTTGAAGTGTGTTAGTCCCATCACACAGAGCTCCTCTATTTTCTTTGCAGAAGCACCCATAGGACTTCTAGTGTGTTAGTGGCATCACACAGAGCTCCTATATATTCTTCTCAGCAGCACCCACAGGACTTCTAGTGTGTTAGTGGCATCACACAGAGCTCCTCTATTTTCTTTGCATAAGCACCCACAGGACTTCTAGTGTGTTAGTGGCATCACACAGAGCTCCTCTATTTTCTTTGCAGAAGCACCCATAGGACTTCTAGTGTGTTAGTGGCATCACACAGAGCTCCTATATATTCTTCTCAGCAGCACCCACAGGACTTCTAGTGTGTTAGTGGCATCACACAGAGCTCCTCTATTTTCTTTGCAGAAGCACCCACAGGACTTCTAGTGTGTTAGTGGCATCACACAGAGCTCCTCTATTTTCTTAGCAGAAGCACCCATAGGACTTCTAGTGTGTTAGTGGCATCACACAGAGCTCCTCTATTTTCTTTGCAGAAGCACCCACAGGACTTCTAGTGTGTTAGTGGCATCACACAGAGCTCCTCTATTTTCTTTGCATAAGCACCCACAGGACTTCTAGTGTGTTAGTGGCATCACACAGAGCTCCTCTATTTTCTTTGCATAAGCACCCACAGGACTTCTAGTGTGTTAGTGGCATCACACAGAGCTCCTCTATTTTCTTTGCAGAAGCACCCATAGGACTTCTAGTGTGTTAGTGGCATCACACAGAGCTCCTATATATTCTTCTCAGCAGCACCCACAGGACTTCTAGTGTGTTAGTGGCATCACACAGAGCTCCTCTATTTTCTTTGCAGAAGCACCCACAGGACTTCTAGTGTGTTAGTGGCATCACACAGAGCTCCTCTATTTTCTTAGCAGAAGCACCCATAGGACTTCTAGTGTGTTAGTGGCATCACACAGAGCTCCTCTATTTTCTTTGCAGAAGCACCCACAGGACTTCTAGTGTGTTAGTGGCATCACACAGAGCTCCTCTATTTTCTTTGCATAAGCACCCACAGGACTTCTAGTGTGTTAGTGGCATCACACAGAGCTCCTCTATTTTCTTTGCAGAAGCACCCATAGGACTTCTAGTGTGTTAGTGGCATCACACAGAGCTCCTATATATTCTTCTCAGCAGCACCCACAGGACTTCTAGTGTGTTAGTGGCATCACACAGAGCTCCTCTATTTTCTTTGCAGAAGCACCCATAGGACTTCTAGTGTGTTAGTGGCATCACACAGAGCTCCTATATATTCTTCTCAGCAGCACCCACAGGACTACCGACTACAATGGCTGGAAGACCGCCAAGGGGAGGCAGAGCGTGCAGAGCCAAGAACACAGGGCAGGCAGGCTCTGTTTCTAGTGGACGTGGCCGTGGACGTGGTCGTGCATCGTCATCAGCACGTGGCCATGGGACACGCGCGTCTTTGTTTTCGGCAGCTGGACATGTGGAGCCGCATCATGCTGAAGGCTTGGTAGAATGGATGACCAAGCCCTCCTCATCCTCCTCATCCTCTCTCACCCAGGCTCAGGGTACTGACAGAGCATCATCAGCCACCCCTTCCCTAGACCCACCATGTCCTCCTGAGGAGTCCCCCGAACTCTTTGAGCACAGTGTTGGGTACATGCTCCAGGAGGATGCCCAACGATTCGAAGGCTCGGATGACGATACCCAGCTTGAGGAATCTGGCAGTACTGTTCCACCAGCTGCAGCTTACTGCCAGGTTTGCTCTAGTGGTGAAGAGGGAGGGGATGATGAGGTCACTGACTCCACGTGGGTGCCTCAAGGGAGAGAGGATGAGGAGGAGGACGAGGAGGAGGAGGATGCGGCGTCACATGTCCAACGAGGCAGGATGCCCCCTGGAGGCCAGGTAGAGGCCAGCACAGCAACTGTACAACACCGCAGAGCTCCGCCTGTGCAGGGCGCTGCCTCTGCACGTTATCAGAAAAGTTCTTTGGTGTGGGCCTTTTTTGAGACGAGTGCAGCAGATCGCACCACTGCTATTTGCAATATTTGTCTCAAGCGTATCTCGCGTGGCCAAAACATCAGCCGCTTGGGCACGACAAGCATGACCAGACATATGGCGACCTGCCATGCAGCTCGTTGGCAGGCACACATAAAAGACCCACACCAAAGAACTAAGCGGACCTCTCCTTGCTCCTCCTCAGCTGGGATCTCCATCCCCACTACACCTTCAGTCCTCTCTGAAAGCTGCTCTGAGAGGACTGAAGGTGTAGAATTAGGTGTGTCACAACCAAGTACTTGCAGTACACCGACGTCCGATTGCAGCAGGCAAATTTCCCTGCCCCAGCTGCTGGACCGTAGAAAGAAGTACACTCCCAGCCATCCACATGCCCAGCGGTTGAATGCTAGCCTTGCTAAATTGCTAGCACTTCAACTGCTGCCTTTTCAGTTGGTAGACTCGGCCCCCTTCCGTGAGTTTGTTCAATGTGCGGTTCCTCAGTGGCAGGTTCCCAAACGCCACTTTTTCTCGCGGAAGGCGATTCCGTCTCTCTACCGGCATGTGGAGGGCAATGTCCATGCCTCGCTGGACAGGGCGGTCAGCGGTAAGGTGCATATTACCGCTGACTCATGGTCCAGCAGGCATGGACAGGGACGGTACCTTTCTTTCACGGCCCATTGGGTCACTCTATTGGCAGCTGGGAGGGATGCAGGACAAGGTGCAGTAGTGTTGGAGGTTGTTCCGCCACCACGCCTCCAAAACGCGACTACTGCTACTGGTTGTGACACACCTCTCTCCTCCACCCCCTCCTCTTCTTCTTCCTCCAGTGCTCTGTCCTTGGAACCAGCGGTGCTCCGTAGGCGTACAAGGGGCTACGCAAGTACGCAGGCAAAAAGATGCCATGCCGTGCTTGCGCTGGTGTGTTTGGGGGACAGGAGCCACACTGGGCCAGAGGTTCTGGCAGCTCTGCAGGGGCAGGCCGAGAGGTGGTTGACGCCACGTCAGCTTAAGCCAGGAATGGTCGTTTCTGACAATGGCACCAACCTCCTCTCCGCCCTGCGACAGGGGCAGCTCACCCATGTGCCCTGCATGGCTCACGTCCTCAACCTGGTGGTGCAGCGGTTCTTGGGCAGGTTCTCAGGCTTACAGGATGTCCTGAGGCAGGCCAGGAAAGTCTGTGTGCATTTCCGCCGATCTTATAATGCCAGTGCTCGGCTGACTGAGCTGCAAAAGGAGCTGAACCTGCCCAAGAACCGCCTAATATGTGACATGCCCACCAGGTGGAACTCAACGTTGGCCATGCTGCAGCGACTGCACACGCAGCAGAGGGCCATCAATGAGTACCTTTGCGACTACGGCACCAGGACAGGGTCAGGGGAGCTTGGTTTTTTTTCCCCACGTCAGTGGAGCATGATCAGGGATGCATGCACTGTCCTCTCACCATTTGAGGAGGCCACGAGGATGGTGAGCAGTGACAGTGCATGCATCAGTGACACTGTCCCTCTTGTCCACCTGTTGGAGCATACGCTGCGTGGGATAATGGACAGGGCACTTGAGGCAGAACAGAGGCAGGAAGAGGAGGACTTCCTTGCCTCTCAAGGCCCCCTTTATCCGGACAGTGTTCCTTCTGTCCCACCCATCACACAGGAAGAGGATGAGGAGGAGGAGGAGGAGGAGGAGGAGGATTGTGTGAGCATGGAGGTGGAGCCTGGCACTCAGCATCAGCAGCAGCAGTCTTTTAGGGATGATGTACAGTCCCAACAAACCAGTGGACTTGTACGTGGCTGGGAGGAGGTGGCTGGCGATCATGTCATCCTCAGTGACCCAGAAGACTCCGGACCGAATGCCTCAGCTAACCTACGCTGCATGGCCTCCCTGATCCTGCAAAGCCTGCGGAAGGATCCTCGTGTTCTTCGGATCAAGGAGAGGGACCATTACTGGCTGGCCACTCTCCTTGATCCGCGGTACAAGGGTAAGGTTGCGGACCTTATCTTGCCGTCGCAGAGGGAGCAGAGGATGAGACATCTCAGGGAGGCCTTGCAGAAAGGTCTGTGCAACGCGTTCCCAGAAACTGGGAGGCTACAAACTCCTGGTCCTGGGCGACGAGTTGCTGAGGCTTCGGTCAGTGGCAGAAGGAGCGGTGGGGAAGGTGGACGTCTGACCGATGCGTTCAGACAATTTTTTAGTCCGCAGCCCCAAGGTATGATCGGTTCCAGCAACCATCGCCAGCGTCTGATATACATGGTGCAGGAATACCTTGGGGCAAGGTCAGACTTGGACACCTTTCCCACCGAAAATCCTCTGGCTTACTGGGTCCTGAGGATGGATCACTGGCCAGAGCTTGCACAGTATGCAATTGAGCTACTGGCCTGTCCTGCCTCCAGCGTTCTTTCCGAACGCACATTCAGTGCTGCTGGAGGATTTGTGACTGATCATAGGGTGCGCCTGTCCACCGCCTCGGTTGATCGACTGACATTCATCAAAATGAATCAGTCTTGGATCACCACCAGCTACCAGGCACCTGAGGCGGATATAACCGAATAATTTTTAATGTCACATCCCTTCAAGACTGCCTATGCTGATGCTGAGTGACTGTCCTCTTATGTTCACTGACTATCCTCTTCCTCCTCCTCAATGATCCATGCCACCACACCAGTGCCTAAGGCACAATTTTTCAGCCCCTGTTTAACAGGGGCGTGTACTTCCAATTTTTTAAAAAAATGCTTCGCAACACGTGTGACTGCTGTGCTCCAAGTACAGTCTCTGTGAGGGGTTGCAGTGTTGTGGCACCAGCACCAGTGCCTAAGGCACAATTTTTCAGCCCCTGTTTAACAGGGGCGGGTACTTACAATTTTTTAAAAAAATGCTTCGCAACACGTGTGACTGCTGTGCTCCAAGTACAGTATCTGTGAGGGCCGGGTTGCAGTGTTGTGGCACCAGCACCAGTGCCTAAGGCACAATTTTTCAGCCCCTGTTTAACAGGGGCGGGTACTTACAATTTTTTAAAAAAATGCTTCGCAACACGTGTGACTGCTGTGCTCCAAGTACAGTATCTGTGAGGGCCGGGTTGCAGTGTTGTGGCACCAGCACCAGTGCCTAAGGCACAATTTTTCAGCCCCTGTTTAACAGGGGCGGGTACTTACAATTTTTTAAAAAAATGCTTCGCAACACGTGTGACTGCTGTGCTCCAAGTACAGTATCTGTGAGGGGTTGCAGTGTTGTGGCACCAGCACCAGTGCCTAAGGCACAATTTTTCAGCCCCTGTTTAACAGGGGCGGGTACTTACAATTTTTTAAAAAAATGCTTCGCAACACGTGTGACTGCTGTGCTCCAAGTACAGTATCTGTGAGGGCCGGGTTGCAGTGTTGTGGCACCAGCACCAGTGCCTAAGGCACAATTTTTCAGCCCCTGTTTAACAGGGGCGTGTACTTCCAATTTTTTAAAAAAATGCTTTGCAACACGTGTGACTGCTGTGCTCCAAGTACAGTCTCTGTGAGGGGTTGCAGTGTTGTGGCACCAGCACCAGTGCCTAAGGCACAATTTTTCAGCCCCTGTTTAACAGGGGCGGGTAATTACAAATCTTGATCTAATAGTTCACAGCAGGGCCCATTCCTGCGCCCACCAAGAGTAACTATGAGGGCCTGCAGTCTTGTGGCAACACCGTCCACCACCACCGCCAAAGGCCCAATTTTTCTGCCCTGTTCATCAGGTGCTTGCAATTACAAATCTTGATCTAATAACTCACAACAGGGCCCATTCCTGCGCCCACCAAGAGTAACTGTGAGGGCCTACAGTCTTGTGGCAACACCGTCCACCACCACCGCCAAAGGCCCAATTTTTCTGCCCTGTTCATCAGGTGCTTGCAATTACAAATCTTGATCTAATAACTCACAGCAGGGCCCATTCCTGCGCCCACCAAGAGTAACTATGAGGGCCTACAGTCTTGTGGCAACACCGTCCACCACCACCGCCAAAGGCCCAATTTTTCTGCCCTGTTCATCAGGTGCTTGCAATTACAAATCTTGATCTAATAACTCACAGCAGGGCCCATTCCTGCGCCCACCAAGAGTAACTGTGAGAGCTTACAGTCTTGTGGCAACACCGTCCACCACCACCCCCAATTTTTCTGCCCTGTTCAACAGGTGCATGCAATTACAAATCTTGATCTATTAACTCATAGCAGGGCCCATTCCTGTGCCCACCAGTCTTGTGGCTACACCAACATCTAATAGGGCAAATTTCTGCAGAGTATATACGCCAGGCCCCTACTTTCAAACATCCAACTTACAAACGACTCCTACTTGCAAATGGAAAGAGAAAACAGGAAGTGAGAGGAAATCTACCCCTAGGAAGGGAAATTCTATCCTGTTAGATTTAATTTGGGAAAAAGGTATCTCCTCTCTACTGATACTTTATCACCAATCCTTGTTTCAATTAAAACCCCACTTTTCCAAAAACATTTGTCATTGGGACGGAAAGTGAGGTGACATGTTCTGAACAGATGTGCAAAGACAGCAAATGTTACAGGGGTGATAACCCCTCCCTATGTTCTCCAAAAAGCTTAAAAATAGATTTTTTTGGGATGGAGCTACACTTCATAATGTACCTGTTCAGATTCTACTTAAGAACAAACCTAAAGCCGCAAGTGGTTTTAAATGGCTTCTTTTTTTCCTTTACAAATGTCATTTTGTGCAAGGACAGTTCTAAACACGGGAAACACATGCCACTTCACAGGCATACTTTAGACACCCCCCAGGTACCATATTTAAAGGAAAATTTCACTTTTTTTTTTTCACTTTATGCATCATTAAAATGACTGCTCCCGAAAAAACGTTAGTTTTTAAAAGTTCTTTTTGCATTGATATATGTCCCCTGGGGCAGGACCCGGGTCCCCAAACCTGTTTTATGACATTAACATGCATATTGGCCGTTGTAATTAGCACTTTTGATTTCGAACGTTCGCGTCCATTATAACGTATAGGGTTCGAAAATTCGCGCGAACTTTCGGTCCGTTCGAAGGTTCTGGTTCGAACCAAACCCGGGGGTGTTCGGCTCATCCCTAGTCCTGGTGCTCCAGGGCCTATAAAAGTGTAATAGGTAGTCAACAAGTTAGATGTGTAATTTATGCTCCTAGAACACGTGATGGGGCTCCCTGCATTTTGGGCCTCTCTAAGTGGCCAGGCTGTGGAAAAGTCCCACATATGTGGTATCGTAATACTCAGGAGGAGTAGCAGAATTTATTTTGGGGTGTCATTTGTGGTATACACATGCCATGTGAGAGAAATAACCTATTACATTGACAATTTTGTGGAAAAAAAATAAAAAATAAAAAAATAATTCATTTTGCAAAGAATTGTGGGAAAAAAATGACAACATCAAAAAGCTCACCATAAAGCTCACCATGCCTCTTACTAAATACCTCTACTTTCAAAAAAGGGGTCATTTGGGGGGTATTTGTACTTTCCTGGCTTGTTCGGGTCACAAGAAATGAGATAGGCCACCAGTGCATCAGATGTGATCAATTTTGTATAATTCGCACCACAGATTGTAGAGTCTGTAACTTTCACAAAGACCAAATAATTTCCACTAATTTGGGTTATTTTTACCAAAGATATGTAGCAGTAAAAAATTTTGGCCAAAATTTATGAAGGAAAATTAATAATTTGCTAAATTTTATCACAGAAACAAAGAAAAATGTGTTTTTTTTCAAAATTTTCGGTCTTTTTTCATTTATAGCGCAAAAAATAAAAAACCCAGAGGTGATCAAATACCACCAAAAGAAAGCTCTATTTGTGGGGAAAAAAAGGACAAAAAAATCATTTGGGTTCAGTGTTGCATGACTGAGTAATTGTCATTCAAAGTGTGAGAGCACCGAAAGCTGAAAATTGGTCTGGGCAGGAAGGGAGTTTAAGTGCCCAGTAAGCAAGTGGTTAATATTCCACACAATCTCAAGGCACTCCATTCTAAAATTTAAAAATGAAACTAATGGTTTTGCATAATGTAGCAACAACCAAATGCGTAGGACACCCAACATTAGTGATGATTTATTCTTCCAAAGCAAATACATATTTGCACACTGATACTGATTATTCCAATTTTCTGTTCTTGTTTTCTCTTCCTCGCTTAGCTAATGTGACCCCAGAGCTGAAGGAGAGGGACAGGTGCCTGACGTCCTCCTTATCAACCAATGACATCATTGGTTGTTAGGATACTGGAAGGCTGTAATGGTGCACAATGAAAATCTGTGGCTTTGTGTAACTAATAGGTAGGCTTGGTCCACCCATGGGCTTGTATACAGTTTTTGGGCAATTTCTAGGTATTTTGCCAAGGAACCCCTGAAGATACCTGAAGGCACCCCAAAGTGTCTGGGTTAAAAAAAGCTGCTATATGCAGTAAAGGCACTTATTTTTTAAGTTTTACATAGCTATGCTAGCTAAAGGGGCCAGCATGAAGTCACCTATCAGGGCTTAAAGTGGTATTAAAGGTTCAGCTTTAAAAAACAAAACAAAAAACAAACATTTCAGACTTACTTGCTCTGTGCAATGGTTTTACACAGAACAGCCTCAATCCTTTTCTTCTCTGGTCTTCTCTGGTCTGGTTTCTTCAGTGCTCCTGGCTCCTTCCCATGACCAGTGTCCCCAAAAGCAAACTGCTTGCTCTGGGGGCACTTGTGCATGCTCGCTCTCGAGCCCTGCTCTATGCGTCCATAAGACACATAGAGCCACAGTTCGGCCCCACCCCAAGTTTCTCCACATTTGCACACTGGCTGTGATTGACAGCAGTGGGAGCCAATGGCTCCCACTGCTGTCTAATCCAATGAGGAGAGGGAGTCCCAGGGCAGACAAGACTCTCGTGCACATCGCAGGATCGAGAGGGGGCTCAGGTGAGTATTAGGGGGCTGTGGGGGGAGCAGGTAGAATGCATGAAGGTAAAAAAACCTTCAGCCTTTACAACCACTTTGATTTTCTGACTAAAGGACCTTGTTAATAATGGATTGAACAACTAAATTGTGCTCTGGATAAAGAGTGAACTGGTATTTAAACAGTCTGACCAAAAGTTAAAGTTCGTTGCTTTTATAGTGCATTCTAATCATGCAAAGTTCTTGTTCTCAAAGTTTTCGCTTTCTATACATATGGTATAGTTCAATAAAATAAAGCAAAAAGGCTACAAACCTTTGGAAAAAGGTTAGTAAATACCAAAAAAAGAACAAAAACGATAACTTCTGTAGATGAACAAAACCATTAAGCATATTTTTTATGGACAAGAATAAATTATGCTGTAATAAAACAAAAGTTCACCAAAAAATGTAATACACAGCGATTTGACCTATAATTAGCCTGCCCTGTGTTCTGCTGCTGAGCTGCCGAAAACTTCCACCATATTTCCAGAAATAGTATCTGTAGTTCATCTTGTGTAAGCCCGCTTGTGATTTACTTGTCCTTTTAGCATCTGGCTAACATATTAGCATCCATCAACTCCATTTAAACGTGACTAATTATAAACATAATAACATTTTCCAGTCCTGCAAAGTGATTTTTACAGCAGAATCAACAGGACACGTAGGTTTTAGCTATCCCTGGAATGTGCGTTCCGATTGAAACTTCTCATCTAGGACAGAGCTACAGGTGTACTTCTGTATATATTATTAGGTTTATTGATGTTTTTATTTAGCATATTTTTTGCTCAGAGAGAATCAACTGGATTCAGGGTGGCCCTCAAATTGTAAGTCAGTTTTCCCTTTTTTACTGACAGTTCCGAGATGTCTCAGACAACCTCATGCCAATCAATGAATGGGTTATGGCTCGTCATCATTCTGGAACATAGGGAGTATGCTAATCTACCATTTTAATGAAGTGGCTTAAATACTATATATATATATATATTATTATTATACAGGTTTTATATAGCGCCAACAGTTTGCACAGCGCTTTACAACATGAGGGCAGACATTAGGCCCCTTTCACATGGACGGACCGTTCAGATCCGCCTGTCAGTTTTGACGGCGGATCTGAACGGGCGCTCCATGTTAGTCTACGGAGCGTCGGATGTCAGCGGAGACATGTCTGCTGACATCCGACCCGGTCCGATCCGCCAAAAGCAGACGTATGGCTCTATGTCCAGATCCGTCGCTGGCGGATCAGATCGGGTGAGATACACACTGTCCGTTTTCATCCGATCTCTCCATAGAGACCAGCGCCGCTCGCAAGCCCCTCCCCACTCAGTGAGCAGAGAGGGACTTGTCATCCGCCGGTTCAGCGGAGATCAACGGAGAGATCTCCCGCTGAGCCGGCGGACAGAGGCAGGCTCCGTGGAAGCGGAGTCTGCCTCGCGTGAAAGGGGCCTTACAGTTACATTACAATTTGGTACAAGAGGAATCAGAGGGCCCTGCTCGTTAGATCTACAATCTGATATATATACATATGCTTGTCATTAAAACAATCGAATTTCGGAAAATGGTTATTTATATATATATATATATATATATATATATATATATATATATATATATATATAGAATGAAATTGAATTCTAATAGAAAAGACCAGAATAGAAAAAACAATAGAATAGAAATAGAAAAAAAAATATATATATATATATATATATATATATATATATATATATATATATATATATATAAAACCATCTTCTGAAATTCGAATTTGGTACAGAATTAATTCAAATTCGAATAGAAAAGATTAGAATAGAATATATTATATTTTTTTATACTCTGTTCTATTGTTTTTCTATGCTATTCTTTTCTATTTTATTCTAATCTTTTCTATTGGAATTTGATTTCATTCTATACGAAATTCGAATTTCGAATTTCAGAAGATGTTATATATATATATATATATATATATATATATATATATATATATATATATATATATATATATATATATATATATATATATATATATATATATATATATATAGATAGATAGATCTATCTATCTATCTATCTATCTATCTATCTATCTATCTATCTATCTATCTATCTATCTATCTATCTATCTATCTATATATAGTCCCCATCACAGAACACACGTCAGGTGACCATGTTCCATAGTTCTTGGTTGTTTGACTGAACTTCCAGAGCCCTACTCTAAACTCTGGAAAGTTGAAGGCCTGTATGAAAGGTGCCTCAGGCATATGGGGTTGTTATTGACTTAGATCAGGGAATAAGGGGGGTTGCCAGTCTCCAACCAGCATCTGCGCATGCGTTGATAAACAAGCAAGTCTGAGTGAGCTTGGGCAATTACAACATACAGAATATGCCCCAGATAGCCTGTTTATTGGTAAGATTGCAGCTGCAGGGTACAACCATTTGAAGCAGTATCTGATACCTTTGGGCGGTGCTTAGGCACCCGTATGGGGACAAGTTGAACTGCACTTGCTAATGCCTGAACTTTAGGTTAAGAGCTGCAGTCACATGACAGTCAACATTAAAGCAGGTCTCCCAGGCTTAGAAGTGAGCTGCAAGTTCACTGCACTATTTTCTCTCCTCTCTGTGCTGACTCCATTACACTAATGACATCTGTACACTTCAGACCCTCTCATGCATGGAGGACACCACTTCGCAGGTGTGCTTCCTTTTGAGGCTGGTACCACTGAGCCTGTACCGGGCTCCACAGCAGTTCATGTCACCTCTCTCCCAGCGACACATCCCATGGTTGCTATGGATTACAGGACACTTTCCCTACAACCTCCGTGCTTGCTCTCTTCTCCAGGGGCCCCTCTACATTCCTCTCTCCTGTGACTCTAGGCTTGGCCCCTAGGCACTCTGGAGATGTAGAGGTGCCAAGCACTTAACTCTCTCCACTACCAGTGGAACTGTCACCCCTGCCAGTCACCCGTCTCCTGGCTGATTGGCTGGATTAAGCAATGAAACAGTGTAGTACTTAGCAACAGCACATTAACTTCCTCTGGACAGTACTCTGTGTGTTAGCCCGATGTAATGCATCTTCCTCTTGCTCAGTCCCCTTGTGCCATGTTCTTTGATACGCTGTGCATGAACCCCTTTAAGAGATTTCAGACCAGGCAAAGCAAGTAAACAAAGATTCTTTACTGAGGTAGTTGCTGCACACGGTACAGTTCTCAAAAAGCATTTTAACACAAATCCTGTACAGAGCTCTTCTAACATTCATCGAGTGTGCATACCTTATACAGAAGACAAGTCCAGAAAGCAATCCCTTTTAAGGCCATTAAGGCAAAAATCCACAAAAGGTAGTACAAGTTCCCTAGAGTCCATGATTGGCGATAATCCACAAAGGCAGTAAGTCCATAATTACCAGATACATGTCCATAAGGTCCCCAGAGACTCTCTCCATGAACCCTGAAAAGGCTCCTGTCACAACCCCTCCCCAAAAAGGGTTGTGATAGACCCAACAAGGACAGAGGTTTTTGGAGGGGACTGAAAGCTAGCCCCTTGCCTACTGACTATGGGCCCTTGCTTTTAAGGGAACACTACTCTTTGGGAGGTGTGTGTCTGGTGGACCCTTGGAGTGGCCTTGTTTCAGATTCAAGTCCACGTTTCCGCAAAACACACAGACTCTGGGAACTGGAGGACCCATATACATATTAGCCCATATCAGTCTGGTTGGAATGGTTTGGAGGGCAGGAGGCACTGTTTGGCGGAAGAAAGCACCTAATCAGGGTGCCAAGTGGTTCCGTCACAGGGGTGATCCCTCCATCAGAGAGTCCAGCTACATTTTGGCTCTATTTCCCAATCGATCGACCCAAGAACTCTATAGGGGCTTGTAGGCAGCCCCTTTATTGTTAATTGACCTGTAGGAGGAGGTAACAAGGCTGGAAATGGTGGGAAAAAAGTTAACCCTTGTGCCTGGTTACCCCTAGCTCTCAGGTAAACCTGAGAACACAGGAAACCTACAAACATTGTAACATTTGGCTGGCTCAACAAACAGGAAATAAGCTCAGCCAGGGGAAACAAGTGCTTACACAGGCTTACACAGGCAGACATGTTAATCCATTGTAGGCACCTGCCTACACACTGGCAACAAATGACTGCAGAGGAGGTCATTGGGTGTTTTTGTTGTTGTTTTAGGCAGATCTACATTTTTTATCTTCAACAGTAATTATAAACAGTGGGTTGGTCTGTTGCACTGACCTTGATCTTAATATGTAGGCTATTTTCTTTATATTCAGTTTTGGCTGGGGTGTACCTTTAAACCCTTCTGAATTAATGAATCATTATACTGAATTGCATTTGTATTTAGTCATGTACATAATGTTATAATACTTTTAAATTAATACAAACATGCAGTGTTTTTTTTGCAGGAAGGATTGTTGTGATTAATGAATTTTGTTAAATATAAAAAAAAAACCAATGCATTTCTTCTTGAAGAACTCTTCCGACCCCTAGGTGCATGATATATATCTATGTGTTTTCATTAAATAACATGTCTCCGGGGTGTCCTCTGCCCATTGCACTCGACCAAATAAGCCTATATTAAGAAGCAAGACCCAGGGTCAACAAATGAAAATGTCTATAAATCAGAGGGAAATTATACCGCCGGCTAATGTTTTGCATGTTTTTCATCATAATCAATTTGTTCAGCTTAAATCCTCCATATTTCTCAGCTACAGTGCACCACGTACGTACACACATTTTACAAAAACATGTTACTTAAAGAAACTATGACATGTTTTTCTTTGATTATTACATTTTAAAATGTATATTTTATAAATTATTGTAACTTTAGTTTATTTAATTTTTTTTTTTTTTGTTATCTTTCAATATGTTTATTGAGTTTTTGAAAGAATAACATAAACACATGCAAACAGTTTTTTTCAACGGCCTACATGGCCTTCGATCTCAGAGCGTACCAGTTACAAACATTGAAAATAGAACAGTTGACATTATCACTTGTCCATTGGTAAGAAGACAACCTGTAACGATAAATCAGGCACAGTTGGTCCGAGGAGGGATGATCTCTATCACTATGGGTATGTCACTTCCCCTCCTCGCCAAGGGTAAAAGGACCCCAATCAGAGGTAACTATCGGAGATGCTCATGGGAGACGGACATACACCCCGAGACCCGACACCCCACCACCCCTGTGGGTTCTAACTGTGGATGTGCCTTATCCCTCGTGGGACCCAAACCCACCAACCCCAGTCACCCCTACCCAAACCCTGTGGTAGGCCCCGTGGTGGGCTGACTACAGTTCAGTGCAGGGCCACCACAACAGTGTATAAATTATGGGGATCAATTAAGTACAGTAATATAAAAACGTTTTATTCTTATACTGTATACTCTAAACGACTTAGTCAACTTGGTGAGTCTTCCGCTTCCCATGGGGGGGGGTGCAGGTGACCCCCCTCTCAGAGGTTTTCCCTTCAAGTAGAAAGGGTGTATAGAGAGGGAAAGGAGCAGGGAGGATGAAAAAAGGCAGAACTTGCATGTGTTTGGAGATCATCTGGATTTTGTGATTTAAGAGGGCAATGAGAGAGTTGAAGAACCGTGTTAGATAGGGTGCTAGGCAAACTTTTTGTAGTAACCTGTTGAGAATCCATCGGGCCCTAGGGATGATCCTAATTTGAGAGACTTAATTGTTTCTCAGACTTCCCCAGGGAAGAAGGGTCCCTCCAGAAGGTCTTTATGGCATTGTGCTATCGAAGGAATAGGCAGGTCGGTGAAGAAAGCGTCCCTGACTGTAGGAGAGGGCGGATGATCGTCTTCGTAAAGGTTCGAGTAAAACCTTAGAAAGGCGTCCATTATTTTGGTTGGGTTCTGAGTGAGGTCCCCTGCTGGGGTTAGAATTTTCAGGAAAGCTAATGTGCATTGTTTGGGGGTCAGTTTCGTGGCAAGTTTGGAGCCAATGCTATCTCTTTGGGAAAATAATTTAGCTCCAGTCCATCTGAGATGTTTCTCTGCAGCTGTTGTGAGGGTTAGATTAAGGTTAGTTTAGGCAAATCAAGCTGGGCTAAGGTTTTTGGGGTTTCGTTTGTGGGCCCTGGCTAGGGAGATAAATTCCTCTGTGTGCCTCTGTAGGTCTGCTCTATTTATTTGGAGGAGAGCTGGATAAACCTACCTCTCATGACTGTTTTGTAAGCAGCCCACAGGGTGGCGGGGATACTGAGTCAAAGACAGAAGGAGAGCAGTGCCATCTAAGTGCAGCATTAGTAAGACATTTTATTCCATAAAAGACAATTGGTAACTCACATGTATGAGATGTCAGTGCATGTGGGATTAATAATGTGGTTCATCCGCTTGTCGGGAAGACGATCTTCCCACTGGTGAAGAGGTAGCTAGCTAGCCTGATGAAGGAGCACACATGCTCCGAACGCGCGCTCCTTCCATATCTCTCTCCAACCGGAAGTGATGTACACCGCTGTCTGTGAGCTGTCCTGAGTGTCTATAAGCGATGGGAACCACTGGCGTCCCTAGACTTATCAGCTGCCTCTTCACCAGTGTGAAGACACTACAATATATCTATCAGTCCTGTCGAGTGCAACAGGTAAGCAATTTTAAAACTCATTTTAGAGGGGCACTTGGATCTGGATGTCCCTTTAGCAGTTTTGTCTAGGGAGAGGTCGAAGGCCACATTGGGCACTGACAGGTGGAACTGATGGGCACTGATGGACGCTGATAGGCTGAACTGATGGGCACTGATAGGCAGCACATATAGGCGGCACACATGGGCACTGATTGGCAGCACTGGTGGGCACTGATTGGCAGCAATGGTGGGCACTGCTGGGACTGCACTGATAATCAGGACACTGATAATCAGTGCCCTGATTATCAGTGTACATGTCCCTTTTAGAGAAGGCAGTTATTGGCTCTCTTCTGTCCTCATGCTGTCAGCATGAGGAAAGGAGTGCCAAAAATTGGCTTCTATTTACATCCGTGATCAGCTGTGATTGGACACAGCTGATTACGTGGTAAAGAGTCGCTGATTGGCGGACATTTCTCCACAGACCAGCCTTTCGAAGAGACACTACAATTTACATTGTATGTGTTCCTTTTTTGGCCATTATCATTAATATTTTTCATTTCATAATAATTGCCTGAAATGTTTTTTGTTGCTTTATAGAACAGGAACTGTTAGAAAAAGCATTCAGTCACGCTGTCAGATATGCTGCTGTACCATACCCTTTTTTCTTTTAAGGGAATAACACAATTTACCAATAAAGTGCCTTGGGAAAGTGTCATAGAGGTTTATGAAAAACAGGGTTAAAGCTGAACTCTGGGATAAGCATATATTTTCTAAATACCAGTGTCATGTGTATTCTTGCTTGAATCTTGGTGTGCTTTGTGTATTTTTTCCAGATTTTGGCAATAATCGAGTGGGAAACTGTACAGGAGCTTAAGACCAGTCACTGCTGCTGTCTCTCCTTGCCCAAGGTGACTGGTCTTGTCTCCACCCCTTCCTTTAGTTTTCTATAGGCAGGAGTGGGTGGAGCCTTCTGGGCCCCTCCCACAGTTCTGCTCTATGCACAGGATATGTAAAGCACAGTGTTGTAATATAAAAGGTAATATCTGGGTTTGCAAAGGCATTTGGTGCACACAAAATTGGTTGATATCCTTTGTGGCTATTGAGAAGTAGATTTCTATGAAAGTTTTTGTGCCCGGAGTTCAGATTTAAAAGTAGAGTTTTATTTTAATTGCATCTGCCAGCCACCTTTTAACAGCATATGTTAGAAGCAGCAGTATACATCTTTGCAATGTAATACCTGAGTTTATTTTAGAACTGCTACCTGCATATCCTTATCACGATTCAGTACTTGGAAACAGAAAATATGCACTTTTTGCCAAAAGCTTGGAGGTGCGAAACCTCTTATGCTTACTAAATCCTTACTGCTTATACTTTAATGTCACAAAGGAAACATTCAAACAGACTACATGTTAGAGAACAAAAATCCATTAGTCAGAAAATAAGTACATTGGCTCTCCAAATTGTACTATTTACTAAGACATCAAAGTCCAAATGACTTCCTTTTGCTCAGAGGCAAAAACGAAAAAACAGAAAACAAATGGAGTGTATGGACGGCACAGTTATGTTTTTTTTTCTGAAAAGATTTACAATTTAGGGAAAATATATAAGCAGGTAATTCCATTTTATAATGCCATTTACTGCAGTTATTCACTGCCACCTATTGATGGATGTAATTATCACAGGCAGATAGAGCACCAGAAGAGAGATTGCCTTGTTGGAGTTAGTATAATTTTCTTCTAGGGGAAAAATTGCATTTTCTTAGTCCATCAGGCATTCGTTTTTTTTTTTTCTATTTCCAACCACGATTCTGTTACAAGGAAATGCTGCTGGTTTAATAGCAAATATAGAGGCAGACATTCCCAGCCACAAATAAATCTTTTTTATCCTATTAGATCTACACTATGCAGGCATATACTGCAAAGTTATCCATTTTATAACATATATATTACCAAAAGTATTGAGACACCTGCCTTTACACACACATGAACATTAATGGCATCCCAGTCTTAGTCCGTAGGGTTCAATATTGAGTTTGCCCACCCTTTGCAGCTATAACAGCTTCAACTCATCTGGGAAGGCTGTCCACAAGGTTTAGGAGTGTGTCTATGGGAATGTTTGACCATTCTTCCAGAAACACATTTGTGAGGTCAGGCACTGATGTGGACGAGAAGACCTGACTCACAGTCTCCGTTCTCATTCATCCCAAAGGTGTTCTTGCGGGTTGAGGTCAGGACTCTGTGCAGGCCAGTCAAGTTCCTCCACCCCAAACTCGCTCATCCATGTCTTTGTGGCCTTTGTGGTGGATGTTAGAGACCTTGCGCTCCTCCACCTTCCTGTGAAGATGCCGCACAGATGCTCAATAGGGTTTAGGTCTGGAGACATGCTTGGCCAGTCCATCACCTTTACCCTCAGCTTCTTTAGCAAGGCAGTGGTCATCTTGGAGGTGTGTTTGGGGTCGTTATCATGTTGGAATACTGCCCTGTGGCTCAATCTCCGAAGGCATTCATGGTTCCCTCAATGAACTGTATCTCCCCAGTGTCTGCAGCACTCATGCTGCCCCAGACCATGACACTCCCACCACCATGCTTGACTGTAGGCAAGTCACACTTGTCTTTATACTCCTCACCTGGTTGCCGCCACACACGCTTGACAGCATCTGAACCAAATAAGTTTATCTTGGTCTCATCAGACCACAGGACATGGTTCCAGTAATCCATGTCCTTAGGTTGCTTGTCTTCAGCAAACTGTTTGTGGGCTTTCTTGTGCATCATCTTTAGAAGAGGCTTCCTTCTGGGATGACAGCCATGCAGACCAATTTGATGCAGTGTGCGGCGTATGGTCTGAGCACTGACAGGCTGACCCCCCACCCCTTCAACCTCTGCAGCAATGCTGGCAGCACTTATACGTCTATTTCCCAAAGACAACCTCTGGATATGACGCTGAGCACATGCATTCAACTTCTTTGGTTGACCATGGCGAGGCCTGTTATGAGTGGAACCTGTCCTGTTAAACCGCTGTATGGTCTTGGCCCCCATGCTGCAGCTCAGTTTCAGGGTCTTGGCAATCTTCTTATAGCCTAGGCCAGTGATGGCGAACCTTGGCACTCCAGATGTTTTGGAACTACATTTCCCATGATGCTCAACTACACTGCAGAGTGCATGATAATCATGGGAAATGTAGTTCCAAAACATCTGGGGTGCCAAGGTTCATCATCACTGGCCTAGGCCGTCTTTATGTAGAGCAACCATTCTTTTTTTCAGATCCTCAGAGTTCTTTGCCATGAGGTGCCATGTTGAACTTCCAGTGACCAGTATGGGAGATTGAGAGTGAAAACACCAAATTTAACACACCTGCTTCCCATTCACACATGAGACCTTGTAACGAGTCACATGAACTGGGAAAAGGAAAATGGCTAATTGGGCCCAATTTGAACATTTTCACTTTGGGATGTACTCACTTTTGTTGCCAGCGGTTCAGACATTAATGGCTGTGTGTTGCGTTATTTTGAGGGGACAGCGAATGTACACTGTTATACAAGCTGTACACCCACTACTTTACATTGTAGCAAAGTTTTATTTCTTCAGTGTTTTCACATGAAAAGATATAATAAAATATTTACAAAAATGTGAGGGGTGTACTCACTTTTGTGAGGTACTGTATGTCTCACCTCTGCTTCCCTGTACCCCTCTACATATCACACAGATATCAAAGATGAGCAGGGGGTACAGTGGTGTGGCAGATGAGAAGGGGACTACAGTGGTAGGGCAAATTGGAACATAGGTACATCAGTGAAGGAGATGAGCAGGGGTGTACAGGGGTGGGGCACATAAACAGTAGAGTACATTGGTGGGTCAGATAAGCAAGGGGGTACAGCGGTGGGGCAGATGAACAGGGCAGGTACAGAGGTGGGGCAGATGAGGAAGAGGGTACAGTAGTGGAGCAGATGAGGAAGGGGGTATAGTGGTGGGGCAGATGAGCAGGGGGGTACAGGGGTGGGGCAAATAAAGATTGGGGTACAGCAGTGGGGCAGATAAGCAAGGGGGTACAGTGGTGGGGAAGATCTACAGGGGGTACAGCAGTGGCAAAGTTGTGCAGGAAATACATTGGTAGGGCAGATCAGAAAAAGGTCACAGTGGTGGAGCAGATGTAAGGGGGGGGGGTACAGTGGTGGGACAAGTGTGCAGGGGGTACAGCGATGGGACAGATGAAAAAGGGAGTACAGTGGTGGTGACGTTTTGGGACAGAAGAGCAGGGGATTACCATGGGGGGACAGAGGAGCAGAGGGATACAGTGGTGGGACAAATGAGTAGGGGGGTACAGTGGTAAAACAGATTTGCAGGGGGGTACAGTGATCTGAGGTGTGAAGGTGCAGGAATTGGGGCTGATCTGAGATGTGATTGTGCAGGAATTGGGGCTGATCTGAGATGTGATTGTGCCGGAATTGGGGCTGATCTGAGATGTGATTGTGCAGGAATTGGGGCTGATCTGAGATGTGATTGTGCAGGAATTGGGGCTGATCTGAGGTGTAATGGTGCAGGAATTTGAGCTGATCTGAAGTCTGAAGGTGCCGGAATTGGGGCTGGTTTGAGGTCTGAAGGTTCAGGAATTGGGGTGATCTGACATGTAAAGGTGCAGGAATTGGGGTGATCTGAGGTATAAAGGTGCAGGAATTTGAGCTGATCTAAGGTGTGAAGGTGCAGGAATTGAGGTGATCTGAGGTTTAAAGGTGCAGGTACTGGAGCTGATCTGAGGGGTAAAGGTGCAGGAATTGGAGCTGATCCAAGATATGAAGGTACAGGAATTCAGCTGATCTGAGGTGTGATGGTGCAGGAATTGGGACTAATCTGAGATGCAAAGATGCAGGAATTGGGGTGATCTGAGGTGTGAAGGTGCAGGAATTGGGGCTGAACTGAGGTATGAAGATGCAGGAATCAGGGTTAAAGTCTAAACATTTAGGAATTGAGACTGATTTAAGGTGTAAAGTTACATGAAATGAGGTGATCTGGGGTGTAGGAATCAGGGCTTATCTGAGGTGTCAAGGTGCTATAATTGGGGTAATCTGGGGTGTGAAGGTGCAGGAATCGGAGTGACCTGAGGTGTGAAGGTGCAGGAGTTAAGTATGATCTGAGGTATGAAGATGCAGGAATTATGGTGATGTGAAATGTGAAGGTACAGAATTTGAAGGTGATCTGAGGGGTGAAGGTGCAGGAACTGGACTGATCTGAGAGAACATTATTATGATGGCCATTGGCCACTATTACCCCACACTTTATTTCACAGAAGCACTCAGCTGGCATATCATGTCAACTTTACCATACTTACCATGCAACACGCATCTTTTGGAACAGGGGGAGTTACCATTTACTTTACCACTTACCATCAATCTTTGAAAGCTCAGTGTTAATTTCTTACAATTATTCAAGTCTTTTATTAATTATTTATTGCAGGTACTTATATAGTGCCGTTCATTTACAAAGCACTTGTACAAATATGTATTATACATTCACATCAGTCACTGCTTTTAAGGAGCTTACAAGTGTAGCACCCTCTAGTGTGTGCTAGAATTAGAGTAAGCAAACTATACTCTGACTCACTCTATAGATTGTTGTGAGTCTTAATTGGGTTAGGGTTTATTAGAGGTCAGGGCTGGGTGACTCATCCTGGTAGCCCTCTGGTGCCTCCCCCTGGTCTGGAAGGTTGAAGACTCTCTTAGAATTAGTGGGTGGGGTTAGGAAAAGCTGCCATGCATATTTATGAGGCCTCAGCCAATCCCCAGTAGTGGGCTGGCAGAGGACTGAGATGACTTCATAAATTAACATGGGCCATGCAAACAGAGGCAGTCGGTGGAAGATGGAGATGTAGTGTTGAGGAGGCTGTCAGTGGACCTGAGGGGTACCCCCACCTCCTCCCATATGTCTTGGCAGGATTTTTACAGCATCCAAGCCCCAGCCTAAAGCAGGACACCCCCTCCAGACAGGAGAGGGTGTCCTGCTTTAGGCTGGGGCTTGGATGCTGTAAAAATCCTGCCAAGACATATGGGAGGAGGTTTTCCTGGAGGCACAGGAGCAAGAGAGAGGACAGAGTGAGTAGTTCAACACTGTTGGGGACTAACAAAGGAGGGAGACTGCCACATGTAGCCAGTCTCCCTTGAAGACAGTGGTGTGCTTAAGTCCTCAGGCCTTTCCCTACGAGATCTCCTGAGAGTCAGCTGGGTGGGCTGGTGAAGTCAGTTGGGTGGATTGGTATAGAGAGGCTGCCAGGAGGGCTAGTGAAAGAGGCAGCTGCAGCCAGGTAGGCCGACAGAGCCTAAAGTGGTGGTGCTGGGATCAGTGGCCACAGAGGCAGCAGGAGGAAAAGGTTACATGCTGTTTCACTACATTTGTGCTACACATAAAGGAGAAGTATAGCCAAAGCTTCTTTGGCTGGACTTCTTCTATGGATCACAGGAGTGCAATTCGTTTTGCACTCCTGCGACTGAAGTCCGCTCCCTGCTGACATCACCAATGTCAGTCCAGGCACCACGTCATCCTGACCACAGAGTCTGGATCCGCCAGATGCCTGGACTGTCACCTGGCTCAGCCTCTCAGCGAGCTGCTGAGAGCCTGAGACGGCCACTCTGCCCCCTCCACAGCTCAGCACTCCAGTGAGCGAGGAGAGAGAAGAGCAGAGAGCTGTGACTGACAGTCTACAGCTCTCTGCTCACGGAGCACTGAAAACCGAGTGATCAGCGGTGTTTGACCATTCGGTTCAGATGCAGCAGTGGATCAATGCTGCATCCACCAAGGTAAATCTCCAAAAAAAGAAAATTCCCATACTTCTCTTTTAAGGGACTGAAAGTTTCTTCCTGTAATGGGCTGTTACTGATCTGACAAGGGGTCTGTCAGATCCTACAAGAGTGAATTAGCAGAAGCTGGCAAGAGTGTGCAGGAGGAAAGTAAAAAGTAGACTGTATATAGCTGTATTTAGGAAGTCTTCCCTGAAGTTCGCTGAAGTCAAGTGGGCTTCCCATAACCTCCCATCCCTATCCAAGCTGTTAACCCCTTAATAAACAACAAAAAAACAAAGCTACGGACTGTTCCCTGAGTAGGGGATTCCTTTCATCTGCAGCTCCTACATGGGGTTGTTCTACACAATCTAAGGTATCTAACCCACCTTTATATATACTAGAGCAAATTTAGACAAAAGCCAATTAACAGACCAGCGTGTGGGAGGTAACCGGAGTACTCAGAAAAAAACCAACTCAGGCACAAGTAGAACATGCAGGTAGTACCGTGGTGCAGTATTTTATTTATCAAAATTCATTCTCGTGACTGAGAGTGTGAAGTTGACATTTCGTTATATAACTGGCACTCTCAATTTCTTTGAAAACATTTTTCAGCACATTGTGTCAAAAGTTTGCCTACCCCTGCATTACACTGTCGGTGTTGAGCACAGAAATCTTCATACATTTTGTACACAGTGCAAAGGTCTCCCTCATATCAAACAATAAACTTGAAAGACAGCTGCAAAAAAAAACAATCGCACTTTGAGGATATATTGTTTTTCTTTGAAGATCTATTGATAAAACTTTTACACAGACTTTTGCCGCGTACACATGATCGGACATTGTTCAGACATTCCGACAACAAAATCCATGGATTTTTTCCGACGGATGTTGGCTCAAACTTGTCTTGCTTACACAGGGTCACACAAAGTTGGTCGGAAATTGCGAACGTCAAGAACGCGGTGACATACAACGCGTACATCAAGCCGAGAAAAATGAAGTTCAATAGCCAGTGATGCTCTTCTGCTTGATTCCGAGCATGCGTGGAACTCTGTGTGTCGGAGTTGTGTACACACGATCATAATTTCCGACAACGGATTTTGTTGTTAAAAAATTTGAGAACCAGATCTCAAATTTTGTGTGACGGAAATTTTGATGGAAAATCCTATCGTGTGTCGGGGCATTACAGTTACTGTAGATAAGCAGAAAAGTAGAGTTCAGCCCTTATGTTACACTATTAAGGAGTTTGGGGGTTTTAAAAAATAAACACTGCTACCATTTACAGAGCCTTGGATTTTTTTAAATAAATACAAGGCATTCTCTGATTGGATTAAGTGGAGAAGAAGAGCAGTAATGTCACAATCCTCACCTCTTCAACATAGGGAACACCTTGCAATTGTTAAAAAAATAAAAGGTTAGGTGAAAGGCAGTGGTGCAGAGTGATTGATCTCCTGTGGTCAATATGCAGTGGGGCAGACTGGCTCAGAACCAGGAAGATCGCAGCACTCGGGGTAGTAGCATTGAATACTACAGTGATTTTCAGCTTCTCCAGCGGCTCATCAGGTATAGAATATGCTCTTATATTGGACCATGAACACTCAAGAAAGAAGAAAGCGTATAGAATAAAATACAAATTTATTACAATCAATGAATAGCATCATACAAATAAGTAAAACTGAAACACATGATGTGAGAAAAGCAGTCAAAAGACATACAGTGGAAGAAGCCCAAATCGACTTTCAGGGAGACAGGGGAAATCCAACACATTTCAACAGATGAGGTAAGGGTCTTCTTCAGGGAAAAATGGGCTAGGAACTTCCAGATAAATACAAACAATGTCATGTGTTGCGTGTTTCAAACAAAGGAGGTCATAACTCAACAAGTAAGAGGAAAAATACGATGCCAAAGCAGCGTCATAAAGCCAAAGCAAGATGGAGATAAACCAAGTCCACATGAACCCCCGTGTCCACAGCATGCCTCCTACAAGGGTGACTAGAGCAATCTCGAGGGGCAAACCAACAGGGATCTATTGCTTTAAGATATAAGGGTTAAATCTTGCAGTGCAAAAGTTCTTTCAAAGACCTGAACCACCTGACACTGGCCACTAGTATTGAGACAGGGTTCAGCCGCAGATGATAGCGTGAAACCATGCCATGTTTGAAAGTAGATACACCCAATGTATAGGAACTGGCTAGACAATCAGCAGCCAAGCCTACTGGCTGTCATGGGTGCAGCGATTCCCTGTGTCTCCAGAAGGCTTCATTCTGGAGATACAGGGTCATGGTCCTCTAAAGTCCCACTTTTTGAGGAATCCTGTTTTTACATATTGTACTGGGGATGTGGACCGGAACCTCCTTTCTTCCAACAAGGTAGCCAAACATTCTTTTGTTCATATGCACTTACATTGTAACTATGTGTAGCCAGGAGCTGGCTAATATTGCCTGCCTTAACAGGAGACACTTTGCAGCACTTGCTGTAGTGAGACTGTTCCTCTCTAGTGCTCAGCTTAGACTCTATGCCATCACATTCTGCCAGCAGAGTGAATAATATCAGGGAGTGAAGCAAAGCATATTGGGATCTGTAGTCCAAGGAACCAGGGTTTGCACTCAAGTCAGATTGTAATGGATTACAAGTACCAGCAGACTGAAGAGGGAGAGGAGAATCCTGGGAGAGATAATAAAAAGCCTGGGCTAGGTTGGGATCGGTCTCTTGGGACCCCAGCCTGGATCTGTGGTCGAGTCGCGGCCTGTGCTACAAGGAGAGCGAGAAAGTCATCGCAAGCGGGTGCAGGAGCATCCACTGCCATCCACTCCTGGTTGTTTAGCACCAGCTTGGAGGCCTGCTCTCTTCACATCCAAGCCAGATCCAGCTTAGCTGCAGCGCTGCGTGATGCGGGGTTGAGCGCCATCCCTCATGCTACTGTTCAATCCCAAGAGTCTCTAGAACTGGTGAGCGGGCAATTGTCTACCCTCTTATAACAAGGGACACGCATGCAGACACCATTGTCTTGTTCTTTTGCCTAAACCTGTGGGACTGTTGTGCTACATTTACTCCCTTCTGAATAGTGACAGTGTCCATCCTGCATCAGAACACCACAAGCATATGTAGCACTGACCCCCGAAGGAGCTGCTGGATTTGTTTGGGCCTGTACTCTGCTATTGAACCCCCACTGACTTGGCTCAGTCTCCTTGACAGAGCTGTGCTGCAATGTTGGTGTGTAGCTAATAGTGAAGGATAATCCCACAATATGCAATATAACAACAATATACCTTTGTTATTACCTGGGTATCCAAGGGTTCCACCTGCTGGAAAAGGAACAACACTCCACACCAATTGTACTTAACCAGAAATGTATTTTTACTGGGGTTAGTGTAAAATGGTAATTACAGCATTTGCACTGTTACACCAACATAATGTAACAGCACAATAGAAATACACAACGGTTTGTACATATCAATTTGTCTCAGATTATTCCTGAGAGCATGTCTCCAATTGGGACTAGTGCTCAGAGTGACTACGCCTTACTCTGGGCACCTTCCCACTTACAGCACACTCTGATGACTATATAAATGCAGAGTCAATAATAAATTACAACACAATTACCAGGGAGCTCCCCCTACTTTAAAAGGATGCAAGGCCTTGCAATAAGAGATGCAGTCTTTGGTCTTCTGTCTTCTGCTAGCTATTTGTGTTGTAACAATTGTAATCCAACAGTGGAACAACAAGGGTTAATGTAAGAAGAATATTAGAACTGTTCCTGTAGTGTGGTACACCTGCAACTGCCTCCGGTGTAATTAGCTTTGGATAACACAGTGCTAATAGTAAAGTGAAATAGTAGGCTTGAGGCCTGCTTAAACTCAGTCTCTTTAGTAAGTTCTTTTCCGTGGGACTACAGGTCCCAGCAACACTGTGTTAGATTTGTCTAGGTGTATAAAAGTGCATTAGAAAACTGTGGGCAGCAGCCCTCTCACCAAACTGGATCTGAAGAATAGAACAGCTCCACTCCGGTGCACTCAGTCTTGCTTCTAGCCGGCCGGCGGCGTCACACCGCTCTGCTCTGCAAGATGAACCAGGTCCCTCTGATGGCTCTGACAGGTGTCTCTGGATCCTCCCCGATCCGGTCACACAGTCTTTCCAGCACTCAGGTACAAGGCAGAGTTTTTAACTGTTCCGCTCCGCAGTGGCTGTAGACCGCGCTCTATGGAGACCTCCTCACATGTCCTTGTAGGCAGGCCACGCGTCCAGAAAAGAAAGAAAATGGCTGCGCAGGCTCTTTTATAGCCTACCCAGCATTCAGTTCAGTGCTGAGTGATCATGGGTAGGTCACTTGGCATTCTGGGTAGGTAGGTCATAGCAAAATGTAAACAGAACAGTCACTTCCTGTTATATTTCTAATACTCTGAAAAGAAAATAACTAGAATCCATTTCCTGTATTGGCCACTAGATGGTGCCAAATACTAAGTTATAACACTACTCATAGGTTAACATTGCTTTGAATTAGCAGGCAAAAATACCAGCGCTACACATACTATAGAAGTGTAGCGGTGTGTTGCCACTAGTTACTAACATCCACCACATCACCCTGCTGCCATACCTCCATATATCCCCTCTGAGACAATGAAAAGTAATTTGCTTTGTTTTGTTTTTGTTTATTGGGGGGATATAACTTGGTTGGGGTAAAGGGGTATATGGGATACCCATAGATCAAATTACTTTGCCATTATATTTATCAATTAGAACTTTGTTTATGCCTTGAAGAAATGATGCACATGTATAACATCTGCAGTCTCTTCCCTGAATCTCCATGCAGATTATTGCTCCTCCTCTGTATAACTCCTGCAGACTATTGCTTCCAGGAATCCTTCCCTCCTGCACAAACTTATTCTGTAGCACATTACGTTTCCTGTCACATCCTCTTCTATATGCAAAAGATCCCACTCTGAATAATCTCTAATGCCGACTCTGATTAATTGCTGCTACTAGGCCAGAGGTCTGCAGCATCTGTCCCTGGAGGCCTAGTAGTTTAATAGCATGTGCTGAACGGTGGACTACTGATCCCAGCTAGCCCAGCTTGAAAATTCTGCGCCCTCGGGCCGCATCGATTTGACACTATTCCTCACAGTCCCTCATCTGCTTCAGGACTCCTCATCAATGACTATGTAATGATGAGGACTTCACCCATGACTGTGCAAGGACGAAGTTCCCTCACAGACTTCCTGGCATGTCTACACATCCAGCTCTCCACTGTGGTACACTCAGCGACCTTTCTCTGCCCGAGTCCATGGTTAAGAACTTAACCGGACCGTACTTTCCGACAGCTTCTCCTGCCCCTCTGCTCCAGAAACTCCTCATCAATGACGTGTAATGATGAGGACTTCACCCATGACCGTGTAAGGGTGAAGCTCCCTCACAGCTCTCCTGGGCCTCCTCCTGCGACCGGTGCAACCCCCCAGATTGGGGTGCCCTCCTGCTGCTGCCTAGTACTCCATTCTCCACTTCTCCCGGCCGACAACTCCTCCCAGTGGCCTGTTACTTCAGCTTATATGGAAGGCCTGCCCCCTGCCAATTCCAGTTGGGGATTGGTCAGGGCTCCTCACATGAGCTTCCTGCCACTTCAGTTCTAGGCCCTGCCCCTCTTCCAGAATATTCTCCCTGGAAGCAGGGGAGGCTCCTCAGAACTAAAGTACAGGTGGTCACTGCTACACTAACCACTCCCTGACCCAGGTAAAAAAAAAAACAGGCCTAGTTTGCAGCATAGGCCTGCCTAAATTTACCTGTACTGACAGAATCTACCAAAAGTGATCCATTACCCTCACTGCCAGAAGAAGAGCCAGAAGTGTCTTCCTCTCCCACAGTGGATGAAGAAGGACCCATAGCTGGAGATTTGCCCGGCAGTGTTCTCTTGTAAAGAAGTGTTGTAAAGAAGGTCCCTTCCACACCCAAGCCCAGCCCGAGGTCACCTCCCCAGACTAGGGGGCACCCTCAAGGGCCACCGACAGCCTAACACTCCATCTTCATCTTCCACCTGAACTCCTCTGCCCCCAGCTGCCCCCTGCCAACCTGCCAACCTGCCAACCTATCTGTTGGGGATTGGTCAGAGCCCTCAGAATACTCCAGGAAGCTCCTCCTTACCTCCACTGCCATTCTTCTAGAATCTTCTGCAAGTTTCTAGAAGTAAGGGGAGGTCTCAGAGATGCTGACTGTTAGTCATCCAGCCCTCCCTGAGTCCCTCAAACCCTGACCCAGAAAACAGACAGGCTTGGCTGCCAGCCAAGCCTGAACAATTTACCCACTCTGTACAAACAATCTACTTCTAGCACACTAGAGGGTGCTACATCTATTACACCTACTAGTAAATTATTTGCCATGTAGAAATATAATTTATACCAAAAACAGCGATTGATCTACTTAGTGATGTTGGACTGCTATTATTTTGAACACAACTGTACCTATTTTAAACAGACCAAAAGACAGTAGATAAGAGAAGCTCTTTATTAGGGGCCAGGTACACAAACAATTGACAGGATAATATAAAACTGTAACTGTATATACATTTATATACAGTATATATGTCAGTGTGTGTAGATTTTCCTTAATGGTTGATTAGCACAAGACAAAAAAAAGAGATTTCTTTATCATAGCAGCTGGATCCTCTTCCGTTATGCCGCAGTGCGCTGCCTTCAAAGATGTTTAATGTAGCAAACCGTCACAGTGCGCACACCTCGTCTCCTCACCCTACCCTGCAGTGAACAGGTTCTCTCTATGCCTTCACCTTCTCGGGAAGAACCTCAAAGCCTCAGGTAGCATGTCAGCCTTTCAAGTCTTTAAGGCTGCTAAAATCTTCAACTTCATTCGGGTGGAACTTAAAACACTCGACTGCCTTTACTGGAGCGAGATTTCCCAGATTTGCTATTTCTTTGATGTAAATAATTCCATCTATCTTCCTGCCACGGCTAAAATAAGAAAGAGGACAGCATTCAGATATACACATACAACAAATTGTTGGTGTAACACTGGTAGGGAAGGAAGAAGCAATGAGGCTTATGCTGAATTCACTCTAAAGAAACAACTGCACTTGCTGCAAATATTAATCAATATTATAAATGTCACGTTTCTGTGGGTATGTAAGAGTGCCATGTATATACAATACAATGAATGGTGGACAGGGAGTCAGAGTCACCAGTCCTTTTCAAAAGATGAACTTTGGAATACTTACTTGAATCTTGGTGTAATTTGTGTATTTTTTCCAGATCTATGCAGTAATCCAGTGTGAATCTTGACTATGGTATTAACTATGGCTTATCCTGTTACCAATAAACCCATCCCTCCCTCTAATGACCACACAACACATGGGTGGAGTGAATTGGCCACAGCAGCCATTTTATTAACCACTATATACATTTCCATAAGTAACATAAAATAACGTAATAACCTTTTTATCTATCTATATATATATATATATATATATTTCCAGTTTTATCACCACCATTGGGCACAAGGTCCAATAGGCATAACCCATAACTGTACCTGCTAGTCACTTCTCAGGCCTCAAGTCGCTAAAGCCTCCGATTCAGAGACAACTAGCAGGTACCCATATACCAACTGGGAGCCTCCCTAAACCATGCCCTTTAGGTGCCCATATGACCTTAACAAGTACCTTGCACCCCGCCAAATAACCACCAACCAGTATTTTTGCATATGACCTTAACAAGTACCTTGCACCCCGCCAAATAACCACCAACCAGTATTTTTGCAACCCTCTCCCTACCAGCACACCAATCTCCTCCAATCGTAGGGCGGGTGGGTGGGAAGCTCCTTACCCTCATGGCTCCTCGTGCAGACTGGCCCCTCCCCTTCCGCTTCCTGCCTAACTAAATGCAAAGCTCCCGCCTCGTCCTATCAGCCAGCCAGCCCTACTCCGTCTCCCCTGCACGGCTCCGCCCCATTAACCCCTGTCATGCCGGCCCTCCGCCGAATACCTTCGGCATTGCTCCAGGCCTCTCTTTGCCTCTGTGCAGGAGCTTCCTGTAGTAAAGGCCAGCCACTGCTGCTCTCTCTCCTTGTGCAGGATGACTCGTCTTGTCTCTGCCCTAACATCTTCCTAGGTTTCTGGAGATGCCTAGGGAAGAGAAGTGTCTCTGCTTCTGTCCTTCAGCAGCTCAGACAGGTCACACCTGATGAGGCAGAGGTAACTGGGCAGGTAATTGCAGGTAAGAGGCTCATCACTATCAGAACTGGTGTGCAGGCAGCCAGGCTGGGGCATAATAGCACTTGGGCTGCTGAACCGGATGAGATTTGAACCATGTATGGGGCAGGCTGAATGTACCCAAGTTGATTGATCAATTAACTTTGGTACAACCAGCCTGACAAGCCTGACAAATTTTACATGCAGTTATTGTTAGGGGCTGTTATATCAGGTAGCATTAATCACTATATTCTCCAGGTGGAGGCGGCTTCCCCAACCCCCCAACCAGTAGAACACAATGGCTCTGCAGGAGGGATTCCCCTGTCAGCACTGTCTGTGTTATTGTGGGAATCAAGTGATTTTCGAGTGGTTTTACTGATGTAGCGCCAATACCCATTATAGGGCGGCTATGGATTTCTGGGTTTACCGATTACCTCCTCCTTGTAGCTCGTCGTTCGTTGACTAGGGGTTCCCAGGGTTAGTACCCAGTAATTGCTGAGACTGACACTTAAAGTCCTTTTGAGGATTTTTATTTTCAAAGAAACGTTTAAACGTAACACAGTCTCTCATTTGGGAATAGAGGGCATGGGTGATAAAGCTCAGGCACTTTAGAACTGCTGACATCAAATGAATGTCTCTTTAGGTGATCCAGAGAGTAGCCACTCGCAACTGGACTCTTCACTGTTGGATAAACCCTTGTCTGTAGATCTAGCAGCCAACAAGTGATTTGGAATTGACAAAGTCTCTGCCACAGACTAGGTTGTGAAACTTCAAATGAACAATGTAAAAGTCTCTGCCACAGACTGTTGTAACCGAAGGATGAGTTAGGAACTTTTCCTATGGTACCTGTATCTTTCAGCCGTTTCAGCGATACCGTAGGAAATGCAGATTCACTGAAGTGTCCATACAACTTCAGCTCCCAGGCTCTTACCGAGCAGCCAGCTTCATGGCCCTCCTCCAAAGAGTCCTCCCCTGGTCGCTTGTACGAGTTGCTGTGCCTCTCCAATACCGAGAGGACACCGGGACACTTCAGAATCCTCCTTCAGTTACTGCGCCTCGAACTAGCCAGTTCTGAGGCTCGGAAACTGATGGATCCCCACCCCAGACCATGAGGGCCTCTGGGGCTGGTCAGGGTGACCAGGCTTATGGGGGCAGCAGACACTGCTGGGTCCGGGACCCCTCGCGGGGTTGGTCGGGATCGGAACCCGGAATAAAAGAGCAAGCCGAACCCTGAACACGTGACCTCAGCATCTTAATTACCCCTTCCCGGAATACACAGCGGGGCCAGACGCGCCCACTGATTGGCTCAGAGAAAGACTGGTACCTAATGCGTCCAACCAGGCTGTGTTCTCAGCCAGTCACAGTTGCTCACCTCACCCAAGACCAGGCAGAACTCTAGTACAGCCCAGCCAAACTGATGCCAAAGTAAAAATCTAGAACTATTAACCCCTAGAACTCAGTTACAGCTCTGGAAAAAACTAAATTTACACAATAGTGCACACTTAGAAAAAGTGTCGGCGCTACACTGAAGTAGTGATTCTCTCAGGGAAATTCAATAAGGTGCTAATGACACTTTTCTGGCAGTGTGGCACCTTTTATGTGGCCTGTGACAGATTCAAAAACCCTTGCCACCAGTTTAGTCGTTTTACAGAAATGTGCAGCAGATTCATAGTTATTCATAGCACCACCTTTACAGAGTGGCGCTATGGCTGCCCTAAATTAAAAAAATAAAATAAAATTCCTCCAATTAGTAGGTAACAAAAATGGAGATAATTAAGACCAACTTGATGTACAGAGACAGGCAGTGCCTGTCTCTGTACTCTGTGTAGCAAGGCAGCGTGTTTGCTACCACTAACTCCTCCCCTCCTCATCTGTTACTGGTTGTAAAGGATGCTGTCTGCTTCATAGCCAATGGGCTCCTTGCACTCAGTGACACCGAAAGGAGCAGGATCCTAAGGGAGAAGCGGAAGGACGAGTTTCCCATCAGGTCCACTGTTGCAATTGACGGAAGGCAGTAGGTAGAACAAAAAGCCAATAGCAGGCTATCTATTTGCTAAGAAATCTGCTCACTGCTTGCTGTCAGTCACAAAGGGAGTGGACCTTATGGGGAAATAATGTCTCTAAATTCCCATCAGGCCTACCCACCCACCCAGCTACAAAACTACTGCCTGTATTACAGCTGCAGTGGCATGGAGGGAGCAGTGGCATGGAGGCCAAAGTGTCCGTATGAACACTTGGGCTTTAGTGCACCTCCACATGTGGTGCTTGCCACAATGTTTGCCGCATAATACTGCTCATATACCCATGTAATACTTCACATACTTGACTTATAAATATGTAGCAGTATTACTCTACACATGCAAAAGTACTACTACTACAAACACATAGTATGTTACACACTAAGGAGTAAAACTTAAAAACTCCCCAAAAACCCTGGTTGGATAGTTCCAGGAATGTAAAGGTTTATGTAGTTTCTATTTTCCTATACATGTGTTCCATTTTACAAACCAAACAACATTCCCAAAATGTAATTATTGATATTATTTGTATTTCTTGGAAATTTTTTGATATAATCTTCCAAGAAATACAGACCAACAAAAGTAAATAAACCATTTAATATGTATTCGCTGGTAACTCCCCTCCCCCAGGTGGTGAAGACAGAGCTAAATGTGGAAATCCCCGACTTCTGTATTTCGGATGCTTGTAGCAATTGACTGGGGAACTCCAAATTACTGATCTCCATCTCCTTTTACTTAAACCTGGAGTGCTAATGAGTCGGATCTATTGTTCCTTCCGAGACACTCAGCGGTTAAGTCTTAAAAGGCAACTCCAGCCAAGCCACTAAGTAAACAATTAAACACGGTATACAGGAGCTGTTTTGTCTTGAAAAAGGCGTGTAAAGTCAATTATTTCTGTGATCTACTACTGCATTGCTATAGAAGAATAAAAAGGTTGACTACAAAGAAAGAGCAAACTCATTAAAATCTGCCCCACCTGCAATTCAGCTAATCTGCTTCCCTGATCCACTTTTTAATAAACTAACCTCAGACATTGTCAACGTTCTCCACAGCGAGCTTAAAAACGATGGCTAATCGCTGCAAGATCCAAAATGTAACGGTATCAAAAGGAATAACTTCATTAACACATTATTTCCTACAAAACTCCACATTTTTCATGTGTTAAAATAAATGCTTAAAGAGGAATTTTACTCCCCCCCCCCCCACCCTGTTTTTTATTTTCTTTATAATTTTTTTCCCCTGCTTGCCTAATACTGGGTTCCTCACAGTTCAGATACCCACCCAGCTGATCCAGAGTTATCTAGCTGACATCCTCTTCTCCACAGCCATGGCATGGGGTCCGTGCTGCCGTGTTCCCCTGTAAGGTCCTCGGGAGGCTGTCTGCTCTTCCGGGTTCAGAAGCCACCGCCCAATGATGTGCCGCTAGGTCAGCCCCCTCCTTCCCCTTTAACGAGTGGAAGGACTTTAGCGGTTTCTTCAGGGATATTTACATTACATAACCCAGGAGGTATCGGGGGCACTGACATCACTCCAACTTGGGAGACTCTCAAAATTATAGACTTAGCACTGCTGTGACATGGCCGCTGCAGCTTACACATATATTTGCAAATATGTGCAAACTAAGCCCCTTGGTTTTAACGTGAACTGTTACACAAGAATTTGGTTTGTTGCAGGCTGACTGGTAAGTGAGTTGGCAATTTTTGTTTGTTGTTTTTTGACATGCATCGCCACTTGTTGGCACTGGCATCATTCGCCTAGGCAACGAGGAAGGATGGGGGCCAGACCAAAACTTCTTCTATTTAAAAAAAATATATAAAGTAAGTAAAAAAAAAAAAAATAGACAGGTACTGGAGGGTGGATGGGGGCAGGATTGAGAAGGGAAACTTCAAAATAAGGGTGAAGGGTCAAAATAAGGGTGAAGGTTCGCTTTAAAGGAGAAGTACAGCCAAAGCTCATTTGGCTGCACTTCTCCTTTGGATCACAGGAGTGCAGTTCGTTCTGTACTCCTGTAACCCATTTTCAGCAGACAGCGGGCTGTCCCGCTGTCCAGATTGCAACCCGCAATTTGGGCTTGCCAACCAGCAATCCCAGAGCAGGAGGTCGCGGGCCACATCAGAGGGCTCCGTGTGGCTGGTTGGGCACCCCTGACATAGACCATTCAGCTTGGAACGCATTAAATATAACACGATCCAAAAAATAAGTCACACATATTTAGGACATTTTTAAATTAATCTAAAAGTGAACTATTGAAAAAATTACCAATGGTCCAACCCCAACTATTTCTGCTCTTCCATAAAGTTGGTAGCTGTTAAATATCATCTGCTTAAGCTGGCCATACACGGATCAAAATCCTGCCAAACCGGCTGAATTTTGATTCATCTATGGGTAGGCTGGTTGTACTAAAGTCGATCTATCAATCAACTTCAGTACAACCAGCCTGTTGAGTCTTTTTTCTCCTGATCACTGCCAGCGGCTATAGCAGACTTCAGTGATCATTGTATTCTACCAGCCGGGGAAGGCTCCCTGTGCTTCCCACCGACAAAACACAATAGGACTGCGGGAGGGATTTCCCCATCAACATAGACTGTGTTGAGGGCAAAATCAAGTACATTTTCTCTCCTCCAACCTGTGGGTCGAATGCTGGCCAACATTCGGCCCATGTATATGGCAGCTTGACTAAAAAGGTCTGCCGACCGACTCCCGATCAGAGCTCTCAGCCAATAGCTTAGAGCTATGACCGAAGTGTTCTGGCGGGGGGCCTTCCCCCTGTCAGAATATAATAGCTCAGCAGGAGAGATCGCTGTACTAACATTGGATTGTTAGTACAACAGCTCCGACCTAAGCTGGCAGTTTTTTTTTCGTTCAACCCAAAAAATTGTAGTGTGTACAAGGCTTAAGGTGCACACGCAGAGAAATTAGAGTGCGCTAAATTGCAGAGAAAGCGCATCCATTTATCAAGTACAAAAGAATTCACTTGTGACATCATTGGAATGTTAAAATTGTAGTGAATACGTTTTAGTTATAAAGCGTTAGAATGCAAAATAGGTCAAAATAAGACATGCAAACTCTTTTCTACCTTTAGTGAATTGTGTGTTGTATCACGTTGTGTCAGTGCATTCCTGGAGATGGGGCGCACTACTGGGGGAAAAATTTAAATAAAGGGCTGGAGAACCCTTAATATTATACAGTGGTGTGAAAAAGTGTTTGCCCCCTTCCTCATTTCCTGTTCCTTTGCATGTTTGTCACACTTAAGTGTTTCGGAACATCAAACCAATTTAAACAATAGTCAAGGACAACACAAGTAAACACAAAATGCAATTTGTAAATGAAGGTGTTTATTATTAAAGGTGAAAAAAAATCCAAACCATCATGGCCCTGTGTGAAAAAGTGATTGCCCCCTAAACCTAATAACTGGTTGGGCCACCCTTAGCAGCAACAACTGCAACCAAGCGTTTGCGATAACGTGCAATGAGGCTTTTACAGCATCCTGGAGGAATTTTGGCCCACTCATCTTTGCAGAATTGTCCTAATTCAGTTACATTAGAGGGTTTTCGAGCATGAACGGCCTTTTTAAGGTCATACCACAACATCTCAATAGGATTCAGGTCAGGACTTTGGCTAGGCCACTCCAAAGTCTTCATTCTGTTTTTCTTCAGCCATTCGGTGGTGGACTTGCTGGTGTGTTTAGGATCATTGTCCTGCTGCAGAACCCAAGTTTGTTTCAGCTTGAGTACATGAACAGATGGTCGGACATTCTCCTTCAGGATCTCTTGGTAGACAGCAGAATTCATAGTTCCTTTTATCACGGCAAGTCTTCCAGGTCCTGAAGCAGCAAAACAGCCCCAGACCATCACACTACCACCACCATATTTTACTGTTGGTATAATGTTCTTTTTCTGAAATGCAGTGTTCCTTCTACGCCAGATATACTTGGACACACACCTTCCAAAGAGTTCCACTTTTGTCTCATCGGTCCACAGAATGTTGTCCCAAAAGTCTTGGGGATCATCAAGATGTGTTGTGGAGAAATTGAGACGAGCTTTGATGTTCTTTTTGCTCAGCAGTGGTTTTCTCCTTGGAACTCTGCCATGCAGGCCATTTTTGCCCAGTCTTTTCCTGATGGTGGAGGCATGAACGCTGACCTTAACTGAGGCAAGGGAGGCCTGCAGTTCCTTGGACGTTGTTGTGGGGTCTTTTGTGACCTCTTGGATGAGTCGTCGCTGCGCTCTTGGGGTAATTTTGGGCGGCCGGCCACTCCTGGGAAGGTTCACCACTGTTCCATGTCTTCGCCATTTGCGGATAATGGCTCTCACTGTGGTTCGCTGGATTCCCAAAGCTTTGGAAATGGCTTTATAACCCTTTCCAGACTGATAGATCTCAATTACTTTCTTTCTCAATTGTTCCTGAATTTCTTTGGGTCTCGGCATGATGTGTAGCTTTTAAGGATCTTCTGGTGGACCTTACTGTGTCAAGCAGCTCCTATTTAAGTGATGCCTTGATTGTGAACAGGTGTGGCAATAATCAGGCCTGGGTGTGGCTAGAGAAATTGAACTCAGGTGTGGACAACCACAGTTATAGTATGTTTTAACAAGGGGGGCAATCATTTTTTCACACAGGGCCATGATGGTTTGGATTTTTTTTCACCTTTAATAATAAACACCTTCATTTACAAATTGCATTTTGTGTTTACTTGTGTTGTCCTTGACTATTGTTTAAATTGGTTTGATGTTCCGAAACACTTAAGTGTGACAAACATGCAAAGGAACAGGAAATGAGGAAGGGGGCAAACACTTTTTCACACCACTGTATACATTATTTGGGCTTCAGCAACATAAAGCTGCCCCCTATTTGTTTCAGTTGCTGGAACAGTTTTTTTTGTGGACTATTATACCGAAAATGCTTACTGCGGTACTGAGGTTCTCCAAACTTTTTTGACCTGAACACCATTCTAGAAAGATGTCCATGTGAAAATATCATTTGAGTGTTCAGGTGAAAATGTTTAACAAAGTTGGTCAATATTTTCACCAGCTTCTATTTCCATGTGTTGTACTCAGGACTGGGATTAGAGCAGCAGTGGTTAGCACTGGCAGGGAAGAGGTGAATGAAAGAGAAACGTTATTATTTCTAAGGGGCTCCCCCACTGTGTTGTTCATCTACCCTATACTTATGATAAAAATGATTTCCAAGGGGCTTCCCAACTGTGTTGCTCCTCTACCCTATACTTATGATATGTATATGTGTGGTGGTGGCAATTGTATATGTATGACAATGTAAGTGCTATTCAGAGGAGAATCCTGGAGAATGTTTTAGCACATGCTATGATATTGGACTGTGAATTTGTTTTGTGTTCAGTTTCAGAGTGGTATACCCATACCCCTGAAGAAGAACAGATTGAAATGATGGAAAGGATTTGAAACCTGTTGGGTTACTCAGGAAATTGACTTCTATGAGTACATGAATACTAGTTATAAGTCTGATCTGGGTTGAAATGGGACTGTGATATGTACTTATGAATACTTGAGGGAAAACTCTTCAGAGGGGATAAGGGAATTGAGACTGGGGATGGGGGAGGAATGAGGCGCTGACAAGTCAAAGACAAGACGCAATTTATTGGTAAACTTGCCCTTGACAAGCCCAATAGGGCTAACTCTCCATGTGTTGAAGGGAGGTGGATGAAAGGGCCTATCATGAAGTCCCAGTCTATCTCCGTCTGCAGAAGCTGGTCTATGGCCTCTTCATCGTTGGCTGCCGACCGTAGGTTCCTGCTCTAGTGGGTGGTGTGGGGCAGGGAGATGAGACTGGTGTGGAAGCCTTCCGTGAAGCCTTGAATGAGGTAGACGGCCAGGGAGGGAGTGGGGTGTGCAGTCAGATAGAAGCCGAGCCATGCGACATTGACCCGGCTTAGTCATGCCTTCTTCTGTTTGACCTCACACAGGATCCTGGGGTGAGCCCTCTGGCACAGGGTACAGACATGGAGAAGGCGGCACTGACTAAAATTACATGACCCGTAATTATAGTTGTTGCAGATGGCTGCTCCCCCTGCCGTCCGGACTGGGCGTCCGAGCTTGTCCGTCTGTGGCACTCGTGTAGGGGCCTGCTGGCCCTGACCTGCGCTGGAAGTAGCGGTGTTGTCAAACTGGCGACTGGTATTTGCGTTAGCACACCAGGCAACGGTGTGGGTAGCCGACTGGCATATTGCGCACAGTGGTGACCGCAGACCAGTGAAGTGTCGGCAGAAGAGTTCGGTATCCATGATGCTCCAGTCTGTGGGCGTCTGAAACTGGAGGAACCTTGCTGCGGCTTTGGCAGAGAAGGAGCAATGGTAATCATAGAACCCGAAGCCCCCGTATTTGTAGTTTAGGTCTACGATCGGGTGGAGGTACAAGTCCAGCTCCCCCCGTCTGCCGGGGGAGGCTGAACAAACCACGTTCCTCAACATGCCAAAAGCCAAAGTAAACTCCGGTACTGAAAGCTTTCTGTTAAGCCTGGGGTCTTTGGCTTTAAGGATAACTGAGACGTCCCCCCCAAGTATACGCCTTGTTCTCTGCCAGATCATGGACTGAGATAAGTAGTGAGGCAAGGTTGACATCTTTGCCTTCCAGGATGTCCTTCCTGACGTTGGTTGGTACAAGGTGAGAAGGGTATACCACCGGACTCCACGCTGTGATACCTGTGGAAGGAGCTGTGATGGCCTGGACTACGGCAGGGTCAGGGACTGCAACGGCCGGGCAGGTCTCCAGAAGTGTCACCCTGTTCTGCACGTCAGCGACTGGCGATGTCAGAGGTGACACCAGGGTGTGTAACTGGGAAATAGCCGACAAGATTAAGTCCAAGGACGCCTGTTGGGTGCTGGATCCTGCAGTGGTAGGCGGAGGAAAGAGGAGCCTGAACAGCTCTGCCTTCCTGGCCATAGTAGGAAAGGGCACCCCTCTATGTCTCAGTTCTGTAGTCAACCTAGGGATAGTCCACCCCCTAAGTGACTGAACACTGCCACTCTCAGAGACTGGAGAGGGTGACAGAGGGGCCGTGAGGTCTTCACTGCGGGCCGAAAACATTGTTCTGTGACTTATGAAGCCTGCTGACTTGTCCTCTGGGTTGAGTCTTAGCTGACTGTAACCTATTGAGGGTGACATGAATTTAAGTCTTGCTTGTGCTCCCTACTGCATACGTACCTAAGCTGAGTATACATGTCCCCTTTTTTTTTTTTTACCTGCTGAAGCACCGTTCAAGCTGGTGCAGGTGGACCTACTGAATCCAACTGACCTGAAGAAAATACGAGAGAAAACACTCGTTGAGAGTTGTTTTGCTGTTTCCTGAAATTTGACTTAGAATGGTGACTTTAACAGGCATTAGTGACTTAGAAATGAAATGAGAATGAAATGAAATGAAAAATGAAATGAAAGAAATTAATGAAATTAATGAAACGTTGCCTTTAACGAAATAAACTGCCATGACAGAGGCCTGGCTCGGTCGTACCGCCATTGCGAGTGACTGCGAACCAGACTCTGGAGCATGTACTGAAATGAGGCAATTGGTGAAATGAGGCCAAATAGCTGGGGCACACCGGGACGAATCGGTACATCGTAGATGCGACTGGATTTGAATCGGAACGCAGTACGTGAGGTGAAATGATTTCAACTGCCATGACAGAGGTCCGGATCGTCATGCCACTGTTTTGCGACTGAGCACAAACCGGACTCTGGAGCATGTACTGAAATGAGGCCGGTCCTGGGCACATCGAGACGAATTAGTGCGAAGACGTGACTAGATTTGTGTCGGAACGTGATAGGTGACACAGAAATGATATACCATGACAAAGACAAGAATCAAAAATGATCAAACCTATGAAAGTGAATCTGTCTCTGGAGCATGTACTGAAATGAGGCCGCGCAACTGGGCGTACCAAGGCGAATCGGTGCATCAACTGGATGCGACTGGATTCGTATCGGAACGTAATATGTGACAGAAATTATATGCCATGACAAAGACTAGAATCAAGGACTGAAGCTACCACTGACAAGTGAATCCGTCTCTGGAGCATGTACTGAAATGAGGCCGAAGCAATTGGGCGCACCGGAGCGAATCGATGCATTTTTGGATGCGACTGGATTCGTATCGGAACGTAATATGTGACAGAAAGGATATGCCATGACAAAGACTAGAATCAGTGCCTGAATCTGTAACCAACAAGTGAATCTGTCTCTGGAGCATGTACTGAAATGAGGCCGAAAACTGGGGCACACCGGAGTGAATCGTTGCGTCGGAGATGCGACTGGATTCGAATCGGAGGGCGGTACGTGACAGGAATGAATGAAATGATCGAAATGAATGAAATGATTGAAATGATTCAAAATGCTTGAAATGGTATAGAAATGATTTGAAATGGTACAGAAATGATTGAAATGATTCGAAATGTTCGGAATGATCCGAAAATGACTCGCCAATGTTTTTCAAACGACTCAAAAAGATTGTGCGATTCGAACTGATTTGAAAAGTTTGCGAAATGAGTGCCTGAAGTGGCACCAACCGGAGTGTCACAAGCGAGCGACTATGAGTCGTCTTGCGACACCTGGTAACAACCGTTGTTTGGTTACAAACACGTGTGAGTGAACTGTATACATTACGATTCGTGACATGTTTGTGAGTAATTTGTGAGTTTTATACGGATATCACAGTTTAGTGACATGGCAAAATGCATAGAAATGAAAATCGGGAGCCGGAGCCCTACCTGCGACAGCCGAACCAGATGCGTTGTACTGAAACTGCGACTCGGTAACGAGTGCTACTAACACGAACGACGACGACACACGGACTCACGAACACAGAACTTGCAACACAAACTGACAAATGAGGGGACTAGCGAATACGGGAACTCACGAACAGGAACTCACAAACGTTTGTCTCGAATAGTCGGCCCTAGATCTCTGACGTAACAGATATCGCGCACAGGAAAACGGCAAAGACCACTGGCAAGTGGGCTGGTTAAATACCCCCCGGGCTCCTCCCACAAATTCAGGCCACCATACTGGCCTTCTTATATATATATATATCTATATATATATATAGATATATAGATATATAGATATAGATATATACAGTATATGAGGAGAAGCAATGGTTGGTTGCATTGGTGATCAAGAACTTCATCAAGGAGAAGGAGAAGCTTTTTCTCCTGAAGCTTGACCTGGCCAATCATGGAAGTGTGACTAGTTCACTTTTGTAGATGCTGTACTAGTGCTATCCCTGGCTCTAGCTGCTGCTTCAGAAGAAGGGGTGGTGTTCACCCAAGTACTTAATAGAAATTCCAGAAAACTATGTTCTCATGCCATGTAAGCATACAGTGCTCTGTGACAGTGGTTGGGGATCCTCCATTAAAACGGTTTCATAAAGGCTGTGAGGTTGGCTAACTCATGATAATAACTTCCTTGGGCAACTTAGCACTTAGTGATCAGAAAGCAGATATTTCTTATTCTTTTACAGATGCTCCACAACTGATGCTTGTGATGATGATAAGAACTAAGCATAGCAAGCAAGTTTTTTTCATAGCCTCCTTCCTCCTCATTATCACTCCAGCACATAACAGAGAAATATTGACCAGAGGAGGACTGGCCCCCATTGACATAAGCAGCAGCTGATAACGGTCCCTGTGTGTTTGACTGTGAACTGGACTAATAATGTGTTAGTTTAACTTCTATTATCAGGAAGACATTTCAGGGCTTTGCAAGGGACTATATAAATAAGTATGTGATGGAAAAAATAGCATAAGTGACTTTCAGCATGGCTATATCAAAAAAGGAAATTGTCAAACAAATCTATTTTACTTTTTTTTTTTAGGAAATAAGCAGAAACTTGGACTAGGTGTCTGTAAATGTAGTAGATCAAGACTAATAGAAAGCATTTGACATGGTTCCTTAAAGACGCCAAATGTATAAATTGAGATCTAATGGTTTAGAAAATACAGAATACAAATGAGCAAAAAGTTGGCTTAAAAACCACATCAAGAGGGTCATAATCAATGATTTATGCACTGAATGGTCTAGGGTTGTAAGTTGTGCTCCTCAAGGTTCAGTCTAGATACTATTCATTTTTATTTGCTTCTAAATTATATAGAGTTTGGGACTGGGAATAAAAGTAGTGTTTCTGTTACTGAAGATGACAAAAAGCTATGTGGTGGAATACAATTGTTGTAAGATGTCGCTACCAATAGTAGATTTTAGTTGAATTTTTCCACAACATTTTTGTTGTAGTTACTACCTGTGTTGATGGATGTGTGTGTGTGTGTATAATTGTTCTGCTGGAAAAAAAATGTCATTGTTGACTAAAATTATGAAACCAAAAGACCTGAAGCCAAACCTTTTTTTACAGATTGAGGTAGGTTAGTACTTCTATGACATGTTTCACGTTGATAATTGATGTAACATTATTTTGCTTCCAATGTGTGATGAGACACCTAGCTAAGAAGTGGGAAGCTTCACTTTCATCATTCACTGCGTGCACTGCTAGTAATGCGGAGTCATGTCAGAGCTTACTGAGTTTCAAAGAGGGCAAATTGTTGGTGCCTGCTTAGCTCATGCCTCTGTGACTGAATTTGCCAATTTATTTGAGGTGTCGTGTGGTACAGTATCGAGGGTTATGGCAGCATATACAGTTTCTGGGAAAACGTCGTCTGATAAGCGTGGTGGACATGGTCAACTGACCGTAAGAGACAAAAGGACATGTGCGGGGTTGTGATCCGGAATAAGAAAAAACTGCTGCAAAAGTGACTGCAGAGCTCAATCTCAGTCTTCCAAAGCCTGTGTCCACAAAAAACACATAAGAGGCGGAGGAAACTCCACAAGCAAAACATTCACGGGCATTTGTCAAACCACTAGTGAATGATATTAATGCTCAGAAGAGGAGATAGTTGTGCAACAGCCATAAATCATGGACTATCGTTCAATGGAAGACAGTAATATGGTCCACTGAATCGGACTTCACACTGTTCTTACCCACCAGACGTGGTGCACACAGTCCCAAGCTTACGACCAGGATTGTCTTGTGCCAACAGTAAAGCATGGGGGCGGCGAAATCATGGTTTGCCATATCTTGGTAAGGAAAGGAAGAGTCGCTGCCAGTGATTATGTGCAATTTTTGGCCGACCATGTGCAGATATTGTTTCCCAAAGACAGCGCCATTTACCAAGACCATAATGCTCAGATTCACACAGATGGTGTTGTCAAATCGTGGTTTGAAGAGCATGCAGACAAAGTCTCACCCCTTCTCTTCAGTCACCGGGCCTCAATATCATGGAGCCACTATGGTCAATTTTGGAGAACAAGGCTTGGGCACGTTTTCCCACCTCTGGCATCCCTACAAGAACTGGGATTTTTGCATGAAGAGTGGTATCAGTATTCAAATTACCACCATCCAAAACTTATATTTGTTAATTCCCAGGGGAATTCAGGCCGTATTGGATGCCAAAGGCGGTCCAAAACCATATTAGGTAACAATTTCATTCTTTTATCTGGTGTTTCCATAATTTTGTCCAACCCCTGTATATTCTTTAAAAATCGGATAATAGCCTTGTGGTCACCAGCAGAGACATAGACAAATCTGGGCTAGAGTTCCTTTTTACCACAGTTGATATTTTTTTTTTTTTAGCATATGCTAATCCATTGTGAATCAATATTATATGCAGTGCAAATGCAAACACCAAAAAGCAAAGTGACCATAAAATGTCAGTGGATTCAGAGATAATGTATTGATCTTTCATCCAAAATTGTGTTCACCCATTCTACTCTCCTGTGAAAGTGAATAAATGGAAGAAACACCCTGCAGTCCGTGCTCCACACCCTGTGCCACACAGGATTCTTACCAGATATGTTTGACCACTATAAAAAAATTATCAAATAACGCATGTAGGGTTAAATCCTCATCATTCAGGAGGTACCAATCTCAAAACATTCAGAAAGCTTTCTCAGATTTCCCCCCACATACAATACCACATAAAAGAAAGAGCAACACCTATAGGGTAATAAGGTTAAATCCAAGTCAAATATATTGAACAAAAAGTATGCACTCACATTATAAATCATTAAAATACTTTAATGCCGCAATTGTAATCACCCGATCGGTAAGACACTCCGTCACTTACGGTTGAATGTTGCGCAATGATGTCACATCCAATAGCCCCGCCCTATTTGTTTTGTCATAGAAGATGTCATCAGGGGGAGTGGCCATTCCCAGCCTTTCCATGTGTTCCAGTTCGTTTTATGTTTACCTTGCTATGTTAGAGGGTTCTTAGAGAGACTGAGAAGGCTTTTTTCCCTGAAATGCTTATACACTTGCAAGTATAATCCAAAAATACAATCTCTGTGACCTGCCATCCTGGAATAAATTACATTGAATTTTGCTCTTCTTGGTGAGTAGACACTGCCTGTGGCTCTTATTGAGTCATCAAGCTGGCATACTGCCCACACAGACTGGGTCTTAAACGGTATGTCTTTAGCATAATGTGACATTTGAAACTGAACATATTTGGAGTTGAGGGTGTTTGAAGCATATGTGCAGGACAGCTTACAAATTATCCTTAATCTCCTCACTCTGACTCTCAGGAATGAGTAAAAATGAACCCTGTCTTATACCAACTCTAGTAATTTATTTGAAGTACTGTGCATAATAACGTTATGCCCCGTACACACGGTTGGACATTTCGACCACAAAATCCATCGTATTTTTTCCGACGGATTTTGTCCTAAACTGGTGTTGCACACACACGGTCGGACAAAGTTGTCGGAAAATCTGATCATTCTGAACGAGGTGACGTACAAAACGTACGACGGGACTACGTACAGGGCAGTAGCCAATAGCTTTCGTTTCCAAATTTCTTTTAAACATGCGTGGCATTTTGTGCATCGCAATTCTCTACACGCGATCGGAAAAAGTCTGATCGGATTTTGTTGTCGGAAAATTTTAGATCCTGCTATCAAATTTTTTCCGTCAGAAATTCCGACGGAGAAAGCCCGCTAGAGCCCACACACGATTGGATTTTCCGACAACATAATCCGATCAGACTTTTTCCATCGGAATATCTGACCGTGTGTATGGGGCATTACTCTTTACTGGCTCATAAATATGTTTAAAGAGCATAAAAGAAGCTAGGACATGTGACCCAACACATCTTAACAAATTGCTGCCTCATGTAAACTGGTCCAATCAGGGTTAAGATGAGAGTAATCAGTCCAGTACTTACCACTATTTGAAAAACCAAGGAGAGAGGCGCCTCTGGGTGCAGACGTTTTTAACAAGCTTTAACCACTTCAATACCCGCCCATAGTCATATGACGCCCACAAGGTGGATCTACCATCCTGGGTGGGCGTCATATGACGTCCTCGGGTTCCCGGCCGCCTGGGGGGCGCGCGCGCGCGCCGCCGCCGGCGGCGCGCGCCCGCGGCATCGCTCGGGACCCGGTGCGAGTGCCCGGCGGCCGCGATGTCCGCCGGGCACCCGCGATTGCCCGTTAAAACAACGGGACCGGGCGGGACCATGGAGCTGTGTGTGTAAACACACAGCCCCACGTCCTGTCAGCGGGGAGGAGACCTATCTTGTGATCCCAGTACAGAGGATCACATGATCGGTCTCCTCCCCTTAAGTCCCCTCCCCCTACAGTTAGAATCACTCCTATTAGGGACACACATTAACCCCTCCAGCGCCCTCTAGTGTTAACCCCTTCCCTGACAGTCACATTTACACAGTAATCATTGCAATTTTATAGCAACGATCGCTGTGTAAATGTGAATGGTTCCAAAAATGTGTCAAAAGTGTCCGAAGTGTCCGCCGCAATGTCGCAGTCACGAAAAAAAAATCGCAAATCGCCGCCATTACTAGTAAAAAAAAAAAAAAAAAAAAAATCAATAAATCTATCCCCTATTTTGTAGACGCTATAACTTTTGCGCAAACCGATCAATATACGCTTATTGCGATTTTTTTTACCAAAAATATGTAGAAGAATACGTATCGGCCTAAACTGAGGAAAAAAATTGTTTTTTTAAAAAAAAATGGGATATTTATTATAGCAAAAAGTAAAAAATATTGTGTTTTTTTTCAAAATTGTCGCTCTTCTTTTGTTTATAGCGCAAAAAATAAAAACCGCAGGGGCGATCAAATACCACCAAAAGAAAGCTCTATTTGTGGGAAAAAAAGGACGTCAATTTTGTTTGGGTGTAACGTCGCACGACCGCGCAATTGTTAGTTAAAGCGACGCAGTGCCGAATCGCAAAAAGTGCTCTGGTAAGGAAGGGTGTTTAAAAGCCCTGTATTGAAGCGGTTAATACACATAAATTAGTCAAACTCACATTTCAGCAGAAAGTGATAGGCATAAAAGTATAGACATGGTTATGTCATGGTGGCGAACCTGAGTCCTGGGCCTTGTAGTTCCTCTGTCAGAACAGTCTGGTCAGAGAGGTGTCCACCGTTAAGATGGTTATGCCGGCTCCGGAAGACAAACTCGAGACGAGGTGTAAGGCGCAGGGAACAGCAGGCTGCTGGGGATGACGTCACCAGTAGTGGACACGCTTCTTGAGAAGGCGCGCTGCGGTGTACTGGCAAGCCGCACTCCTTTATCAACAGACATAATGTGGATACTATACATAGCCATATATAAAGCCATATATAAGGCTTCACCTCCCTTATATATGGCTTTGTATAGTGCAAAATACACTCTCTGTCTATAACTGGACCCTTCAGGGTGAACCCCCTCTGTGACTAGTAAAAGATGAACATACAGCTCAGGAAGCTCCAATGCATGAGCAATCCTAAGCCAGCAACTCTGGAACAGTCTCTCCAACGGTTCACAAGGACAGTCGCCAGAGTCTCTCTCTTTTTCAGGCCTTTACACTCTGTGTCCTGCTTACTTGGATGTATTCTTCCATGTACCCACTAGATTCTGTATTGTGAGCCTCCAGGCCAACTCTAGAAATGGGTCCCTCAGCTCTCCCTGAGTTGGGCCCCCCGATGGCTTCCTGCAAACTCCAGAAAAGTGACCCAGAGGGCCACAGACCTTCAGGATGGGTCTTCTTCCCCAGGAAAAAAGCCCTGCTGTTCCAGGTCCCAGCATATTTATACACCCCTCAATCCCCTACTGGTCATACTTCCTCCCAGGGATTGTCCGAGGCTGTTTGAATAAGGCTGCCTCTTCCCACCCACTATACTCTGGAACTCACTAGAAACCAGCGGAAAGCAGTTGAGCCTGCAACCAGCCAAACCCAGAACAGCCAAAACCACTGGCTACAGAGAAGCCAAAACTAAATTTGTATTAATCCTACTAGCAATCTAGCTAGTAGGGTGATATGCAGTATATATATATATTGTTACACTTTAATTGTCTCCTGTGTGCATAGAAACCAATAGAAACTTCTGTACATTTTCTCTCCTTTATAATCAGCCAAGGACAGCATATTGGAGGTGAACAAAGGCAAAGTACTGAAGTACTGCATCTAGTTATGTATGTGTGTAACTGCAAATAACAAGCGCCATCTTTCAATTTTCAATATATGAGTAGATCATCCAAAGAAAAAAAGAAAATATCATAGAAACTTTTGATTGTCAACAAACCTAGAGGAATGAGTAGGCTTTATTTGCAGTAGACGTGCATTTGGCATTCTGTACATACATAAACACAACCTCATTGAATTCCCTTGAATAAGAAGACGAAGGTCAATAGAGAAAACCTCCTGTGTGCAAAACTGCATCTTCCTTAACTGAAAGTAAGTTGTATGAAGGGGCAGGGCTGGACTAGGACAAAAATTTGGCCCTGGACTTCATCCAGACCGGCCCACTTTAATTTTGCAAACACGCACAAAAACAATAGATATATACTGTTGGAGGGGAGTGGAGGACACAGGGTGACATAATGGGGGGGGGGGGGTTGGACACAGGGGGACACTGTAGGGGGGTGGAGGACATTATGGGGGGTGGAGGACACAATGTGATACCGTGGGGGGTGAAGGACACAGTTGGACACTGTGGGGGGGGGTGCATGACACAGTGGGACTCCGTGGGAGGTGGAGGACACAGTGGGGGGTGGGGGACACAGTGGGGGGTGGAGGACACAGGGGGACACCGTGGGGGGTGCAGGACACAGTGGGATACACATTGGGGGGGCTGGAGGACACAGTGGGGGTGGAGGACACAGTGGAACATCATGGGGGGTGGAGAAGACAGTGGGACACCATGGGGGGTGGAGGACACAGGGGGACACCGTGGGGGGTGGAGGACACAGAGGGACACCATGGGGGGGTGGAGGACACAGTTGGGGTGGAGGACAGAGGGGGACACCGTGGGGGGTGAAGGACACAGGGGGACACCGTGGGGGGGTGGAGGACACAGTGGGAGGTGGAGGACAGAGGCGGACTGTGTGTGGTGGTGGAGGATACAGTAGGGGGTGGAGGACAGAGGGGGACACCGTGGGGGGTGGAGGACAGAGGGGGACAGCATGGGGGTGGAGGACACAGTGGAGGGTAGAGGACAGAGGGGGACACCGTGGGGGGTGAAGGACACAGGGGGACACCGTGGGGGGGTGGAGGACACAGTGGGAGGTGGAGGACAGAGGCGGACTGTCTGGGGTGGTGGAGGACACAGTAGGGGGTGGAGGACAGAGGGGGACACCGTGGGGGGTGGAGGACAGAGGGGGACAGCATGGGGGTGGAGGACACAGTGGAGGGTAGAGGACAGAGGGGGACAGCGTGGGGGTGGAGGACAGAGTGGGGGATGGAGGACAGAGGGGGACAGCATGGGGGGGGGACAGGAGAGTATAATGGGGCCTCCTCCGATCCTGTTTGGGCCTGGGCCCCCTACATCTGTAATGGCTGCCTCTGCTCCCCCCTCCCCAGTGATGGCGATAGTACATAGCCTCACCCGATGCCTGCAATAAGACCTCTTATGGTGCGCTGCTCTCTGCAACCCCCCTGGCTCTTCTCGTCCGTCCCCTGGATGATGTCATGTACAAGCACCTGGAGTGGACGGGAGGGAAGGAGGGGCCGGGAAAAGCACACTGTGAGGGGTCCTATTGCAGAAGCTTCCAGTGCTAGTGTTACAGAGCCTGTCATGGGGCCCCACAGTCCCCAATCGGTCAGTACACCCCTGCTGTACAGCAGTGCTCAAAGTAATGGCTGCGCATCGGTAGTCCCGATGGCCAGTACATGCCTGGAAGGGGGTTCTTTATTGGGTCTATCAGTGACAACAAGAGACTGCTTGGCCTCTTTAGGATCAAAAACAAGAGGATTCACTGTTTCTTTCTACCTAAAATTCAGATAAGGATACACAGCATCTGAGAAGAGAGAGCAGTGATCTCTATCATGACACTAGACAGAACGAGGAAATGTTTTGTTTACAAAGGAATCGCTCCGTTCTACCTCTCCGTGACACGATAATGGGCACCAGGCGGACATCGAGTCCGAGGGACCCGCGGTCACAGAGAGTGCCGCTATTTAAAGGGGACGTACCTGTACGTCCTTTTGCCCACCCGTGCCATTCTGCCGAAGTATATCGTCGTACAGTGGTTGGGAAGCTGTTAAAGTAGAAATAAAGACAGAGAGGGAGATTTACTAAAGCTGAAGAGTGAAAAATCTGGTGCAGCTGTGCATAGAAACCAATCAGCTTCCAGGTTTTATTATAAAAGCCTAATTGAGCAAGCTGGAGTTAGAAGTTGATTGGCTACCATGCAGAGCTGCACTAAATTCTGAGTGTGCCAGTTTTAGTAAATCTCCTCCAAAGCTTATTTTTTCATTTTGGATAAAGCAGGGGAGGGTTAAAATCCCTGTCACTTGTTTGCCACCTGTTTCCCTGTTGGGTAGATTCTTTACTTCCTGTCCCATAGTCATAACAGGACATCAGAGGAAAACACACCAATCTGAGGGTGTCTCTGTTTATCACCGGGGTTACCATTGGACGATTGGGCCCTTGAGTAAGGTTTTAACTGTATATGAATCTCTATGTAGATTTTATTTATTTTTTTGCAATTTACATACATCTGTGAATAAAATATTATGGAAGTAGCCATATTACTGATTGGGCCAGCATTTTGGAGAATGACATTAATAAGAAACAAATCACCCCCTTATGCCTTAATAAGACTACTCCTTAATGATCCTGCTAGTCCATAATGATCCCAGCAAAATACCCTCACCATAATTGTTGCAGGCAGAGTTGAGTTTAAGACGGATTATGCAATACATTTATTCTCAGTGCCAGGATGCAAGCAGCGGGCAGTTTGTGGCTCAGGGCTCCTGGTACCAAGAACTAGTGTTCACACCCAGAGGCGTAACTAGAACCTTCAGGGCCCCAGTGCAAAAAAACATGAAGGGTCCTTCTGATTCACTGGTCCCAAGGCCTTTTCCCCTGAGCTCTTTTCTCCAATCGTGGGGCCCTTTATAACAAACCCGCAATGGGACCCTTTCACATGTTCTGCAGCGAGCCCCCTTCCTGCCGTCTTGGAGCCCCCCGCGGTGACGGAACACCAGGGCGCTGTCACAAATGCAACCTTTGCGACCCTGGTAGTTCTGCCACTGGGTGAAATAATCTGCAGTGTCATAGGGTGGGTGGAATGCTCTGCAGTCTATCATGGGATAGTTTTAATGCTTTGCAGTGTATCATGGGATGGGTGGAATGTTCTGCAGCGTATCAGGAGATGAGTGGAATGCTCTGCAGTGTGTCATGGGATGGGTGGAATACTCTCCAGTGTATAATGGAATGGGTGGAATACTCTGCAGTGTGCCATGGGATGGGTGGAATAGCCTGCCCTGTATCATGGGATGGGTTGAATGCTCTGCAGCGTATCAGGAGATGAGTGGAATGCTCTGCAGTGTGTCATGGGATGGGTGGAATACTCTCCAGTGTATAATGGGATGGGTGGAATACTCTGCAGTGTGTCATGGGATGGGTGGAATGATCTACACACATTCAAACAGCCAGAAAAAAAAACACATGCACAATCACATACACACACACACATATATATATATATATATATATATATATATATATATATATATATTTATGGGCAGAGCCCTATGGCCGATACGGATATGAACAGACAGACTTACCATAAGACTTACCACATGAAATAGACCTGAAGTGTGCCCTGGTCTGATGGTCGGTATACCAAAATGAGGGGGCATACCCTAGATTAGGGTATCTACACACAGGAAACCGACGAAGACCACAGGCGAGTGGGATGGTTAAATACCCTCCGGGCTCCTCCCATAAATTCAGGCCACCATACTGGCCTTCCTACATATGAGCTGGACAGGCCCCCCCGAAGCAGGGCCGGGGCCACCATTGTGACCCCTGTGACCCCTATAGCTACGCCACTGTTCATACCGTAGGCCATTGTGTTCGAGATTAGGAATGTTAACTGTACGTTAAACCAACCCCCTTATGGCCCTTCCCAACCTAAACTCCTAAAGTACAACTAAAGATATGACAGTCTAAACAAGAACCAAATCCAGTTACTATATAATACACAAATCTCATTAAGTAAATTAAACATTTCCTTTACCTGCCTAAACCAAATCCTCCTTCATTTGTATCTCATACACTCCCCCTCCCAGACACTGCAGCTCACAGTGGAGGGGGGATTCGCCGTACTAATGCAACTGATATTAGTGCAGCGATCTTCCCCACTGTGCCTTTGTGTTCTGATGGGGGACCACCTCCCCGCCAGAACACAATGATCAGAACTGGCAGCCATTGACTGCCAACACTGATGGGTCGGATGCTGGTTTTCCAGCATGCTCATTGGACAGAAGCCGATCGCGAGACCAGCTTCTGTAGAACAGCAGCTGTACACACGGGTCACAAATTCTGGCCTGTGTGTACAAGGCTTAAGCCCTAGCACTCATCCAGTTCTGATGCATGCCTAAATCATCATAAAAAAGTCCATTTATCATAATCTTGCACCGCCCAGAGATGCCAGTTGGAGAGAAATCTGGTCTTGGATATCTGCACATTAGCAGGGCTACTGCTATTTGTTGAAAATGTGGTTACACTGGCATCAGCATCATTGCACCACTTCCCATGGCATTGCCGGATCCCGTTGTCCCAACTGCTTGCCATAGTTCCTAAATAGATAAACATCTATCATCAACATCAACAAGTTTTGGGCTTGTGTGGGTGGCATGTTTGAGAAACTTTTGAGATCATTCAGAATTCATTGACAGGTGTATTTGACCTGTGATCCCCTTCTGACTTGCATGTAGACTTATAAAAGAATGGAGAACCTGTTTGACGTGAACATAAGCCCTTTGACACAAGCTCTTATTGAGTTCTGGAACGGTTCATTTTTAGGCGGGGCCTCAAATAGGGTACCCACATGGGAGGAGCCACACACACAGGGCCTTTATAACATAGTCGTTTTTTAGTGATTGCGACCACAATAGAAGAACGTTATGGAACATTTATGAATAAAACTGTTTCAACACAGCTCTCTGTAGCGCAATCCACAGTAATGTTTCCTGGCGACGGCCACTACTGGAGGGGGGGCGGTATCTTGTGTAACCACACTTTGCTGACTCATTGGAAGGAATCTTTGGAATGTTCTTACTGCACCATACAGCGTTTCTCATGCTGTCCCTACTCACCAAGAACGTTTGCCCATGATAAACCCTGTCCCTAACCAGCCACATGGTCAGAGTACGCCCAAGTATTATGGGGTACTCTATTTAACAGCTCCCTCTTTAAAGCGGAGTTCCACCCAAAAATGGAACTTCCGCTTTAAGGCAAGGTGACCCCCTGACATGCCACATTTGGCATGTCATTTTTTTTTTGGGGGGGGAGTGTAAACCCTCCTTTTAGAGGGTTCCAGCTCCCACTTCCTCCCCGGGGCACCACGTTGCCGGAAGGAAGTTACATAGTTAGTTAGGTTGAAAAAAGACACAAGTCCATCCAGTTTAACCACAAATAATAAAAAAAAAAAAAATATATATATATATATATATATATATATATATATATATATATATATATATATATATATATATACATATATCATACAATCCCATATACCCCATTCTATACCCACAGTTGATCCAGAGGAAGGCAAAAAAAAACAGCAGAGCATTCTCCAATTTGCTAAATCAGGGGAAAAAATCCCTTCCTGGTCCCCCGAGAGGCAATCAGATTTTCCCCGGATCAACTTTACCTATAAATGTTAGTACCCAGTTATATTATGTACATTTAGGAAATAATCCAGGCCTTTCTTAAAGCAATCTACTGAGCTGGCCAGAACCACCTCTGCAGGGAGTCTATTCCACATTTTCACAGCTCTTACTGTGAAGAAACCTTTCCGTATTTGGAGATGAAATCTCTTTTCCTCTAGACGTAAAGAGTGCCCCCTTGTCCTCTTTGTTGACTGTAAAGTGAATAACTCAACACCAAGTTTACTATATGGACCCCTTATATATTTATACATGTTGATCATATCCCCCCTTAATCTCCTCTTATGAAGGGTGAATAAATTCAGTTCCTCTAATCTTTCCTCATAGCTGAGCTCCTCCATGCCTCTTATCAGTTTGGTTGCCCTTCTCTGCACTTTCTCCAGTTCCCCGATATCCTTTTTGAGAACTGGTGCCCAAAACTGAACTGCATATTCCAGATGAGGTCTTACTAATGATTTGAACAGGGGCAAAATGATATCTCTCTCTCTGGAGTCCATACCTCTCTTAATACAAGAAAGGACTTTGCTCGCTTTGGAAACCGCAGCTTGACATTGCATGCTATTATTGAGTTTATGATCTACCAAAACCCCCAGATCCTTCTCCACTACGGATTCCCCCAGTTGTACTCCCCCTAGTATGTATGATGCATGCATATTCCTAGCCCCCAAGTGCATAACTTTACATTTATCAACATTAAACCTCATCTGCCACATAGTCGCCCAATTAGACAGAGCATTGAGGTCGGCTTGTAAATTGGAGACCTCCTGTAAGGACGTTATTCCACTGCATAGCTCGGTGTCATCTGCAAAGACAGAAATGTTACTTTTGATCCCAGACCCAATATCATTTATAAAGATATTAAAAAGTAAGGGTCCCAGCACTGAACATTGGGGTACACCACTGATAACCTTAGACCATTCAGAGTAAGAATCATGTAAGTGTCCGATTATTAAAAGTCAGCAGCTGCAGTATTTGTAGCTGCTGACTTTTCATTTGTTTTTGTCGGAACTCCACTTTAAAAAACACCCACCATGGATATACGTTGGTACTTTGATGTTAAATACCGTTGTTATGGCAGCAGATAGCTGCCATTACCCCAGTATTTTTTTCACAGCTGGCGGTCTGCTTTAAGATAAATGTGGTCTCTGCACAGGATTCGCCACAAGATCACTTTTATAGGCGGTGGGAGAGGTGTCCCTCCCCTCTCCCACCGCGTTTCGGTGGTCTCTGCCGCTTTCCGGAGCCTTTGGAAGCGGCAGAGATGATCTGGTCTGATGGGCAGGAAGTCGACTAAAGGCATAATGGCCCTTAGTCGACTCTATGCCCTTGCAGGACTGGAGTGACGTCAAACGTCACTTCCACCCAACTTCCTTAAAGGGACAATTTTTTTTATTGAAAAAAAATACTTTTTTTTTCTTATTGCTAAGTGTAAATGGAATATCTGAGGTCTTCTTGACCCCAGATCTTACATTAAAGAGGTCCTGTCATGCTTTTTTTCTATTACAAGGGATGTTTACATTCTTTGTAATAGGGATAAAAGTGATCCAATTCTTTTTTTTTAAACGGACAGTAAAAATAAAAAGTTAAATAAATAATAATAAAAAAGAAAAAATGTAAAGCGCCCTGTCCCTCCGAGCTCGCGCGCAGAAGCAAACGCATACGTAAGTCGCGTCCACATATCTAAACGGTGTTCAAACCACACATGTGAGGTATTGCTGCGATCGTTAGAGCGAGAGCAATAATTCTAGCATGCTGGTAACCTGTAGAAATTTTTAAACGTCGCCTATGAAGGTTTTTTTATGGGTCAAGTTTGTCGCCATTCCACAAGCGGGCGCAATTTTGAAGCATGACATGTTAGGTATCTATTTACTTGGCCTAACATTATCTTTCACAATATAGAAAAAGATTGGGCTAACTTTACTGTTTTCTTATTTTTTATTCCAAAAAGTGTACTTTTTCCCAAAAAATCGCGTTTGTAAGACTGCTGCGATACGGTGTGACATAAAGTATTGCAACAACCGCCATTTTATTCTCTAGGGTGTCTGAAAAATATATATATATGTTTGGAGGTTCTAAGTAATTTTCTAGCAAAAAAAATAATAATGATAACTTGTAAACACCAAGTGTAAAAAAAAGGCTTGGTCATTAAGTGGTTAAGATGGCCGCCTAAACTCTCATAGTAATTTGGCATCAAATAAGACGCCTACCTTTCCAAATATGACTGATGGAGTCCATAGGGGAACAATTTCTCTTAGCAGTTTCCCCTTCCACTGTAGCATCAGCACTGCGCCACCTACAGGCAGAAAGAATGCTTGCACCTGCCTACACATTCACAGAGCAGGAACATAGAAAAGAAGTCCCCTTCCTTATTCCTAAAACCTAGGCCTTTATGCCCTCTTCCCCATGTTAACCCTAATGCCCTAAACCAGGGATCTTCAAACTACGGCCCTCCAGCTGTTGCAGAACTACACGTCCCATGAGGCATTGTAAAACTCTGACACTCACAGACATGACTAGGCATGATGGGAATTGTAGTTCTTGAACAACTGGAGGGCCATAGTTTGAAGACCCCTGCCCTAAACCGTGAAGTAATATGTACTGGGAAGGTGTTAAGATGAAGCACTTTTATCTTGCACATTGTTTTTACTCATCCTGGCATAGATGGCCCATGACCTCTTTCTCAAAGCATTTTTTTTTTTTTTTTTGGAGCCAAGATCTTAGCAATGCCAATGTGGTTGGGTGCAGCATAATGTGGCGGACAGAAAACACACAGAGTCAGGGTGCAATTTGAAGAGTTTATTATAGCAAAGTCCAGAAAAACAAACAGGCCCACCCTACCGGGAGCACCCACAAAATGTAACAGCCAAAGTGGCAGGAGAGCGGTGGACCACAGGTACCAACAGCATTTGTCTTGAGGAATGTTCACCCAAATGGGAAGGCTTCCAGGAAGGATGGTGTCCCTACACTTTTCCTTACCCCTCCAGAACCTTTCCCTGATGCTACGCACTGTCCCTGACAGATGGGTGACCTGTCCCTACTCTAGCCACTCGCAAAGTTTGTGCCAAACCTGGGAGCCAGGGAACTAAATAGACGGGTAGGATGGAGCGCTGGCAGGAGCCACTTATCAGATAAATAAATAGATGGGTGATAGAATACTTATGTTGGACAAGGATTATATATTAGAAAAATCTATACATATATGTATATGTGCATAACTCTGAACTGAGGGTTAGTAGTGAATTGAGTTACAGTAAAGGTAGTGAGATTAAATCGGAGTGAACATTCACTGATCATGAAAGAAGTGTAAATAAAAAAGATTGGCTTTTTTACGCTTGGGAGGGGATATGATTTCAATATACAAATACCGTACTGGTGACCCCACAATAGGGATAAAACTTTTTTGCGGAAGCGAGTTTAACAAGCCTCGTGGCCACTCATTAAAATTAAAAGAAAAGAGGTTTAACCTTAAACTACGTAGAGGGTTCTTTACTGTAAGAGCGGCAAGGATGTGGAATTCCCTTCCACAAGCGGTGGCCTCAGCAGGGGGGCATCGATCGTTTCAAGAAACTATTAGATAAGCACCTGAAGGACCACAACATACAGGGATATACAATGTAATACTGACATATAATCACACACATAGGTTGGACTTGATGGACTTGTGTCTTTTTTCGACCTCACCTACTATGTAACTGTGTAACATATATCTGTAAGTATACCCGATGAATCAGTGAATAGGCTAAAACTACCCTGTTTCCCCGAAAATAAGACCTAGCGTGATTGTCGGTGATGGCTGCAATATAAGCCCTACCCTCCAAATAAGCCCTACCCTGTTTCCCTGAAAATAAGCCCTACCCTGAAAATAAGACCTACAAGGACTTTAACTAGGGCTTATTTGGGTGGTAGGGCTTACATTGCAGCCATCACCAACAATCACGCTAGGTCTTATTTTCAGGGAAACAGGGTATATAGACATATAGATGTATAGCAAAAAACGTTGCATTGTTACCCAGATTACCTCACTTAACTTGCACAACATAAATATTCTATTGCACTTTTGAAACCAGCGCTGGTCTGCTGAACTTTGCAGTCCGTTAGCGCCACCCCCTTCCCTTCCCCTCTCTCTCTCTATATATAAAGTTTGCAGAGGACGGCCGAACCCTATGCCTGACGAAGCAGCACGCATGCTCCAAACGCGATCGCTCAAGCCATGCCCACAGTTCTCCAGTGTCTCATGTTCTTCCTACTGAGGTGCCCTGCTGATGTGCCTGCTGTGACATCCTCCAGCCTCGGAGCTATGGACGCAACTGGAGCGGCCGGGGACTGAGGCTGGATTCACACCTATGCAGTTTTAGCGCTTTTTGCATTTTGCAGATTTGCACTACAGTTCATTTCACAAGGTTTCCTATGGAACACGTTCTGTAGAGCAAATCTGCAAAATGCAAAAAGCACTAAAACTACATAGGTGTGAATCCAGCCTGACTCATCACTGCTGCCCAGCTTGGAACTGAAGAAACACCTAACACAGCTGAAGAGAACAAACTGTAACCAAATGCCTGATTATCACTTCTAGAATGTGAGGGTATTTTTAAAGCAAATTAAAACTCATTTTAACTACCGTATTTATCGGCGTATAACACGCGCCGGCATAGAACACGCATTTGAAGTTTAGGAGGAAATTTTAAGGAAAAAAAAATACATTTAAATGCCCATCAATGCAGCCTTGCACAGCGTCCATCTGCATGCTTGTCAGTGTCATTTGCAGCCTTGCAGCCTTCTCAGTGTCATTTGCAGCCTTCTTAGTGTCATTTGCAGCCTTGCCCAGGCTGCAGTTAAACTGCAGTGACATGTCAGTGTCAGTGCAGTCTTGCAGCGTCCATCTGCAGCCTCTAAAGTGACATTTGCAGCCTTGCTCAGGCTGCAGTTAAACTGCAGTGACATATCAGTGTTCGGCAGTTTTGAAAATTGGCGCCATTGGCCGTTCTCGCAGCTTTCGGCTATTCTCGGCCGCCTTCGGCCTTTCTCAGCTGCCTTCGGTCGTTCTCAGCAGCTTTCGGCCGCCGAGAACAGCCGAAAGAGGCTGAAAGCGGCCGAGAAAGGCTGAAGGCGGCTATCGAAAGCTGCTGAGAAGGGCCGAAGGCGGCTATCAAAAGCTGAAAGCCGCCCGGAGCCTCACAATGGCGGGGGATCGGTGGGGGATCGACATATAACACGCACCCCTGATTTCCCCCTGATTTAAAAAAAAAAAAGTGCATGTTATACGCCGATAAATACAGTAATTTATTATGCTTAGAGCGGCACTGCTCTCTTTCTCCTCTATCTCAGGGAACTAAATAGACTCTGCCTGACCCAAGATGGCCACCGAAGTCTCATGGGGTGCCAGTATTTAATGAAGAAATCTTAGAAGGACTAGATTCCTTTCGACTTCCTCCTCCACCTGCATTTCTGCTGTGAACAAGTGCCATTTGCAGTGGAGGAAGTAGACTGCACCTGCCAACTCACGCTTTAGGTCTTATTCACATGGGCGCTGTGGACACTGTACATGTGAATGGGCCATTTGTTTATGTAGCTGGAGCTGCCAGGAGATACATGCAGGCAGCTTATGTAGCTCAAAGTGAATGGACACCGTCGCTCATCCTAATTTGACAAGCACGCAGTTGCTGGTGAGCGACCCCCAAATGTACATTGTCAGAGAATCAATAATATATACAAAGTACATGAACAATAGATAATCTTCAGGTCTCGCCTGACCCTGAAAGACATCTCGTGTCTGGGTGAATTTTTCCAGGTAATCTACTCATTTATCTTTCATGTACTTTGTATATATTATTGATTCTATTTAGCAATTGCTGAATGCCATTTTGACTATACAGTATATGAACTATTTTTTAAAAGCATCATTCTAATGAAATATTCTGTCTTTATACTTATTCATTAAATGTGCATTACTGTATAGCAGGGATATGCAATTAGCGGACCTCCAGCTGTTGCAAAACTACAAGTCCCATCATGCCTCTGCCTCTGGGTGTCATGCTTGTGTTTCTCAGAGTCTTGCTATGCCTCATGGGAATTGTAGTTCTGCAACAGCTGAAGGTCCATTAATTGCATATCCCTGCTGTATAGTGTTCTAGTTCCAAACTTCATCTTTGGTTACAATTAATTGGATTGCATCCCCATTAAGAGGACGTTAGCGCCTACCTTTATGAATATTTCCCTGTTTTACTTCAGATTGGTGTGCTAGGGTTTATGTGTTTATTGTTCCTGCGGGCCCAAAATTTAACAAGTGCATTGGCGATTGGCTTCCGCTTTTACATTTTTCCGAACTTTTATTTTATTTGGAAAAGATAAATTGTCTTCTAGCGCCATCTGGTGGACATGCTGCAGTGCAGAGCAAATTGCAGGATGAAGAGAGAGAGGCATCTACTAAATCAATGATAATACTGGTGGGTGCCAATCATGCCAAATTCCAGGGACAGTTAAAAGAAAAAAAAATAAACAGATAAAATTATTTCAAAATATAAAAAGGTGCCAACCCTGTATAAATACGTGTAACAGCTGCCCCTTTCACACTAATAAATCAATTTTTTTTAAAGTAGGCGCTAATTAAATTACATACATCCTAAAATGAACATGTGCTAGATAATGAAGATTACACCCACTGTAATAGTCACTATTGTGCAAAGCCAGAAACAAAAAATGCACAACAAAATGCCCAAAAAAATTAAAAAAGCCAGCACAGAAAAATGTAGATCCATATGGAGAGTTTACTGAAGTTCCATATGAGCAAGCAAGATATTAGTGCCGTTTCCAATGCACGGCGGTCCCTTTTATTAAGGAGGCAGCAGCCTCGATCATCTTGCTATTTTAGGAATTCTTCATTTTGGATTTATATTTCGGCATATGCACAAAAACAGACACCCCCAGCACTCAGGAGACTTCTACAGAATCTTAATGATGTGCGGACGGTAGAAGCCAATAAGGAATCTTCAACTGGAACGCTCAGCCACTGAAGCCATGCTCAGATAGGAGAAAGGCAGAAGGGCGCAAATGTCTTACCAAAAGATTTATTGAAATAAAATGAAAGGAATAGCCAAATTCATACTCACAAAGGTGGTTGAATGCAAGCATTGTATTGCACCCAGTGTCACCTGATCCAATGCACCACAAATATGGCAAGCTGACGCGTTTCGGGGGACGCACCCTCTTCCTCAGAGCTAGCTAGCAGTGCGATAAAAGTCCATCTTGTTCAACCAATAGTAATCAAGTTCAAACCGATAATTTAAGTGAGCAAATGGAAAACCTCCATATACAAAAGCCGATACCCACAGTAGATCCAGAGCAAGGCAAAAAATAATAATTTGATCCAATTTGCTCCAGCAGCGAAAAAAGGGGCAAGGCCTGTAAATACCAACCCAGCTACTGAAGGGTCAGGTAGTACAAACCAGGAGTTGTACCTCTACCAGGAAGTACCCTATAGGTGTATAATCGTATTGCTCATCCTATACCTGTAGAATGTAATCTGAAAATATAAATATCTATTTAAATATATGTATAGGGATTTTTTTCTGGATAGAGCAGAGAAGGGTTAAAACTCCCACCAGGTATCTGGTTCGATATGCTTCAATGAGTAATGCTACACCCATTCTGTATACATTACTGATGTTTAATTATCTTCTGCATGTTTGAAACTGTGTATTGTTATAATTTTTTACAATAAAACTTATTTGCAACAAAAAACAAAAAAAAACTCCCACCAGGCTTTTTTTTTTTTTGCCTGTGTACCAGTGGGGAAATGGATCTTTACTCCCTCTCTTAGCCCCCGTACACACATTTTTTCCGTCGGAAAATGTCCGATCGGACCATGTTGTCGGAAAATCCGCCCGTGTGTGGGCTCCATCTGACTTTTTCTGTCGGAATTTCCGACGGAAAAAATGTGAGAGCGGGATCTCAAATTTTCCGACAACAAAATCAGATCGGACTTTTTCCGATCGTGTGTAGAGAATTCAGACGGCTAAAGTGCCACGCATGCTCAGATCAAATTACGAGACCAAAGCTATTGGCTACTAGCCTCTACGTAGTTCCGTTGTACACAACGAACGTCACCACGTTCAGAATGATCGAATTTTCCGACAACATTGTCCGACAGTGTGTATGCAACACCAGTGTCAGACAAAACCCGTCAGAAAAAATCAGACGGATTTTGTGGTCGGAATTTCTGACCGTGTGTACGGGGCATAAGACTGGTTTGTGAACAGATTTCTTCATTGGAAGATTTTTCCTTACCCCTTCTTTAAGGACAACACGAAAATTAAATTTTTTTTCTTCACTTTTTTTCTTAGTACAATGGTCACCACAAATCAACTAACCAGATCTTCCCAATGGGGACACAGACAGCAATGAAAACTTGACAGAGGGTCTAACCCTTCCCCCAGCTCTAACCAAAAAATAAAAAATAAATCTGTGCCTAGAGATACACTTTAAGCATTGGCATCTTTGTGCAACAGTTCTTATACTGCATACACTATACGATGTTTTTCCTCATCTAGCAAGAAAAATTAGCATTTGCTTGCAGGTACTTCTGTCTGGGGTGTGGCTACTTCTATGGTGGTGGGGCCATGACACACTTAGCATATTTTAGGCTTTTGGGTACAATGGTGTTTATACAGTATAGGAATGGTGATATAACAATACAAAATTTCACCAACAGGTGGCGCTTGGTGTATGGGCTGTAACTGTAGTTGCAGTGATTTGCTTCACTCAGGCTCTGAGAGTAATTTTCTTAACGTTTCTTCATCTCTCCCCTCTGATTTATAGGGAATCATGAGCAGTTAGATCCCAATAACCCGAGTCACAAAACATTTTAGATCCTGCCTAACCTGCAATTGGCTTGAAGAGTTCAAAGCAAACGTACAAAAATTGATAAAACATCAACCCATCAGATTTCTTCCTGACCACACTAAGCTAAATCTGATTGGTTGCTAAATGTCATACTATACCATAGTTGGATACAAGTAGTAAATTATTTATTTTGTTTGGTCAATAAAAATCAATCCCAAGCACAACTCAGACTGACACAGATGATGCTTTTCACAGTGCTGTCAGTTAACACAGGAAACGTGCATACAGGAGGGAATATCTGGTCCTGGAGTAGGCTGTGTTAAGCTCAGAACACATTATTGGGAAATTAGATGAGCAATCCTTAGATTTTTTTTCTGAATGTTCATACAATGTTGAAAATGAGAATGCCATTAATTGTGGCCATTAATGAAGCCATTCATTAAAATTCTCCAACGACACAGGAAAACTTCCCACATATGTAGCTACGTTCAAGCTTAGAATTGGAAGTGATGTCATTTATCTGTGATGCTTCTAATTATAGTAATCATAATAATCATAATAATATTGAATAAAAAAATATCAATAATAATGATAACACAAAAATATGATGCCATATCTGGAGGAGTGAGCGTATAAACACAATAATACACAATAAAAAGGGACATAGAAGGGACTTTTGAGCCTTCGCACCACACTGGAGGCAACATAAATGGATAAAAGAAAGATAATGGGGTCTTACATAGCCCCATAAAGTTATAATCAGTATCATACATATTGTATTAAAAACCTCTTAGTAAATAGGTAACAAATAGATGCTGGTAAAACCCACTGGACTGTGCCGACGCGCTTTTCAGTCAACAGCTGCTTCATCAGGCATACCGCAGAAGCACGTGTTGCACATTGAACACAGTAAGATACATTATCATTATTCAGGATTTATATAGCGCCAACAGTTTACACATCGTTTTACAACATGTACAGTTACAGTACAGTTTAATACAGGAGAAATTAGAGGGCTCTGCTCATTGGAGCTTACAATCTAAAGGGGAGGGTCAGGTGATAAAAAAAGGTAATAACTGTGGGGGGTGAGCTGATGGAGAGGTGCGGGCAGGATAGGCTTCTCTGAAGAGAAAGTATTTTAGGGACCGTCTAAAAGTGGACAGACTAGGAGATAGTTGGACAGATTGGGGTAGAGTTCCATAGAATGGGATAGGCTCAAGAGAAGTCCTGGAGGCGAGCATGGGAGGAGGGGACAAGCTAGCTAGAGAGCAGGAGGTCTTGGGAGGAACAAAGAGGACAATTAGGTTAGTATTTTTAGACTAGGTTAGTGGGGCAGAGTTGTGGATGGCTTTGTAAGTTATTGTTAGTACTTTAAGTTTAATTTGTTGGGTGAGTGGAAGCCAGTAGAGGGATTGACAGAGAGGGGTAGCAGATGCTGAACGATTGGTATGGTGGGTGAGTCTGGCAGCAGAATTCATGATGGACTGAAGGGATGATAGCCAATGTAGAGGTAAGCCAATGAGGGGGGAGTTGCAGTAGTCAAGGCGAGAGATGACCAGCGAGTGAACAAGGAGTTTTGTGGCATTGTTGTTTAGTAAGGGGCGTATTTTGGAAATGTTGCAGGGGTTGAAGCGCAAGCTTTGGACATTGATTGGACGTGGGGCCAAAAGGAGAGTTCAGGGTCCATGATTACACCTAGGACCCTGGCATGTGGGGATGGGTTGATAGTTTAGCCGTCGATCTTGACAGAGAAGTCAGGGGAAGAGGTACGTGGGGCAGATACATCATAAATACCCATAAGCTACCACCACATATATCAGGCGTGAACAAACCGCTAAGCTCCAAGGGGACACCACACAAGGCATATAAGCCCACCTCGAAGGAAGCGCAGGGGGCAGACGGCCACCTAGAGGAGAAAAGGGGGGCCCAATACCACTGCAAAATTGAAATGTCTCTAAATCTACCTACACAGCAATAGACATCACTAACACAAAGGATAGGAGTTGTCAATGGTCACTGCTGGTCACACCCAACCAAATTCCATACACCTCAGCCATCTAAACAGACCTTCACACAACCCAAGGTACACCAGCATCAACCACTGTGATCATATCCCAGCTACCATATCCCCCATATACAAACAAACAACATACTCCCACTCCAGCCCCACGCCATAAACACCTCACAAATCAACCACCCAAACAACAGCTAGTACACATTTACACACACAATCACCACCCCCAACCCCAGCTTCACACCCGCCCCACCCACCCACAAATACATACTAATAACTATTAGGCCTCGTTTAGACCTGTGGTTGGAGGGAGGCAAAAATGTGTGGCTGAGCCGCGTTTTTCCATCCGCCAACCGTGTCCTCTTAACATACCTCCCAACTTTTTGAGATGGGAATGAGGGACACCTACTAGCAAAAGTATGTAAGCATAGGACACGCCCACTGCCACGCCCCCTTAAAGGAGAATTAACCTAAAAAAAATAGTTAAACCCACAAGTGCTTTTTTTTTTTACCACTACTATTCATTTATATTGGCTTTTGAAATTTACAAATGCAGCAATTTAGATTTTGGATGAAAGGTTTAGTACTGGGAAACACTTTTTCAAAGATAAAAAGTGCATTTTATATACAAATATATAGATCAGACCAAAATGAGGGACAAATGAGGAGGAATGGGGGACAGAGGGACATTGCTCCAAATCAGGGACAGTCCCTCCAAATCAGGGACAGTTGGGAGCGATGTCTTAAGCTGCAATAAGCAACTGTATGCTGCTATTCATCATAAGGGCTGTTTCACACCACTAAAATGCACTCCAGATCTGTTCCAGATGCTTTTCTGCATGCGCACTTTAAAAGCGTTTTTTTGACACGTTCCGGTATGTTTTTGATGCATTTTCAGATACATTTCAGATGCTTTTTCTCTTCTTTTTTCCTATTTTTTTTTCACTGTACTGGGGAGGGTCCGGTGCATTTTTGATGTGTTCCAGTGCATTCCAGTGCATTTTTGATGCATTTTACTGCGTTCCAGCACTGGAAAAATGCAGCCTGTTTTACTTTTCTTTCCGGAGCTGGAACGCCCTGGAATTGACTGCGCTGGTGCAAAGTATGCCATTGGAAACCATATAACCTACTTTCCAATGCATTTGTGATGCAGAAAAAAAAAAAACGCACTGGACTGCATGCGGTGTAAACTGGCCCTTACAGAAATTTCAGTTTTTATCATCTTAAAATTTTTTTATTACCCTCGTTTTTTTTTTGTTTATGAAATTGATTTATTATTGACATCTTCTTCCAGGTCGTACTTTGTTTCTGATCATGCAAATACTTTACTAATTAGATGAAAATTATTTGTTCTGGTAACAAGAAGAATTTTCCAACGTGTCCCCCTAAATTTCGCGGCGTGCAATGAGGACGTGGTTGTGCTGTCTAGCAAGAGCGACTGGATCGCAAAACTGTCTGAACAGAATTGCAAAACCTTGGCAGATAAAAGCATTCATATACAGCATGTGGATTCCAGCTGTGTGTTTGGCTGTAGAGTTCAACTTTAACTTTTTTTTATTATTTTTTTTTTTTCATTTTAATGAATTGGGCTGCAATGGATGTACTTCTCCCTCTATGTACCACCTGCCCCGCCCTATTAGATTGTAAGCTCTGCTGAACAGGGCCCTCTTAATCCTCTTGTATTTTATTTTATTATAACTGTATTGTCTCTTTTTTATATTGTAAAGTGCTGCGCAAACTGTTGGCGCTATATAAATCCTGTATAATAATATTAATAATAATATATTGCACTCATTTCTAGTCTCCTAGCAGCAGTATATGTTTAGGTTGCTGTGTACTTTTTTTTGGGCTAGATCAATGTTTGCAAATAAAGGCCAACTGACCCTGTGTTCAATATTTACAGGGTTGCCATCCTGCTTTCACAAACCAGAGGCAAAGATCCAGGGTCAGGACGGTGACGCTTTCGCGCTCCCCCCCCCCCCGCCCCCCCTGGACCCTCAGACTGCACATCTTGAAAAGTTCTCACCTTTGCTAGAAACAAATATAGCAGGGCAGTGCCAATGTGTTTGAAGTTGAATTGCTGTCAGCCTTTGTGCAGATGATTCTGGGATGTGACGTCAGCCGGCTGGAACACATTTTCAACTTGCAAAGTGTAAAAAAGTAAAAATGTGGATTTTTAGACACAGGTAGGAAACAATTAGATGAGCTCACCCTTATAGAAACAGCTATGCGGTATCTTAAACAAGAGTGCCACCTGGTGTCTGATTGTGGTAAAGCGGATGGTCATTTAAGGTGGAACGGAATTGTTACAATTCAATTCACACTCATACAAAAAAAAGTAAATTCTTACTTACTTTAATGTTAAAGCTGGTGCAAGTATTTAAATATGTTAACATGGGATAACGGCAATGACTGTAAAAGATCTCAGTCTCTGTGTGCTGTTCGTAAAGCTGTAAGATCAACGATATGGACAGGATCTGTTGCTATTGTCATCTTCAGCCTTGGAACCTTCATCAGTATGACCAGAAATACAGATTTACTGCAAGTTTGAGAGAAATAACATCAAAATCAGTTTAATGTTTCTGTGGCTAATTGCACAGGAATGAGCAGAGAGGCCATGCAGATCTGCTTGGGCTGCCTGCCCGCCAGTGTGCAGGAGTAATAGAAACTCATTTAGAGTGAGTGAAGCATTGAAACATGGCACTTTTATTCTCTAATTATCTGAAGTGGATTGAATAATGAGATAGAGAGAGAAAGAGAGGGAGCGAGAGAGAGGGAAACAAAAAAACAAAAAAAAAATATATATATATATATATATTTATATCTATATAGACATAGATATAGATATATGTATATATGTTTATATACACAAACACACACACACACTATATTATTAAAAGTATTAGGACGTCTGCCTTTACACGTACATGAACTTTAATGGCATCCCAGTCTTAGTCCATAGGGTTCAATATTGAGTTGGCCTACCCTTTGCAGCTTTAACAGCTTTAACTCTTTTGGGAAGGCTGTCCACAAGGTTTAGGAGTGTGTCTATGGGAATGTTTGATCATTCTTCCAGAAGCGCAATTGTGAGATCAGGCTCTGATGTGGACAAGAAAGCCTGGCTCGCAGTCTCCGCTGGTTGATGTCAGGACTCGCTCATCCATGTCTTTATGGACCTTGCTTTGTGCACTGGTCCAAATCATTTTGTGGAGAGGGGATTTATGATGTGGGGTTGTTTTTCAGGGGTTGGGCTTGGCGCCTTAGTTCTAGTGAAGGGAACTCTTAAGGCGTCAGCATATCAAGACATTTTGGACAATTATATGCTCCCAACTTTGTGGGAACAGTTTGGGGATGGCCCCTTCCTGTTCCAACATGACTGCCCACCAGTGCACAAAGCAAGGTCTATAAAGACATGGATGAGCGAGTTTGGGGTGGAGGAACTTGACTGGTCCTGACTTCAACCCGATAAAACACCTTTGAATGACGTAGATCGGAGACTGCGAGCCAGGCCTTCTTGTCCACATCAGTGCCTGACCTCACAAATGCACCTCTGGAAGAATAGTCAAACATTCCCATAGACACTCCTAAACCTTGTGGACAGCCTCCCCAGAAGAGTTGAAGCTGTCATAACTGCAAAGGGTGGGCCAACTTAATATTGAACCCTACGGACTGAGTGGGGAGCCATTAAAGTTCATGTGCGTGTAAAGGCAGGCGTCCCAATACCTTTGGTAATATAGTGTATATATTAATATAGGCATTTGTATAGCTCTATCAATTGACACAGCACTTTACAGCACTATTCATTCCAATAAATTCCTGCCCTCAAGGAGCTTACAATATAATAATCAATATCCTAATGACATATATTAGTGCCAATTTAGACAGTATAGTCAGCATGTCTCTAGAGGGGTGGAAGAAAAGCATTGTACCCGGTGGAAACTCACGCAAGGCAACTCCATGCAGATAACAAGGCCAGAGTTTAAACCAAGAACGTCAGTGCTGCAAGGAACAAGTGCTAACTACTGAACCACAATCCTGTGTGTGTGTGTGTGTGTATATATATATATATATATATATATATATATATATTTATTTATATTTATAGTAAGATATGTTCACAAAATTCAAGATATACCGTAATAATTACTTGCAAATACATACAACACTAAAGGACGGGCTGTTCCATATGGTGTTGACATACATAACCTATTGAGGCAAGGAAAAAACAACAAATGTTGCTCAAGGCAGATATCTCTGTTTAAACGATTAGGAAGATAGGGCCTGACACATTGGGATGGTTAGCGGGTGTCAACGGGAACCAGAGAAAAGTCACGTTGGAATGAAAGCTAGTTTAGCGTTAACAACCGTGTAAGTACAGTTTGTGCACATCCACAGTGTAACAAATCAGAAACTTGCCCAGACAAATGGAGCAGATGCTTTAGTGAAATAGACCATGGTAATTACATTGTACCAAATCCCAGGTTTTCAAACATTCTCACATAGGAGGAAAGGTGGTCTGACCCACAGCATCCAATCATGACCTCTGTTTTACACAAAAATTTGATGCATTGATTTGGTCAATGCTACAGGCTACTGTCAGAAGAAGTTCTCAGAAGTTCTCAGAAGAATGTCAGGAGTGACAGTGTGACTGTTTTTTAGGGACAGTCCCAGGTTTTAAACATTTGTCCCTTGAATTTTTTTTGCCACTCAGAGACAAGAACTACTACAACAGCAACTTACTTTCTGAAAAAAATCTAAGGAGCCAGTGGGTGATTCTGTCCTGCACTGGCTGTTCACAGTTGTCAGCTTTTACTGTCCCCTGGTGGTTGTAAACCCTCACATACACCCAGCGAAGTGAATAGCCTCAGATAATACATAGCGATAGAACAAATCCTCCTACATAAGTTTTACTCATCTCTTGTCTACACCCCTTCAAAGAGCTGATTTGTGATACAAATCCTTCTGCATCTATGAGGAATACCGAGTAGGGGGTGGGGAGCTGCAGATACACTGTGTGAGAGCTGATTGGAGGAAAGGGACACATCCCCCCTCCACATAGGTAGAGGACCGAAAGAACATGCAGAGCTGTATTCTGAATAGATAAGCTGTGTTCTTATCGCCCTCCTCCACACAAATTTTAGCTAATGTTATCTCATATGTTGGAGAACGTGTCAGAAGTGACTCATGCTGATAATAGAGGAAAGAAGCACCAGAGAGAAACAACACTTAGAGCTTTGTAAAGAGACACTACAGATATATGTTCAAATTTCAAGACTAAGGTTTACAACCACTTTAAGATAAAACTTCAGACAACAGAAAAAAAAAGATTTTGAGATAGATAGATAGATAGATAGATAGATAGATAGATAGATAGATAGATAGATAGATAGATTCCAATCTTAAACACATATCTCAAATATGTTTTGTGATATTCCTTACCAGTCTCTCTCAACTTTTTTTTTAACACAAATTAACCCTTTAAGTGATTTTCAGGTTGCAGGCCACCAATTTATTGGTGGCCAGTAGGAAGAATGCCCCATTTACGCTGGTGGTCAGAATGGCACCACTACAGACAGCTAAAAAGATCATTGGGTCAATGCAGCTAGCTCTGCCACGTGGCATTGGCCTGTGAACTATGCAGACACGTCATATGAAAGGCAAATAAGCCACAGCTCAAGGAACCCCTAAAAACCTCTGGATGGAACCTTAGGGTTCCTTGGAATCCTGGTCAAGAGTGGCTGCTCTACACTTCACAACAAGTCAAATGTATTTTACAATGTTGCAAGCATGCTACATCATATCTACATTAAACTGAGTATGATGGATCACATCCAAAATCAGAAACCTTGGTCTAGTGGCTTGGGAGGAATAGAGGACACTGGTAGAAAAAATAGGGAGGAAGAGAAGAGCAAAGAGAGGGAAGTAGAAGAGATAAAGAGAACCTATGGAACTCTGCAGCTGGCCATCCTAGTTGTGCCCAAGGATGACCTGGGTCTTTTTGGACCCTACCAATGTCTCGGCTTGGGCCATAAGCACAGATATATTCCTTCCCCTAATCAGTAAGCAGTATAAGAAAAAGGGTGCCAAGGATTGTGTTTGAGACAGAAATGTCTCTGTGATACTACATTGAGAGAAAGACAGAAAAGGTCCACTCAAATGCCTTTTGAAAGTTCCCTTGACAAGTATTAAGAGATACTGTCATTGACATTATGGAATCCTTAATTCATGATGTCTGTATGTGAGGTTCAGTTATTATATTCAAAGCTGGCATCCTGTCTTCATCTGGAACAACGTCCTGTCATGTTCTTCAGAAGGTTACATGCATCTAAAGTTTCCCTGGAATGTAATGAGTCGTCATTCTGTATGAAATTAGCCAACTCAGTTTTCGAAAATAAGAGTATAAAACAAGAAGGTGTAGTAAGATGCCCTCAGGTGTAAAATCTCTGCAAAAAAAAAAAAGAAACGCTTTATACTTTGGTAACACATCACGTCACCAAAATTACCCTTGACCCGCCTTTGCTTGCCAAACTCCAGTTTCCAGAAATGTTACAATACCTCATAAATGCCAGTAAAATTCACCTGTGGGTGTACAGGTGCATGACACATTGAGTCGATTAGCCTGCCAAACAAAGCAGTCTGTCTTTGATGCCTGTAAGATTATCCATTCGGCCAGCCAAATGGGTGTCAGTGGAAATTTGTTTATTATTTTAGGAATTAGGCAACATAATCAAACAGGATCTCAAAGGATAGATTTAAAGTTGTACACCAGATGGCATGGGTGTGTTCTCTAGAGGTAGATACAAATTGAAATACACAACTGATATACTGTGCTGTGGAGTGGTGTCACCCTAGACCTCTGCCTATATAGTGTTACCAGTGTGCAGCTTCCAAATACTGCTAAAAGATGATTTCTGGTTGCTGTACATATTTCTATTCAGATGAATTCAGTAAGACAGGGTAAAGACGATACACAAAGTTCAGTAATCCATAGCTGCCAATCAGAATTCATGCATCACTGATCTGACTGTAGCAGGGGAGATTGGGTTTGGCCATCTTTCGCTGGGAAAGTGTTTGGCCATCTTTAGCTGGGAAAACTGAGTTTATTACCTTTTGATTCCCAATTGCATACTACAGATTAAAGCTGTAGGCCAACTGTTTCTGTGAACAAAGCCTGGAAAGACTGATATCATCTTTGCAGTGCGAGTGCATGAGTGGGTGAGAGTATCTTAACCTTTTCTATCATGTAGAGTAAACGTCTTTATTCTTAAATATAAAACCAGAATCTGGTGATGCTTCTCACAACATCTGCAAACCTTTGCTTCACCAAAATGAATCTGTCACTGGTCTCACTTTAGAAAACAGAAATATGACGCGTTGTTACATCGGGTTACAGCACTTTGTACATTCTTTTTTAAATGAGTCCCAGCACATTACAGAATTACAGCCAACCTATGTACGATTTAAGGGAATGCAATTAAATCAGAGCTAGGTTGGGTGGCACGGTGGCTAAGTGGTAAGCACTTATGCCTTGTAACACTCAAGTCTTTGGTTTGAATCTTGTGGGTTTTCTCTGAGTACTCCCATTTCCTCCCACCCTCCAAAGGCATGCTGGTAGGTAAATTGACCCTAGTACATATTGGTTAAACACATGTGTTATCCCATTCTGCACGCTAGTCCCAAGCCAAGCTATTGGGGAGGGTTGAGGAAAGACCTGGCCACCTTTGTCGAAAAAAATGATGTGTGTACAAGTTGACTATGCACAATTGTTATCACATTCTGCCTGATGGTTCCAAGGCTAACAATTAGGATTCGGTGAGGAAAGATCTGGTGATCTACCTTGTAAAAAATAAATTGCCAAGAAAGTTTTATGTAAAATGTTTTTAGACATGGTGCCTACAGAGCTGGTCCACATAACCCCATGAGAGTCAAACATGACTGAACAGATATATACATACATATGTAAGGCCAATGTTAACCAGGAGCTATGTTAGCAGCTATGCAGTTAAAGCAGAGCTATGTTGGGTGGCTCAGTGGCTAAGTGGTAAGCACTTATGCCTTGTAACACTCAGGTCCTTGGTTTGGATCTTGTGGGTTTTCTCTGGGAAGTCCAGTTTCCTCCCTCCCTCCAAAGACATGGCTGGTAGGTTAAATGACCCTAGTATGTGTGTACAAATTGGTTAAGCATATGTTATCTCATTATGCATGCTAGTCCCAAGACAAGCTATTGGAGAGGGTTAAGGAAAGATCTGGTGACCTTCTTCATAACAAATTGGTCATAGTATGTGTGAACAAGTTGACTATACACATGTGTTACCACATGCTGTCTGCTGGTCCTAAGACTTGCAACTGGGAAGGGTTGAGGAGAGACCTAGTTATCTACTTTGTAAAAAAAATTGCCAAGAAAATTCTATGGAGAATGTTTTCAAGTGTAGTAGACATAGTGCCTACAGAGCTGGACCATGGAGAGTCAGATATGACTGAACGGATATATACATGCATATGTAGGCGAATGTGAACTGGCAGCCATGTTAGCAGTTATGCCGGGTTAAAGTTTAAAATACTCACCTTTCCTATAGAAAATTCCTCAGGATTCTTCCAGTGTTGGTCCAGTGTCTACAAGCCTGTGCTAAAGGAAAGCCAGTACAAACGCTGTACTACAAACAAGGTCACATGACCAATGCGTAGACTCCTGGTCTCATGACAAGCATAGAAGAGAACCCTGAGCAGCATTTTCTCTAGGTATTGAACCATCTCAGCAAGGCTGTTATGCCCCGTACACACGGTCGGAAATTCCAATGGAAAATGTCCGATCGGACCATGTTGTCGGAAAATATGGCCCGTGTGTGGGCTCCATCTGACTTTTTCCGTCTGAGTTTCCGACAGAAAAAATTTGAGAGCAGGATCTCAAATTTTCCGACAACAAAATTTAATCGTACTTTTTCCGATCGTGTGTCGAGAATTCCGAAGGACAAAGTCCCACGCATGCTCAGATCAAATTACGAGACCAAAGCTATTGGCTACTAGCCTCTACGTAGTTCCGTCGTACGCAACGAACGTCACCACGTTCAGAATGATCGAATTTTCCGACAACTTTGTCCAACGTGTGTATGCAACACCAGTGTCGGACAAAATCCGTCGGAAAAAATCAGACGGATTTTATGGTCGGAATTTCTGACCGTGTGTACAGGGGGCTTAGTGTAGATTTCATACAGAGCCATGTATGGACAGATATTGTTGCAAGATATGTGCAATCACTAATATGCAGTTATATCAGGAGACTGAAATCCAAATTGTCAGAGACTGAGAAGGATTAAGTGTTTTACGCAATGTTCCATTCATTTTTGATGTACAAAACACATGAGCAAAGATAAAGTACCTTCTGGGGCAGTTACGAGGAGCTTGCTCCATATGCACCCAATGGTTCACCTTTATGTAGGTATTCAGATCCCCGAGACTATGGTCATTTTTATAGAAATCTTTACAGGTAGAAAACTGCAAAGTGTAGTAACATAAAAACCAATCATCTTTCAAGGTTCTTTGATGATAACAGGTGATTGGTCGCTATAAGTTAGTTTACTCCAGAAACCATTAATGACTTTTCCACCACCAAATTAAAATATCCCATTAGTTTAAAAAAAAAGTGCCTGAAGCCTAGCGGTTAAAAGTGTCAATAGGCTACGGCTCTGTATTGGAGACGGCACAGCTTGGATGTGTAAAAGGGGCAGGTTGAATGCATAAACGGTCACTGTACAAGCTGAGAAAGCCTCACTGTTCCCATTTCCTAGAACTGCGGATCTTCCCTCCAAGAAAGCCAAGAACTGGGCGATTTTTTTTTTAATAAGTTGCCAAAAAAAGAACAGTGATGTTAGAATTAAAAAAAAGTAGATTGCAGCGAGCAATAAACAGGGCTTCCATATATTTCAGCAGAACTAACTGGAGCTGCTGTACTATACTCTATAAGAGCCGCCACTTTGCTGAGCATCTGCTTCCAGTTGGACCCCGCCTCTGCCTCCTCTGCCAGAAGTACAGGAAAAGATGTTATTAACCCACTCCTCTACCCTTTTTCTTGAAAGGAGAGTCAGAAAATCAGTTCTGAAACTTTGAGAGCTGTGGCTTTATGAGTTGACTGTGGGCCATGCAATTCCCAGTAGTCCTGCCGTACAAGAGTCCTGGGTAATATAACATGTTGGCTTTTAATACGATCCTAAAGCTATTCGGTTTTTAGTGTTTCTGACAATGTGAAAAACAGAGAGCGTGGCTCGGGGACTGCCCTGTCTATATGTCACTGCTGTAACTGGACCTAAATTGTATGTGGCAAGGGAGCGAGAGGGAGTAAATCCATTATTTTGAGCAATGCTCTCTTATAACAAAGTATTATGAACAAGCCATGGCAACCAGGATGTGTAAAGGGAAATCCGTTAATCTACAGGGCTGAGTTTGAATGAAATAACTTGAATTGTCTGTCTAGGAGTTGTATTCTGACAGTAGCCATTGGGTTACCTGCCTCTGGTATAGGTCAGTACTGGCGATAAACCCTAGCAAAGCCTTTTTCAACTTTTTTACCCCAGAGGAACCCTTAAAATGATTTTCATGTCTTGGGTGAAACCCTGCTAAAAGCAATTCATTGGCGGTCAATGGGAAAAATGTCTCTTACATTGGTGGCCGGTGGGAAGAATGCCCCTTTTACAGAAGTGGTGACAATGCCACCCTTACAGGCAGCTAAAGAAATCATTGGTCACAGTTGGTTGGGCTTGAGGACTAGATTGCAGCAGCTCTGGTAAAATATGGGGACCTTTTCAAGTGGTGGCAGCCTCCCAAATTGAGAAATCCAAATGAAATTGAGAAAAATAACACCAGTTAGTCATCTTATGAGACCATATTCAATTATGCAGGCAAAAGTTGAAATTATTGCCACATTTTAGCCTGCAATAAATAATATTGAGTCTTAAGACTACTGTTTGGCACCTGGTTTAAAAAAAAATCATTAATGTTATGCAACTGTTTCTGCCAGGTGGCTTTGGCCATGGAACTATGCAGACACCATTACATGGAAGGGCAATCGCCTACAGCTAAAGGAACCCCTAGCAACACTGGAAGAAACTCAATAATTCCATGGAACCCTCAGTTGAAAATGGGTGCTCCAGCCCAATGCTTCATTTGTATGATCTAAGAAACCCTACATTGATTATTTTACTTCATGATCTACACTACCAATGGAAATCTATATCTCATTATGCTGATATCAGAAATATCATTGGCTCCTGTGGGCTCGGGCATCACAGAAGAGGTCAAGGTTCTCTTGCAAGAGCCTACCAGTCCATGCCCTCAAGGACCTTACTATCTAAGGTTCCCTAACTCAAATACATACATAGACATACTAGGATTATTGTAGACAGGAACCAATGAACCTACCAGCATGCCTTTGATGCTGACATCTGAAATCTCATTGGCTCCTGTGGGCCTGGGCACTACAGAATAATTCAAGGTTCTTTTGCAAGCCCCCTCCCCCAGTGGAAACCCCAAAAACTTCTGTGATCTGCCAAGAACAACAATTGGCAAGGAAAACCAAACGTGTCTCCTTTGTTCCAACTGGTATGTCCAGCTGGGAGTGTCTGCTCTTAACTAAAAGCACCAATAGTCAGAATGATCAGATCAGTCTTGGCAATGTAAAGGCTATGAATTTATGTAGCACTTTTCTATACATACCAGTCCCTGACCTCAAGGACCTTACTATCTAAGGTCCCCTAACTCACATACATACATAGACATGCTAGGGCCATTGTAGACAGGAACCACTGAAACTACCAGCATGCCTTTGATGCTGACATCTGAAATCTCATTGGCTCCTGTGGGCCAGGGCACCACAGAAGAGGTCAAGAGACTCTTGCAAGGCCATTCTCACTAGAAACTCCAAAAACGTCTGTGAACTGCAGAGCACAACAATTAACAAGGAAAACCCAACATATGTCTCCATTGTTCCAATTGGGAGGTCCAGCAGGGGGGGGGGGGGGTCTGCTCTGAACTAAAAGCACCAATAGAGTCAGAATGGATACGTCAGTCTTGGCAATGTAAGGGCTACTAGTTTTTGTAGCACTTTTATATACATACCAGCCCCTGCCCTCAGGGAACTCACTATCTAAGGTTCCCTATCTCACATTCATACATAGACACACTAGGGCCATTGTAGACAGGAACAAATGAACCTACCAGCATGCCTTTCGTGCATGGGGAAAAATATGGAAACTCCATGCAGATAGTGTCCTGAGTGGGATTTAAACAGAGGACCCCAGAGCTGAAGGCAAAGTGCTAAGCACTAAGTCACTGGCAGCTATGAGTTCCCTCATTGTTAACTACCCAATGCTTTAAAAAAAAAATAATGGCATTAAATATTTTGCCCAATTTAGCACTGGGCAGCCCATTTTCATGATACATTTTTGAATGAAAAAATTGACCTGATTTCCCCATCCACACGCTCAATGTGGATGGAAGAATCTTCCTGCTGCGCCATTGTATTCTGACAGCGGAAAGACTTCCCTGTTGTCACAATAGACTGGTCGGCGTTGCAGGCTATAGCTGACGGTGCTGATCGAACGGTAAAAATCCAACAGTGCAGTTGTCCAGAAGTCGATCTACTGATCGACTTCTGGACAACCACCCTGCCCTTACTGAAATGTAGTCAGTCCTTGCTGCACCAGCCGCATTTCCATCCATGTATGCCCGGCAGGGACTAAGCTCATGTAAACCAGAAAAATATGTGTTTACAAATCACAGGAATAATTCAATTAAGTGGCACTGTTTGCAATCTAAGGGCTTCTATGCAAGCGCCAAAAGGGAATGATTAGCATTTGTGTCTGAAACTCAGCAGTGTCTCCTGCCATGTGGTGTGCGAATATTGTAATGAAGCAGCACTTTACCTTTGTTTTGCAGGAAAAACAACATATAAGTGATAGTCCTGGCCCTTCATCCATTTACAAACGTCATCCTACCTGCTTCCTCCCCCCCCCTCACTCTTATACAATTTTAGAAGAAAAAACCTGCAAATACCTTTTTTTTTCCTATTTTCTTTTTCCACCTTCACTTGACATACACTATATTGTCAAAAGTATTGGGATGTCTGCCTTTAGACGCACATGGAGGCTAGATATATAATCTTATTGGCCATCTTATACTTGTATAATATACTCTAAAACTATACATACACTATATTACCAAAATAACTGGGACGCCTGCCGGTGGACGCCTGCCTTTACATGAACTTTAATGGCATCCCAGTCTTAGTCTGTAGAGTTCAATATTGAGTTGGCTCACCCTTTGCAGCTATAACAGCGTCAACTCTTCTGGGAAGGCTGTCCACAAGGTTTAGGAGTGTGTCTATGGGAATGTTTGACCATTCTTCCAGAAGTGCATTTGGAGGTCAGGCACTAATGTTGGACGAGAAGGCCAGGCTCGCAGTCTCCACTCTAATTAATTCCAAAGGTGTTCTATCAGGTTGAGGTTAGGACTCAGGCCAGTCAAGCTCCTCACCCCCAAACTCGCTCATCCATGTCTTTATGGACCTTGATTTGTTCAGTGGTGCGCAGTCATGTTTGAACAGGAAAGGGCCATCCCCAAACAAGCTGATTCCCCCAACTAGATATTGGAGGTGGATGGGGGAATCCTCCCTGCTGCACTGCAACCGCTGATCAAGCAGCTTTTATCTGACAAGATCAATAGATCAAATTCTGTTCAACTGCAGTGACCACACATGGGTGGAAATTCAGCTGGACCCTGCTGATGTGGCTGAATTTGGATCCACCCATGGCCACCTCACGGTCATTCTTCACCCTGTTTGAAAATATTTAAAAAGCCTCCAGCTACAAATACTATAGCTGCTTGCTTTTAATATAAGACCACTCACCTGTCCAGGGGTCCAATGCCGTCCTCGCCTGAAACGGTTCTTTGACAGTCTTTGGGTCCCTGGTGCTGGCATGTTTACTGTGGGCAGCCAGCTGGGATTCCTTGCAACTTCACAGTGGGCTGCCCACTGTGCATGCGCGAGCCACGCTGCACTTTATGAATGGTCCCGCAGCCTTCTGGGACCTGTGACGTGTCCCAGAAGGCTGTGAGTGGGGGGAAACCTCTGGTGGAAACCAAACCTCAAAAACAATGCTAAAGATAGAAGAGAAGGACAGCATAAAGCAGAATTCCTCTTCAGGGATGGATCCGCCGTAGCGATCCAAACAGAAGTGGCTTTTTTTTGGGGGGTAAGTATTTGCATGTATACTAGCACATTATGCTATTGTCTTGAAGGTTTTTTTTTGTTTGTTTGTTTGTTTTTTTTTTCAGCAGTTTACTAACGCCTTAAGGATATTGTATTATATCCAGGGCCAGATTTATAAGGAGCAATTACACCGGGTCCAGCTCTATACGAAAATTATATAAAACAATATGAAAAAAATATACATACAATTATTTAAAAAATAATAAAATAATATAAAATGTATGATAAAAAAATATAAAAGTATTTGCCCCCTTCCCGATTTTTATGTTTTTTTGCATATTTGTCACACTTAAATGATTCAGATTCAGATCATCAAACAAATTTTAATATTACACAAAGATAACCTGAGTAAATACCAAATGCAGTTTTTAAATTATTTCATTTATTAAGGGAAAAAAGATGTCCAAACCTGCCTGGCCCTAAGTGAAAAAGTAATTGCACCCCTAAACCTAACAACTGGTTGTGCCACCCTTGGCGGCAACAACTGCAATCAAGCATTTGCGATGAATGGCAATGAGTCTTTCACATTACTGTAGAGAAATTTTGGCCCACTCTTCTTTGCAGAATTATTTTCATTCAGCCACATTGTAGGGTTTTCCAGCATGGACGGCCTGTTTAAGGTCATGTCACAGCATCTCAATTGGATTTAAGTCCAGACTTTGACAAAGCCACTCCAAAACCTTAATTTTGTTTTTTTAGAGCCATTCAGAGGTGGACTTGCTGGGGTGCTTTCAGGTCATTGTCCTGCTGCATAACCCAAGTGTGCTTGAGGTCTGGAACTGACGGTCGGACATTCTCCTTCAGGATTTTCTGGTAGAGTGCAGAATTCATGGTCCCCCCAATGCAAGTCGTCCAGGTTCTGAAGCTGCAAAGCAGCCCCAGACCATCACACTACCACCACCATGTGTGACTATTGGTATGATGTTCTTTTTATAAAATGCAGTGTTAGTTTTACATCAGATGTAACGGGATGCACACCTTCCAAAAAAGTTCACCTTTTGTCTCATCAGTCCACAGAATATTTGCCCAAAAGTCTTGGGGATAATCAAGATTTTTTTGGGCAAATGTTAGAGGAGCCTGTGTGTTCTTTTTGGTCAGCAGTGGCTTTGGTCTTGGAACTCTCCCGTGGATGGCAGTTTTGCCCAGTCTCTTTCTTATTGTTGAATCATGAACACTGATCTTGAGGCAAGTGAGGCCTGCAGTTCTTTAGATGTTGTTGTGGGTTCTTTTATGACCTCCTGGATGAATCGTTGTGCTCTTGGAGTCATTTTGGTTGGTAGACCACTCTTGGGAGGGTTCACCACTGTTCCAAGTTTTCTCCATTTGAGGATAATGGCTCTCACCATGGTTGGCTAGAGTCCCAAAGCCTTAGAAATGGCTTTGTAACCATTTCCAGACTGATACATGTCAACTACTTTGTTTCTCATCTGTTCTTGAATTTCTTTGAATTGCAGCATGATGTGTTGCTTTTTTAGATCTTTTCGTGTGCTTCACGTTGTCAGACAGCTTCTATTTAAGTGATTTCTTGATTCTACAGGTCTGGCAGTAATCAGGCCTGGGTGTGGCAAGTGAAATTTAACTCAGCTTTTCAGAAATTGTATTAATTACAGTTCATTTATGATTTAGCAAGGGGGGTGTGGGGGGGGGGGGCAATTACTTTTTCACATAGGGCCAGGCAGGTTTGGACAGCTTTTTTCCCATAATAAATGAAATTATCATTTAAAAACAGCATTTTGTATTTACTTGGGGTTTCTTTGTGTAATAATAAAATGTGTTTGATGATCTGAATCATTTAAGTGGGACAAATATGCAAAAAAAATCGGGAAGGGGGCAAATACTTTTTTCACCCAACTGTATATTTTCTTTTATTAAAGGTATCTTGTGAAGTAATATTTTACTGTCCATCGTTTGTAAAACACTGGACTGGTATGTTGTATTGTTTTTCGAAAATGAATTTTGGCCGCTCTTTGGCCGCAAATTACACATAGGGCGCCATGACTGTGTGTGGTCATGTGTGACCTCAGAATGATGTTGCGTCATGCCACTGTGAGACTGCCATTGAGACATTGAGAATGTAACCCACTCCCCCCCCCCCCCCGAACCTGACGTGCCCCCAAGGTCTAAATCTGGCTCTGATTTTATCACTTTAATTGGTTCCTTAAAGAGGAAGTAAACTTCCATCTTTAAAAGAGAAGTAAAGGTTTTTTTGTTTTTTTTTATTCATACTTACTTCGGTGAATGCATCTTCTGTCCCCCGGTGCCTCTGCACTGAGAACCAAGCGATCAAACACTGCCGATCGCTCGGTTTTCAGAGCTCTGTGAGCAAAGAGCTGTAAGCTGTCAATCAGCAGATCTCTGCTCTGCTCGCTCCTCGCTCACTGGAGCGCTGAGCTGTGGAGGGGCGGCTCACTGAGAGGCTGAGACTGCCATCAGTCCCTGGCAGATCCAGACTTCCAAAGTCGGAAGGACACGGTGCCTGGACTGAACTTGGTGACGCCAGCGGAGAGAGCGGACTTCAGCTCACTCTCTGCTGAAAACGGGTCATAGGAGTGCAAAACGAATTGTACTCCTGTGTAGGGTTGCCACCTTGTCTTCAAGCCAAACCCCAACACTTTAGCGGCGCACAGTATTTTATTTTTTTTTATTTTTAGTTTACACTATAGGATTGCATACCTCCCAACTTTCTGAGATGGGAAGGAGGGACACCTATTAGCAAACCTATGTAGGCATTGGACACACCCCCTGCCATGCCCCATTAAAGGAGAATTGTAGAAAACAAATGATTGGTTAAACCCAGGAGTGTGCTTTTTGACTACTTCTATTCCTTTATACTGGCTTTTGCATTTTACAAATACAGCAATTTAGAAATTGGATGAAAGGTTTAGCAAACCCTTTTTTGATGAATAAGTAGTGCATTTTCTATACTACTATATAGATCAGACCAAAATGAGGGACAAATGAGGAGGAATGAGGGACAGAGGGACTTTGTTCCAAATCCGAGACAGTCCCTCAAAATCAGGGACAGTTGGGTGCTATGGGATTGTAGCAGACCAGGGTCACCTTTGCAAACTACAAAGAGAATAGTAATGCGGCGCATAGTGCCCCCTCACCCTCCTGTCAAGTTCTGTCCTTAGCCACATTCCTGTCTGATTATTGTGTCCGGGTTTCAGGTGGACTGAAACCTGGACACATGATTCAAAACCCGGACTGTCCGGGTGAATTCTGGACAGGTGGCAACCCTACTCCTGTGACCCATAGGAGAAGCCCAGCCAAACTAGCTCAGGCTGGACTTCTCATTTTAACCTCATTCCTCTGAAGTGCCATTTTGCTGAGCAGCGCCAGCTTGGTCTGTTGCAGGAAGTTAAAAGATGACAGTTACTGGCATGGTCAACAGGTGAAAATAACCACACCATCACCTTTACCAAGATCTTCGCCTTGCACCACACCATCACCAAGATCTTCGCCTTGCACCACACCATCACCAAGATCTTCGCATTGCACCACACCATCACCAAGATCTTCGCCTTGCACCACAGCAACACCAAGATCTTCACATTGCACCATACCACCACCAATATCTTCACCCTGCAGTGCACCATACCACCACCAATATCTTCTTCACCCTGCACCATACCACCACCAATATCTTCACCCTGCACCACCACCAATATCTTCACCCTGCACCATACCACTACCAATATCTTCACCCTGCACCATACCACCAATATCTTCACCCTGCACCATACCACCACCAATATCTTCACCCTGCACCATACCACCACCAATATCTTCACCCTGCACCATACCACCACCAATATCTTCACCCTGCACCACCACCAATATCTTCACCCTGCACCATACCACCACCAATATCTTCACCCTGCACCATACCACCACCAATATCTTCACCCTGCACCATACCACCACCAATATCTTCACCCTGCACAATACCACCAATATCTTCACCCTGCACCATACCACCAATATCTTCACCCTGCACCACCACCAATATCTTCACCCTGCACCACCACCAATATCTTCACCCTGCACCACCACCAATATCTTCACCCTGCACCATACCACCAATATCTTCACCCTGCACCACCACCAAGATCTTCACCCTGCACCACCACCAAAGAAAACAAATGCAGCCACATCATTTAAGGATTTTGCTAGGTGAAATATATAGACTTTCTGCTTTTGGATACATTGAAGTGTGTGTGCAGCCATGCCCTATGAGGAGTGGCAGTGGTGGAAGAAGTAGGTGAGCAGGCTGGGCAGTGGATTGCAGGCTCCTCTATAGGCACACAGCCTGTAATGTCAGATTTCCAGGCTGGCCAAGCAGCTGCTCTCTCTCCCTCCTCCTCCTCCTCCTCCCCAGTCCCCATGATTGATGATGTTGGCCGGGCTCCAGCACAAGGAAAGGGGATTGTTCCTCCAAGCACTACGCACGAGATGAGATCAGCTCACTTCAAAGAGCCGGGGGGCGGGGCCCCGGGGAGGCTTGCCGAAGGAGCCCATAAATTGTCGCACGGGGTGTCAGTGTGCCGCACAAATCCCCCAGCCATGCCCCGGACTGTACGCTAAGTGAGCCGGCTTGTCTATGAGCAGACGTGCGCTGGGGAAGAACGAGTGACATCTCTGCAGACTGCCGACCTTTTCCCGACTTCTGCAAAGAAAAAAAAACTTTTTCCGACTTTTTTTTTGCACAACTGTTCCCGACATCACATCTGCCAGCCAGGATGAGCTGTGTGCGCTGCCTGCTGCCCTGCCTGGTAGCCCTGCTCTGTGCCCGGATTGCCCTGTCTGCTGTGGCCATGGAAGAGGAGCTGGTGGCCCCTGTCAGGCTGGAAGGGGCCCCTGAGGGTGGGAAGGTGCTCTACCGCCTGGATGTCTTTGGACAAGCCTTGACCTTGGAGCTGGAGGCAGATCCCAGCTTTCTTGCTAAGGACTTCAGCTTGCAGTACGTCGGGCGACCCAACATCCCCACCGGGGAAGAGACCGAGGAGGCGACCGGCAACCTGGCCGACTGCTTCTACTCCGGGACCGTCAATGGGGAGCCGGCGAGCAGCGCTGCGCTGAGTCTGTGCTCCGGGATCCGAGGAGCCTTCTATTACCGGGGGGAAGAGTACTTCATCCAACCCAGCAACCACACCATCACCCCGGCTTCACCCAAGCCTGACACCCCCCTACTCCTTCATCTGGTCAGCAAGAGGAGCCGTGCCAAGGCTAAGTGTGGGGTGACTGATGGTACCCCCCAACAGATGGACTCTGAGGAGCCCCCCAAGATCCTCACCCCTCCAGGTACTGCACCCTACACCACCAATAGGATCTGCACCATCACCTACCTACATACTCACCCTGCACCATGCCACCAAGATCCTCACCCCTCCAGGAACTGCACCCTACACCACCAATAGGATCTGCACCATGCCACCAAGATCCTCACCCCTCCAGGAACTGCATCCCTACACCACCAATAAGATTCTAACCCTGCACCCTACACCAAGATCCTCACCCCTCCAGGAACTGCACCCTGTACACCACCTCTTACAAGATCCTCACACTGCACCCTACACCAAGATGCTCACCCTACATCCTACACCACACCACTAAGATCCACACCACCCCCAAGATCCTCACCCTGCAGCACACCACCAATAGATCCTCACTCCTCCAGGTATTGCACTCTGCAACACACCACCTCCAATATCCTCATCCTGCACCACCACCAAGAACGTCATCCTGTACCACACCATCACCATGATCTTCACCTTGCACCACACTATCGCCAATATCTTCACCTTGCACCACACTATCGCCAATATCTTCACCTTGCTCCACACCACACTATCGCCAATATCTTCACCTTGCACCACACCATCACCAAGATCTTCACCTTGCACCACACCATCACCAAGATCTTCACCTTGCACCACACCACCACCAACAATACTCACCCTGCACCACACCACCACCAAGATCCTCAACCTGCACAACACAACCAATAAAATCCTCATTCCTCCAGGTATTGCACCCTGCACCACATTACCAAGAAGATTCTTACCTTGCACCACACTATCACCAAGATCTTAACCTTGCACCACACCACCACCAAGATCCTTACTCTGCACCACACCTCATCCTGCACTACACCACCACAACGATCTTTACCCTGTACCACACTACCTCACCTCCACACACTCTCCAGTGGCAACCGCCTCCATTATGTCCAAGCACACTTTGTTGCAAAACTTTAAAACCAGTTATAACATTGTTTATAAATAAGAGTATCAACTCCTATTTATAACAAAGATCATTCAATGGATAGGTAGAGGGGTTCTGTGCAGCAGATGTTCAGCTTTGCAATTTAAGGACATTTCCAGGGACAGATCTCTCAAAACTGGAATAGTGTGAAATTCTTAGAAGCTGTTAACTTGGCACAGAAGCTTATAACTTTGCACTTGCATGCATATATATATATATATATATATAATATATATATATATATATATATATATATATATATATATATATATATATATATATATATATATCTATTCAAACTGTTCATATACTCCCAAAACTGGGACAGTGTGTAATTCCTGGAATGTTTGCTAATATATATAACCATTTATTTATTTATTTATATATATATATATATATATATATATACATATATATATAATTTTTTATATTTTTTTTCAAACATTGCATAATTTAGAGCTTCCAAGAATTCAACTTTGTCCCATATATATCTTGCACAAAAAATCAAAAAAAAAGTCCCAGCCTAGTCCTGGGATTAGCTCAGCTCATATTTAATCAAAAAAATACTTTCTGTCATTTTTTTTTTACCAGAAGTTTAATGCAGAACACCTGATAATAAGTAAAATCTACTCTATGCCTTTAGTTTATTGGCTCTTCACTAACCAATAAATGTGCAGGGCAGCATGCCATGGAGCCAAGCCATGGGGCTGTACCATTCACAGTTTGGCAGTGCACCACACAAGCTGCACAGCCGGTTGGAGAAGAGGTTCTCCGTGAGCCCGGAGTTGCAGGAGTTAAACCATGTGTACTTAGGAATGATATCATTGCAGAAATTGGACAGGTTGCTGCTTGCACGGTTCCCCTAAGTTTTATGAAAAGAATTATACCTTTTCATGGTTTTGCACCTTGTTATACAAGGCTTGTAAAACATGAGCCTCCATTCATAAAAAAACAAAAAAAAATGCTACTTGTGATTGCAAATTATATAAAATATTGTAACTGGAGGAAACGGGCTGCACACTTTAACATTGCATGTTTCTGGCTAGCTTGTAGAGATGGTGCTGCAGCTAGGGAAGTGGTTAATAGAGCTCCAGATTGTCAGAACAAGGGTACAGTGTTGTTGGAAATGTGATGAAGTTTCAGGCTTGGAGATGTAATCTGTCACCGGCCCCACATACAAGCACTGTACAGGGATTGCTTGCTACTCATTCAATTTTAAAAAAGTTGGTAGGTGACTCATATCTTGACTTGCAAGCCAAAGATGACTTAATGTGAGAAAAAAGGACAACTTGCTGTTGGAATGGTTTGACACTTTTGCTAAAAATAGCAAGGTTTTTTTTTTTTTATACTGTTTAAACTGTGCAGCAGATTGACAGTTGCTCTTTTCTATGTTCTCCTCTTCAGGATTGGGAAACACACGGAAAAAGAGATTTGTCTCCAGCCCACGCTATGTTGAAACTATGCTGGTAGCCGACCAATCTATGGCTGAATTTCATGGGAGCAATTTAAAGCACTACCTCCTCACATTGATGTCAGTGGCTGCAAAGCTTTACAAGCATCCCAGCATCCGAAACTCCATCAGCATAGTGGTAGTGAAGATCCTGGTCATCTACGATGAACAGAAAGGACCTGAGGTCACAACCAATGCCGCCATGACTTTGAGGAACTTCTGCAGCTGGCAGAAGCAGCATAACCCACCCAGCGATCGGCATGCTGAACATTACGATACAGCCATTCTGTTTACGAGACAAGTAAGTCAAGTTTATGTCTGCCTAATCTTCCATAAACGTCTTAGATATGGAATTGCAGCCCAGAATGTTTCTAGCTGTGATGTGTGATGTTCTTCTAAAGTGAAAAAAAAAGTTTCCTAAGATCTCAAACATGCATGGTCTCCTAAACCGGGGACAGCAGCCAAAGTTAAACATTTTTCCGGCCAAATTTTTGTCCTTGAGCTAATTTATTTATTTATTACAGGTATTTATACAGGCCTACCCCACTTTTAAGTACACAATGGGGTTTATTTTCTAAAGCTGGAAAGTGCAAAATCAGGTTCACTTCTGCATAGAAACCAATGAGCTTCCAGGTTTTATTACCAAAGCGTAATTGAACAAGCCAAGGTTAGAAGCTCATTGGTTTCTATGCAGAAGTGATCCTGATTTTGCACTTTCCAGCTTTAGTAAATAAACCCCATTGCGTACTTAAAAGTGGGGTATGCCTGTATAGAGTCATCAATTTATGCAGAGATTTACATATATATTGTACATTCTCATCAGTCCCTGCCCTCAAGGAGCTTACAATCTATGGTCCCTAAGGCGGGCAATACATGGTTCGAGTTCTGCCTGGTTCCTGCTGAACCAGCCAAGATTCAAACCATTAGTGGACAGGCTGAATGCACCAAGTTGATCATTCAATCAACTTGGGTACAACCGGCCTGAGGGATTCGCTTGCGGCTGCCCCAGCACGGGGAAAAGACAATTGCTGATTCCTCTGTCAACACTATCTGATGGGGAAATCTAAATTTCTTTCCTGCAACCCATGTTTGCATGGGTTGCAGGAAAGAAATTCACACTGTGTATGGCCAGCCTAACTCACATTCATACATACCAAGGCCAATTTAGACAGGTGCCAATTTACCTAACAGCATGTCTTTGGAGTGTGTAAGGAAACCAATTAATATTGAAACGGTTTTTGTTTTCTAGGACCTTTGCGGAGCTCAAACATGTGATACCCTCGGCATGGCTGACGTTGGAACAGTTTGCGATCCCAGCCGCAGTTGCTCCATCATTGAAGATGACGGCTTGCAAGCAGCTTTTACAACGGCCCATGAACTAGGTAGGGACTCTCTGACTTTATATAGGAAAGCTGGGGTTTGCTGTCAGGCTAGGATATAAGTTATGCTCAAACCAACTTCTCAGGAAGGAACTTAATATTTGTTTAGACACAACAGATGGCCAGAAGATGTTTATGACACCCTAAGCTACAAAGCAACCTGGAAAGGAATGTGTCTTGAAGTGTTAAACTTTTATGATAAGGAAATACTTGAACACTTGGGAAGTTTGCAAAATGCTTAATATTGTCTTGATTAGCGGAAGACTTCCCTCGAGTGCATTGTTGAGTTTAGGGAAGGGTTGTAAAGTACACTTCACACTGTGAAATTTTTCCAATTTTTGAGGAAATCGGAACCCTCTCCTGCATTTTTCTTTAATGGAAAATTTCTGTTTTCAGGTCATGTATTTAATATGCCACATGATGATGCAAAGCACTGCTCCAGCTACAATGCTGATGATAAGACTTCACATATGATGGCTTCAATGCTCTCTAATCTGGATAGACAGGAACCATGGTCTCTATGTAGTGCATACATGATCACATCTTTCTTGGACAACGGTCATGGTAAGTGTCATGATACAATATCACATTTGTGTAATATACTTTTTGAACATAGGCTGCAAGATACAGATAACAGTTAGTTAAGACTAAGAACCGAGAGGGCCTTTTTTAAAGACTTCTAATGTCTTCCAAAAAAGCTGAGTACTAACATAAATGCTTTAAAGTGGTTGTAAACCTCAGAAATGAAATATGAACAAAGCATATTCCTCTAAAGTGTGTACTTGTCTCAATGCAGAGCACTAAACGTGTCACTTTTGTCTACTGCTTCATTCCTCTGCTATCAGCATGAATGACTTCTAAAAAGTTTTCCTGATACCAAGAGAAAAATGGTGACGGGAGGGACCTCCAGCAGATTGATAGCCTCAGCTCTGTTCCTGTGTGCTGTATGGAGGAGGGGGGGGTGTCCCTTTCCTTTCCTTTCAATCAGCTCTCAGAGCTCTCCTTACTGAGCTCGGCAGAGTGTAAATTCAGCTCTCCGCCCCATTTTTTTCTGAACTCTCAGACAAGCTTTAGAATTCAGCAATTTGAACAGATGTAGAGGGCTGCAGGTAGACGGGCACAACTTATGTAGGAGAATTTGTTTAATCTCTGAGCATCACCTGAGGCCAGTCACTTCATTGGGTATATGTGAGGGTTTACAACCCCTTTAACTCTTTTGATGTCTTAGTTGTTGACCCATAAAGTAAACATTTTGGATGCAGTATCAAAATATAGATAGTTATTCCAAATAGAATAGCTGTTTGAATATTACATTTTTATGAAGGATGTGTGTAGCTTTTGCTTGAGAGGAGCTTGAAGTAAAGTAAAAAAGTGTCCTTTCAATCATATTGAGAGTTATTGCCCTTTAAATGATGTACAAGACCCCATTTGACTGGGCACATAGTCAAGCTAGATGTCACAATTTGTGAGAGCATGTTCTCTGAAAACATTTGCTGTTAACCTTATTTTTATTTTTTTTATTAATTAGGAGAGTGCTTATTGGACAAGCCAAGCCGACCCATCCAGCTCCCATCAGATCTCCCTGGAACATTGTATGATGCCAATAAACAGTGCCAATTTACATTTGGAGAAGACTCCAGACATTGTCCAGATGCCGCCAGCACGTGTACGACCTTGTGGTGCACTGGAGTCTCCGGAGGGCTGCTCGTGTGCCAAACTAAACACTTCCCCTGGGCTGATGGGACCAGTTGTGGAGAGGGGAAATGGTGTCTTAATGGGAAGTGCATTCAGCAGATGGACAAGAAGCATTATGAGGTATGTTTCTGGTTTCGCTGTATAATTCTTTTCAGTTAGTGTTTGGAATTCAGTATTTTTGTTGGATCATTCCACTACATTCAGATTTCAAGATTGGGCAATTTCCAAACCCTGGCACTGGGGCAGCTTTTTTTTTTCATTAGAATATCTAATTCATTTGAGCAAAATTACACAAGCTTTAGATGATACCTTCAAATTTTAATGTTGTAACTGGCAATAAACTCAAGATTGCCCTGTTTGGAGATTTTCCAGTGCAGTTTTTATGGTTTATTCTAGTTTGATATTTAAATCATGGCTCAGATATAGTTTAGATGCAATGTCACCTTTGGCAAGCGCTTGTGTTTTTTTTTTTTTTATCAGGCAAGGTTGATGGATACATTTCTGCTCAAAAAGGGGGTATTTTAGCACTTGGCTACCTAAAGCCTGGGACACACTAACAGTTCCTTTAATTTTTTTTGTTAAACCCAGCGAGCTCAGGAGGGGTCATTGTACTAACTATACAATGTTAGTACATCAATATCCCCTGCTGAACTACTGTGTTCTAACAGGGGGGCTAAGAGCGCAGATCAGATGCTGATCGGCAGAACTCTTTTGGTCATGCCCCTTTGACAGTGGACCAGCTGCCATACACACAGGCCGAATGTCGGACGGTTTCTATTGAACAGGCTGATGCCGCCCCACATTCGGCCCATGTGTACGGCTCTTTAGACTGTAAATTTCTGTAGCAACAATTTGTATATTTGTTCACAGAAATCTACTTGATTCACCTAAAGAATGCTGATGTGTTGATGGTTGCCATCAGTATTTATCTTTGCAAGATGATCATGGTTTTGCAATTGCCTATATTGTGAATGTGTTTTGTATAGTTTAAAAATGCTTAATGATCATTTTTTTTGTATAATTACAGACTCCAGTACATGGTGGTTGGGGAGCATGGGGATCATGGGGAGATTGCTCCAGAACTTGTGGTGGTGGAGTCCAGTATTCTGTGCGAGAGTGTAACAATCCAGTGCCAAAAGATGGAGGCAAATACTGCGAGGGGAAAAGAGTTCAGTACCGCTCATGCAATACTGATGAATGCCCTGAAAATAATGGTAAATTAATAATAACATTCAGTTTTACAATTGAATCCTGAACATAGAGAAAAATCAGTTATAGTTGTTTGCAGGGCCTGATGTGTCTTATGTATTCTCCTCAGGCAAGACATTCCGCGAAGAACAATGTGAAGCCCATAATGACATCTCCAGGTCTGCCATTGGAAGTGGACCTGCCGTTGAATGGACACCTAAGTTTGCCGGTGTTCGTCCAAAAGACCGCTGCAAGCTTATGTGCAGAGCTAAGGGCACTGGATTCTTCTTCGTACTGAACCCCAGGGTAAGCGCCTAACTCTTGAACTTGTATTCCAATATATATCTACATATATGATTCAGCACCTAATGTTTTGGGCTATAGTCAGGAATTCCTTAATCAATACCCTGAAATCGAAACAACTTGATAGTTTTGTAATGTTGTTTAAAGCTGAACTCCAGCCAATAATCAAAATACTCTTTTGAATCCTACCTTAGCATTTTAAAAACTTATAAGTGTCTGTATTTTACTTTTCTCTGGGCTCTCATCCTAAATACTGAATTAAATCTTCCTTTAAAACATGCCACTTTTGGCAAGAGCAGTGCAATCCCAAGCTACAATCCCAGCAGCTGTTGTAGGAAGCCATGACTCTTTTGGTGGATTATGCCCAGTCACCACCCAATTTTACCATTTGTAAGAAAGTATTTATGCAAGTGGGAACACTTGATGGTAAGAGCCCTGTCTAAATACATGAGGGTACTTGGCACAAAAGACAGTATCTGAATTGACCAGTCTCTTCAAAGGGAATCTGCAGGGTAGCCAATTGTTCTTGCACACAGTGCCGATCCTGACCTCCCTGGGGCCCTAAGCAAAATTCTGCTGAGGGGCCCTCTACCTGACCCGTGATGCCGTGAGCTATGTAAACCATTTGCCATTGCCACACAGTCACACCTGACACTTCAGCGCTCCCAATACAATCCTCCCGCCTTTAAACAAAACAGTCAAAGAATAAGTACAACAATATAGAACAGACATTATATATTTATCTTTACATATCTGAGTGTGGATCCCCCACTTACATCAGGGTCCCCAGAGAGCCCCCCCTTACATCAGGATCCCCAGAGAGCCCCCCCTTACATCAGGATCCCCAGAGAGCCCCCCCTTACATCAGGATCCCCAGAGAGCCTCCCCTTACACCAGGGTCCCCAGAGAGCTTCCCCTTACACCAGGGTCCCCAGAGAGCCTCCCCTTACACCAGGGTCCCCAGAGAGCCTCCCCTTACATTAGGGTCCCCAGAGAGCACCCCCCTTACACCAGGGTCCCCAGAGAGCACCCCCTTACATTAGGGTCCCCAGAGAGCACCCCCCTTACATCAGGGTCCCCAGAGAGCATCCCTATAAAGCCCCTCCTTACATCGGGGTCCCCAGAGAGCCCCCCATACATCAGTGTCGTCAGAGAGCCTCCCTACTTACATCAGGGTCTGCAGCATTGCCCTTTACATCAGAGTTCCCCCTTGCACTGTAAGGTGGAATCCTGCATACTATGATGTAAAGGGGAACTCTGGGAATGTGGGGAGGACTCTGGTGACCAGAGAAAGAAAACACTAAGATAAGGGGGAAACCTTTATATCAGTGCCCCCTTACAATATTGTATTGACCCCCCCTAGACTGGCCTGGCGGTGCTGTCACTGACCTCCTCTCAGGTGCATCATGCAGGGCTCAGTCAGTCGGCTCCAGCTTGGTGGCTCTGGTTTTATCCCATAGTTTCCTCTCCGCAGTCCATACATGTCTGACTTCTCCCATGACCCCCATCCTGGCTGCGCTCCCTCTCTTGACTCAGGGGAGGTCAGAGGCTGCGGATGGGACAGGGGAGGTCAGAGGCTGCGGATGGGACAGGGGAGGTCAGAGGCTGCGGATGGGACAACAGGAGAGGTCAGAGGCTGTGGGGGAGGGCAACAGGAGAGGTCAGAGGCTGCGGGGGGGCAACAGGAGAGGTCAGAGGCTGCAAAGGGGGGGACAGGAGGTCAGAGGCGGCAAGGGGGGGGGGACAGGAGGTCAGAGGCTGTAAGGGGGGGGACAGGAGGTCAGAGGCTGCAAGGGGGGGGACAGGAGGTCAGAGGCTGCGAAGGGGGTGGACAGGAGGTCAGAGGCTGCAAGGGGGGGGGGACAGGAGGTCAGAGGCTGCGAGGGGGGGGACAGGAGGTCAGAGGCTGCGAAGGGGGGGGGGACAGGAGGTCTGAGGCTGCGAGGGGGGGGGAAGGAGGTCCGAGGCTGCGAGGGGGGGGCAGGAGGTCCGAGGCTGCGAAGGGGGTGGGGCAGGAGGTCCGAGGCTGCGAAGGGGGGGGGGGACAGCAGGTCAGAGGCTGCAGGGGGGGGGACAGGAGGTCAGAGGCTGCGAAGGGGGGGGGGCAGGAGGTCAGAGGCTTTGAGGGGGAAGGGGGGACAGGAGGTCAGAGGCTGCGTGGGGGGGGGGGGGCAGGAGGTAAGAGGCTGCGGAGGGGACGTTTTATTTTTAAAAATGGTGCCACTCTGCGCCATCGTGTCACTGGTACCGCTGCCGCCGTTGTGAGGGCAGCGGCGCCTGAAAAAAAGATGGCCGCGGGGCCGACATGCAACTGCGCATGCGCCCGCCTTTCTGAAAATTGCCGAGCAGCGGCCACAGCGCTGGCGCATGCGCAGTTGCATGTCGGGCAACTGCGCATGCGCCAGCGCTGTTGCCGCTGCTCGGCAATTTTCGGGAAAGGCGGGCGCATGCGCAGTTGCATGTCGGCCCCGCGCCCGTCTTATTTCAGGCGCCGCTGCCCTCACAGTGGCGGCAGCGGCCCCAGGGGCCCCCGAGCAGAGCCGATCCGCCGCGGGGCCCTACGCAGCTTGCGTAGTCCGCGTATAGGGCGGATCGGCTCTGCTTGCACATCATAAGCCTTTTTTCATCCAGGACACTTTTATTGGCAGTTAAACCATCATTATAGGTATGGCAAAGATACACAATACTTCAGAAAGTTTCTACCTCTTTCCACAAGTTAAGTTTAAAGATAAAGACAGATTTCAGGGTTTTAAAACCACACTGAACTCCTATTTTACCAGTATCATTATTGTGTGCTTCCCAGTAAATTAGTGGTTGGATCTAATGAGCTGTTTTTTGTTGCCTCAATACAGGTTGCTGATGGTACTCCATGTAGCCCCGACTCCACCTCTATCTGCATCCAGGGTCAGTGCGTCAAGGCTGGTTGTGACAGAATTATTGGGTCCAGCAAGAAGTTTGACAAGTGTGGCGTCTGTGGAGGAAATGGATCCACCTGCAAGAAAGTCTCTGCAACATTCACCAAAGCACGGTATGTTGCAACTAAGTCTATTTTCACATTTTCTATCTACTGAGCTTCTCTTCATCTTTCACCCTCCAAAGTTAATGAGTTGCTTAAGCCTTTTTAAAGATTATAAATTATGCACTCACTGAAAGGAATTTCAATCTCTAATTAATCAGTAGGACATTACATTAAATGGAAGAGTAGTATGTGTTTTTTGACACGTTTACAGTTTAACTCATTCAAAGGACAAAGGTCCAGTTAATCTGTTACTATTTAAATGTAAACTATACCAGATCCATAACGTTTAAAAACTGGCCAGGTAGAAATATGTACACTGCCATAAATGTACCAAAAGAACAAAGGTAATGCTGTAGGCACCCCCTGCCCTTATTAGATCCCTATCTGTTGATGCGGGTGCCATTTTTGCTCAAAGCATATAAGAACGGGCGTAAATCAAAACAATATGTCCATCCTACTCATATCAGTATGGTTCTGTCACAGAAGCCTAAAGGGGCATATAGAGAAAAAGTTGTCCCCCCAAGATGGGGAACCAAGTAGGCTGAGCTAGTGACAAGGAGTGTGGAAAACTGTTATACAAAAAAGAAATAAATCAATTATTGGTTGTCAAAAATGTATCACCTAAAAACATGTAGGTCTTGGTATACAAAACACCCAGATAGGGTACACCTAGAACTACTTGTGCAAGGCATGACAAGCATGCTAACAGGACAAAAATATGGACAGTGACATAAAACACATGAAACAAAAATGTCCGGACTCCAAGTTATCTGACACACGGGGCACCACCACGGCAAATGCCCGTATAATGAATTGAACAAGTCATGTCAAGGTGGTGCTGCCATGTGTTAGCCCTTTGGAGGCTCGAGCTGGGGGGAGTGGGGACTGTGTTTTATGTCACTGTCTATGTTTTTGTCCTATGTTAGCATGCTTGTCATGCCTTGCACAAGTGGTTCTAGGTGTACCTTATCTGGGTGTTTTGTATACTAAGACCTACACGTTTTTATGTGATGCATTTTTGGCAACCAATAAAGGATTGATTTATTTTTTGTATAACAGTTATCCACACTCCTTGTCACTATCTCAACCTACTTGGTTCCCCATCTTGGGGGATAACTTTTCCTCTCTCTTGTGCCATTTTTTCTTTTGTTAACACAGAACACGTGCATACAGCTCTTTTACTTCGAAAATGAGAGGTGTTGTGGCTTAGAGCTCCTTAGCATCTAAAAGGGTGACTGTAATAAAAAAATAATCCAAGGAAAGTGGTCAGTTATATGTAACCATTAAGATGCAAATTATATAGTTATGAAAACATACTTTTGGGGGAACTAAGAACTAAGGTTCTGCTTTAATCTAATCTTCACCTATGTGCAAAAATACATTTTGAAATTTATATAGATATAGATATATCTATATAGCTTCACATGGATAGTAAAGGAATTAATAAAAAAACAAAAACAAAAGCGAGGGGAAAATCCCCCTATTCAGCACTGGTACAGATGGCCCCTATTGGAAGATTTCCCTCACTTCCTGTTCATGCGCCAACTGTAATGTTTTGGATTTTCCATCACTTTCTGTATTGGAAACCAAGAAACAGTGGTTACCAGGACAAATAGAAAGGAAGAATCTCACAAGCAGGGACACAGACAGCAATACATCTTGGCTGGGGTATTGACCCTTCCATGCTTTTTTTAGTAAATCAACCCAAATATCCTTACCATGATTTTCAGCACGGAGCTCACCTTTTAGTTTGTGAAGAACCGCCCTTTAAAAGTTGTCCTATGAATGAGGTAGACATCACTGCTTATGGTTTGTAAATTAAAATTTCTAAATTCTTACTAACAAAGATCACAATGTTTATGTAACCTGGATTTAAATCTTTCTTCTATTTTTGTGTGTTAAAATGTGTTAATTACATTGTGTTCTTTTGATTTTAACAGACCGGGGTACCACGACGTTGTTACAATTCCTGCGGGAGCAACAAACATTGAGATCAAACAACGTAACAACAGGGGATCTATGCATGACGGCAGCTTTTTGGCAATTAGGGCTGCCGATGGAACTTACATCCTTAATGGAGATTATACACTGTCCACACTGGAGCTAGACATCTCTTACAATGGGAACTTCTTGACCTACAGCGGTTCCACGGCATCCTTAGAAAGAATCCGAAGCTACAAGCCTTTGATAGAACCGATTACTATACAGGTCCTCACGGTGGGAGAATCTCAACGCCTGAAAATCAAGTACATTTATTTTGTCAAGAAAGCAGCTCAACCAGAAAAGACCTTGAATAAAAAGAAAGAGTCCTTTAACGCCATTAAAGAAACCATTCTTTCTGAATGGGTCATTAAGGAGTGGGGTGAATGCTCAAAGACTTGTGGATTAGGCTGGCAGAGAAGATCAGTCGAGTGCAAAGACTTGAGGGGTCAGCCTTCAAAAGACTGCGCTAACGAACTAAAGCCGGATGATGTTAGGCCATGTGCGGACATCCCTTGCCCCCAGTGGCAATTGGGAGAGTGGTCTTCATGTTCTAAGACCTGCGGAAAGGGCTTTAGAAAGAGACTTTTAAAATGTGTCTCTTATGAAGGTAGCAACTTGCCTCAGGACAACTGCGATCCTTCAAAGAAGCCTAAACATTTAATAGACTTTTGTACTCTTTCCAACTGCAGTTAAACAGCACCCGACTCAGAACATTACTAGGGTCTATCAAACAAAACTGAACATGCTGAAAGCAGAAGGGTCAGGTAGAATGTGTTTGGTCAATGTGCATAGGGTGAGAGGATGGAAAGTTTGAGAAGGAACAGTGCAGATAACTGCATGTTGGATTGGACCATCAGGTTGAGCAGCACATGTAGGTTTGTATGAAGGGCAAATTAGTGTCGCTAAACCCTTCATCGCTAGGACCCCGAGGCATTGTCTGTTTTTCAAACCTTAGCGTCTGTTACAAGTTAGATGAAGCTAACTGGCAGCCATGTTGGTTGTTGACACAGGTCTGGACAAGCTCCTGGAGCCAAATAGCCAATGAGCCTAAAATAACTTCTTTATTTTTGGAGTGGTCTGTTTTGTGGCTCTTAGATTGGACTGACTGGCTCCTGAATTTTTACATTTATTCATCTAATCCTGTAGCTGACAAAGCCTGGGCTTCTCGCAGACTGTAAGCCAGTGATTCATGGCATTTTTCTTTAGGGGTATTCTGATCTGTTCTTGAATATTGTCCATAGTGGGGTTAACCTACCTCAGTCAAGAAGGGTAAAATCAGGAGCTCAAAAGGATCTTTAGTAAAATAACAATGGCTGCTATGGTGTCACAGTATATATATCAATTTTTTATAAAGAAATAAAGCCATATTCTTATTCATATGGGATGTGCAGATTAGTTGGACCAATACAAATTTGCTATATTGCAGCCTGCTAATATAGTATAGAAATATAAGAATAACTTTATTCTTCAAAAGTTAACTGTTGGCAACCAGATGTTCAAATTAACTGATACTTATTTTTATTTTTTGTTTCTGACCTTAAATTAAAACACCCTCAACTTCTTTTAGGTCTCTTGGTGGTAAGATTCCCTGTACCTGAGTTTCCACCTTCACTTCTTGTAAGCTCAAGAAAAGTATTCTCACTCCTAACTGCTGGATTCTTTACAAGAAAGTAGCTGGAAGAGTGAGACTTCCACCTTTTGGTATGAGCTCAATTAACCCCAAACAGGAATCTCAGGAATGGAGTCATTAAGAGATATAAGAAGTCAATGGGTAATACAAAAACCGTGAGTCTACATGTAGCTGAAATATCAGGTATAGGTGGACTAAACCCCTATCATAATCCATCTGGTTGTAAATAGTTTTCTCAAGAAAGCCAATAACATCAGCAGAGGTTGGGGGGGAGGGGGGTCTAAATTTGGGCCAGTATAGAGTATAAGATTATTCTTCTATGTATAGAGATGTAAACAGAAATGTTCTATATGTTCCATATTTCAATTTAAGCAATATGGAAGTATATTTGATTGACAGTCCTGGGGATAGCAGGTCCATCCACAGCTGTTGGCCAACCGCTATGTGTCACTTACCTAGGTCAGGTTGGAGAATATGACTTTTAATGTGTATATACACCAAGTATACTTCATAAGTATTTGCGTCTGCCTCTTCTATGAAGGGATCGTTTCAATGTCATATCATATACCTATTTATTTTTGTACATCAAGTCCGATTATATATTAAGTTATCGCTTTCTATAACAAAGAAAAGAGTATTTATGCTGTATTGTATGTTACTAGAATTATTAAAAGAACACAGTGACATTCCTCGACTATCTTGTTTGCTGTCTTGATTTCACATGATAAAATGATTGTAAATATGTCAGCTCTTGGCTCAAATTCTTTATGAGTTTGCATAGCGTGGCTATTGTGGTCTGAGCACTTGTGTACTCTCTTTGCTTTGGTAAGGAAGGGAATAATAAATCACATAGCCAAATAAGTCAGAGGTGTATGAAACAGCGGGTGTATTGTGCAATGCAGGCATCAGCTGGGTATGACGTTATGTACATTGCAATTTTTAGACAACTATAGACACATTTGACCACTTTCTATTGCTAAAACAACTGATCAAAGCAAACTTCAATGTTTTATGTTTTTTACCTTATAAGGCTATAAAGCTAGCTTAAAGTAGTTGGTATTGGAAATTGTATGGTTAGCATGAAGGCAACACACTGATAAAAGTGGAACTTGACATTCAATTTATGAATGAATGATCATGAGATACTCAACCTTGACCAAACGTAACAACTATTTAAAGGGTAGGTAAACTCAAAGTGTGCTATACACCCATGAGTAAATGTTGAGAGGATCCATCAATCACTGCCTGTTTAGGCCCCTAAACAGAAGGTTCTCTTGACAGTACACCCATACGCCCAATGATTCTTGCCTTAACAATGTTTCAGTGCTGCATCATTCATCTGTTGAAGCCCTCAAAAATACCCAATATTTCTGAATATGGCAGACTATTGGACTTTCTCTGCTCACTTTGAGGATGCAGTGCTAGAGTCTAAGTGGCAAATTGGTTATTATTAGGGATGAGCTGAACACCCCCCAGTTCAGTTCGCACCAGAACCTGCGAACGGACCGAAAGTTTGCACGAACGTTAGATCCCTATTAATTACAATGGACGCGAACGTTTGAATTCTAAAGTGCTATTTATAACGGCCAATATGCAAGTTATTGTCCTAAAAAGGGTTTTGGGACCCGGGTCCTGCCCCAGGGGACACGTATCAATGCAAAAAGCAGTTTTAAAAATGGACGTTTTTTCTGGAGCAGTCATTTTAATGATGCATAAAGTGAAAAAATAAAGTGAAGTATTCCTTTAAATATCGTACCTGGGGGGGTTTCTAAAGTATGCCTGTGAAGTGGCATGTGTTTCCCATGTTTAGAACTGTCCCTGCACAGTGACATTTGTAAAGGAAAAAAAGCCATTTAACCACTTAAGCCCCGGACCAATTTGCAGCCAAAGGACCAGGCTCCTTTTTGCGATTCGGCACTGTGTCGCTTTAACTGACAATTGCGCGGTCGTGCGACATGGCTCCCAAACAAAATTGGCGTCCTTTTTTTCCCCACAAATAGAGCTTTCTTTTGGTGGTATTTGATTCCCTCTGCGGTTTTTATTTTTTGCGCTATAAGCAAAAATAGAGGGACAATTTTGAAAAAAATGCAATATTTTTAACTTTTTGCTATAATAAATATCCCCAAAAAATATATTAACATTTTTTTTCCTCAGTTTAGGCCGATACGCATTCTTCTACATATTTTTGGTAAAAAAAAATGCAACTAGCGATTATTGATTGGTTTGCCCAAAAGTTATAGCGTTTACAAAATAGGGGATAGTTTTATAACATTTTTATTAATATTTTTTTTTTTACTAGTAATGGCGGCGATCAGCGATTTTTATTGTGACTGCGACATTATGGCGGACACATCGGACATTTTTGACACATTTTTGGGACCATTGTCATTTATACAGCAATCAGAGCTATTTAAATGCACTGATTCCTGTATAAATGACATGACTGAATATTAGGCAGATGCCTGTGTTGCACAAATCAACTACACAACACCAGCAATGAGGGGGTAGAGTCAGGTGTATGCTGTGCAGTGTGCGGGAGGCATACTACACCCACTGTAACAGCGCTAGGTTAGGAAGCAAAGCAAAGCTGACACTGTCCCTGCCTATCCTGCTCTCTCACTGAACACTACACTTACTGTAACAGTGCTATCTAAAGAAGTATAAAGCACAGCTGACACTGTCCCTGCCTATCCTGCTCTCTATGAACGCCGCACAACACTACACAAGGCCGCCGCACTGACGGCCTTATATAGTGTGGGGCGTGTACTAAACCCCCCTGCCAGCGCTCTGATTGGCCAAGCATGTGGGGCCACAGTGCATGCTTGGCCAATCATCAGCCAGCAATGCACTGCACCTGTGTAAGGGACCACCACATTTAAAGTCAGGGTTTTGATAGATGAACAGAGTACAGGGGGTCCCCGAGTTACGAACTCGTTAGAGACTGGCCCCGTGTACGGAAGTCGGAAATGTTCGTAAGTCGGCGCGCATGCGCAGACCGACAAATACGGAGATTTCCGGACATTTCCGATGTTCCGTCTGCCGTTCTGCGCATGCGCGGCAAATTACGGACATTTCCGGCATTTTTCGATGCTCCGTATGGCCGCGCATGCGCAGAACGGCCGAAAGACGCCGAAATCCACCGAAAAATGGCGGAGGGTCCCCGCAGCACCCCGTTCGTAAGTAGGGGTTGTTCGTAGGTCGGGTGTTCGTAAGTCGGGGACCCCCTGTAACAGGTAAATGTGTGAATGGTCAAGATCAATGGCCATGGGGGTGTCCTATCAAGAGAATTTGCCCTCTTTAGGGGATTATCGAAATAAAGCATATTTGTCTGAATTCTGAGCTCTACCAGATTTGCCACATGGTCTCTGCAGATGTTGGAGTTATTTTCTTCAATTGATGACAGTGAAGTCCCTCATATTGGTGAGGCAGGAAACCAGGCCGGAGAAGGACCCTAAGAAGACAGTTGCTCTTTTCTTCTCTTTGTACAATATGGGGGATCGAAGGGGAAATTTGGTATCTGCAGACAGCAAGAATAATTCTTCTTTCAAATACTTCAGGGTATATTCTGGATTTACAGAGGGCTAACATAGTCTGTGGTGCTTCACACAGTACCTAGAACCAATAACGTAAGGAGCTTACAGTCTAATGCCAGTCATATACTGTACATTGTAGGACTAATTTTGGATAGAAGCCAATTAACCCATGAGCATGTTTAGGGAGCAGGCTCAGACATATCATTTGTACAGACTTTGCAGCTACACAAAGGCCCCCTGAGGGGATTTAGGGGCCCATTTAAACTAGACGTGGATTGGATGGTTGTTGGGACCCCCTTCCTCTTTCATACTGAACTGCAGGGCCGGGACAAGGGGTGGGCAGGAGGGGCGGCTGCCCCTGGCGCAATGGTTTATTGCAGGGGTGGGGGGCACCCTGACCCTAACCCTAAGGGAAAGGGGGGCGCAGTTTGGCATCTTTGCCCTGGGCGCTGGATGACCTTGTCCCGGCACTGCTGAACTGAATTTCCTCTTGAAAGGGCATTGGCCGATATCAAGGTATTTCAAAGGGCTCTATCTGTTTTTACTAGGTGTCAGCATGTATATCCAATGAAGTACTATGTCTAGTAAACTTGTCATGACAGAATTACAGAGGCTGCTAATAATAACCGAATGCTAGTTGCTTTGCTATTAAGATGATTCTCTGGCTTTAATATGCTTTGACTCACTTGCAATCATGGAGGTTCAGCAACACGTGTGAGTTACCTAGGGCAGTCTTCAGCAGACTGACAGCTACCCTTTAAGGCATTTATCACATAATTCCTCCCAAGAGCTAGTGCACTGCTTGCAACAGAACTAAGGACTCTTGAAAGGAGTACTGAGGCAGGGTGTTGGGCTACTGCACCCTGCTATCTCCCACCAGCCATGATCTTGCATTGCATAGAGAAGAACAGATGTCACTGGGTGTAAAATAAAGGTATGTAATGAAAACAGGAAGGTTTTTTTTTTTTTTATATGGAAGTGGGATTGAAGTAACCATGGAAGGCAAATACAAAAAAATTAAACATCATTAAAAATCAAACTAACAATACAAACTAAAACATCATTCAGAATGTACATATTTTAATAAGTTATTTTTACAAGTTTATTCTGAAGTTGCAACAATGGAGATCTACTGCAGGTAACTTAACCTAAATTGCCATGTTCAGGTCACATGACCTAACATGCCAACCTCAGGTCACATGACCCAGAACGGAAGCATCTCCAGACCTGTCTTCTAGAGCCCGAAGGTAACCCCAAAGGTAGGACTGATTGATCACTTTACAACTCCTGCCTTCCACCTAAATGGCTGGAAGCCTAATAAAGCAGGTGGAAGTCTATCGTTTAAGTCCAAGCTATAGAGCTGGGCCTTTGTTCAACTGAGATTCTTTGACATTCTGAGGGTCAAATGAATTGGTGGCAGTTTATCAGTGGCCATGAACCTCCTCCTGGGCTGGCTGGAAGAAATATTAATATTCATAACTAAGCCTGTTTGTGAAATCTCATACTATGGCCTGTGGTACCAGTGACCAGACCTACTGGCGGCAGAGAGAAATGCACAACCCATCTGAGCTTAGGGAAAAGCCAAATCTAAACTGAACAATCAGTGTGAGCTGCCTACAGCCCAGCCCAAAAACAAAATTTACATAGTCACCCCACTTTAGGACCAGGGGGCTAAATATTAATACTTAGGTTCACCGACCCCCAAAAAGTAAGCAGATAAGGCATTCTGACTTTTTCTCCGAAATTTCTGATCCTCATTATTGAATTATTGAAGCCCAGCTCTAGACAGCTGTAAACACCAACAGGAGGCCCCTGCACTGAACAAGTTTGTGCTTGTTTAGGGCAGAGGTCACCAAACTACTGCCTGTGGGCCACATCTGGCCCTCTACTAGATTTTATGTGGCCCACAGTTGGAGTCAGTGTCATATCCTTATTGTTCAAAGATTGAGGATTATGATCAGCAAAGGCTCACTATGGTCTCCGCTTAAGCCCCCTGCCTTTATACCGGATGGCCAGATGTAAGGGGGGACCCTCATAGAAGGAGGGACTCTGAAAGGAGTTCCCGATGTAAAGAGGAACTGTTATGAGGACCTTGATATAACAGTGCACTAATGTGAGGGGGACTTTGATATGGAGGACCCTGATGTAAGAGAGGATTCGGACATCAGGAGACTTTGATGGGGACCCTGATTTAAGGTGACACACTCATGAGGACCCTGATGTAAGCTGGGGCTCTGATAGGAAATCTGATTAAGGGGGGAACTCTGATGGGGACCCTGATGTAAGTAGGGACTTTGATGAGTACTCTGATGTAAGAAGGGACTCTGAGTAGGACCCTGATGCAAGCTAAGACTCTTATAGGGACCCTGATGTAAGAGGACACTCTGATGGGAACCCTGATGTAAGGGGACATTCTGATGAGTATCCTGATGTAGGGGAACACTCTTATGGGGACCCTGATGTAAGGGGGGCTCTGATGGGGACCTTGTTGTAAGGGGGCTCTGATGAAAGGGGGACTCTTGATTTGTGCTCTGATGTAAGGAGGGGCTTTGATGGGGACCCTGATGTAAGGTGGGACTCTGAGTGGGGCCCTGATGTAAAGGGGTGGCTCTGGTGGGAACCCTGATATAACGGGTCACTCAGGTGAGGATCCTAATGTAAGGGGGGACTCTGATAGACCCCTGGTGTAAAGGAGGGGCTCTGATGAGAACCCTGATGTACAGTGCCTTGCAAATGTATTCACCCCCTTGGCATTTTTCATGTTTTGTTGCCTCACAACCTGAAAGTAACATGGATTGTTTTTGCATCATTTACTTTACAGAACATGCCCACAACTTTGAAGATTTTTTTTTATTTTTATTTTTTTATTGTGAAGCAAACAACAAATAGGACAAAATAACAAAAAAGGTCAATGTGCATAACTATTCACCCCCCTAAAGTCAATACTTTGTAGAGCCACCCTTTGCGCTATCACAGCTCCGAGTCACTTTGGATAAGTCTCTATGAGCTTGCCACATCTTACCACTGTGATTTTTGCCCATTCCTCCTTGCAAAACTGCTTCAGCTCCTTCAAGTTGGATGGTTTGCGCTTGTGAACAGCAATCTTTAAGTCTGACCACAGATTTTCTATTGGATTGGGGTCTGGGCTTTGACTAGGCCATTCCAACACATTTACATGTTTCCCCTTAAACCACTCAAGTGTTTCTTTAGCAGTGTGTTTGGGGTCATTGTCCTGCTGGAAGGTGAACCTCCATCCTAGCCTCAAATCACACACAGAGTGGTACAGGTTTTGCTCAAGAATATCCCAGTATTTAGCACAATCCATCTTTCCCTCAACTCTGACCAGTTTCCCAGTCCCAACTACTGAAAAAAACATCCCCACAGCATGATGTTGCCACCACCATGTTTCACTGATGGTGTTCTTTGGGTGATGTGATGTGTTGGGTTTGCACCAGACATAGCATTTTCTTTGATGGCCAAAAAGTAAAATTTTAGTCTCATCAGATCAGAGCACCTTCCTCCATACATTTTGGGAGTCTCCCATGTGCCTTTTCACAAACTTAAAATGTGCCATTTTGTTTTTTGCTGAAAGAAATAGCTTTCTCCTGGCCATACTGCCTCTCTGATTAATGCCCTCCTTGCCCTGTCCGTGAGTTTTGGTGTACGGCCGTCTCTTGGCAGGTTTGCTGTTGTGCCATGTTCTTTTCATTTGGTTATGATAGATTTGATGGTGCTCCTAGGGATCATCAAAATTTGGATAATTTTTTATAACCTAATCATGACTTGTACTTCTCAACACCATTGTCCCTTACTTGTTTGGAGAGTTCCTTGGTCTTCATGGCAGTGTTTGGTTAGTGGTGCCTCTTGCTTAGGTGTTGCAGCCTCTGGGGCCTTTCAAGAAGGTGTGTATATGTAATGACAGATCATGTGACACTTAGATTGCACACAGGTGGACATCTTTTCACTAATTATGTGACTTCTGAAGGTAATTGGTTGCACCAGAGCTTTTTATGGGCTTCATAACAAAGGGGGTGAATACATACGCACATGCCAATTATCAGTTTTTTATTTCTGAAAAATAGTTGTATGTATATATTTTTCTAATTTTACTTCACTAACTTAGACTATTGTGTTCTGATCCATCACATATAATTCAGATTAAAAAAACATTGAACAAAAGGATGTAATGTAACAAAATAGGTCAAAAGCCAAGGGGGGTGAATACGGGAAGTAAGGAGGAATCTGACGGGAACTCTCATATAAGGGGGAACTCTGATGGGGATTTTTTCGCTGTGGGAAAATTTGTAAAATATCTGATATGACGAAAATCTTGGAGATCCCTGATCTACAGTAAAACTTACCGTATTCCTCATTCTTACATCATTAATGCCATTCTTACTTCCTCCTTTTCCACCAGTCACACAAAGCTGCTCCTCTTCATCGCTCAGCTCACTGTCTGATGTCATTCCATACAATGCAGGACCAATAATAAGGATGCTGAGGGCCTTCCCACATCTAAGGAGCATCGGAGATCAGAGAAGAGCGCCAGCTGGCAGAAAAGAATACAGTAATTGTGTTTATTCTGTTCCCTCCAGACAAAGTTAACATTTAACTTTTGCAGAGTGTGTGTGAGTGGGCAGGAGGGGTGGCACACCGCATGAGTAATTTTTCAAGCTGGATTTGTAGTTCTAACCTTGCAGTCCTGAGATCTACTGTAGCTGAGACAAGAAAATTACACCACTTAAGTTAGGCAATGTTTTTGTGTATGTTATGTTGTGCGTTAGCTTGCATTGCATTAATGCAAGGGTGTCAAACTCTCATTGTAGGCCGCATCAGCATTAGGGTTGCCCTCAAAGGGCCAGTTGCTTCTGTAAAACTAGATGTCCAGAGCACCCCACCCCCTCTAAAATTAAATGTCAAGAACCCCCCCCACCATCAGAAGTCAAGAGTTTCCCACACTCCCCTACATCACAGTGCATCCTTTTACCCTGTACTGCTGCTGGGAAGAAGCTGGGGGCGGACCTGGGAAGAAGAAAGTGCAGGGTCTGGAGAAGGTCCACAGATGATGGTTTGAGTCAGCTGCGTCTTCTGAATGCTGAGACCAGATAGGGGGAGCTTTGGCTGCACGGAGAGGTGCAGGATCTGTAAGAGGAAGTCTGTCCTTCTCTCTGCTGCCAACTGCTGAGACAAGGTGGGGGTAGAGATGAGGGGGATGCCACAGGTGCAGAAAAGGTACAAGGGCCACATGAAATGGCCTGGCAAGCCGCATTAGGCCTGTGGGCCTTGTGTTGGGCACTTGTGCATTAACACACCCCATGCATTCTGAATGGGCTGCCAACACACCCTATCACACTCGACCCTTTTTTAAGCTTGGTTTTTGCATTGAGGTGTGTTGCGGGGCACTGTAATGCCCCGTACACACGGTCGGATATTCTGATGGAAAAAGTCCGATCGGATTATGCTGTCAGAAAATCCGATCGTGTGTGGGCTCTAGCGGACTTTTTCCGTCGGAGAATTCAGACAGAAAAGATTTGAGAGCAGGATCTCAAATTTTCCGACAACAAAATCCGATCTGACTTTTTCCGATCGCGTGTAGTGAATTCCGACGGACAAAGTGCCACGCATGCTCAGATCAAATTACGAGACCAAAGCTATTGGCTACTAGCCTCTACGTAGTTCCGTAGTACGCAACGAACGTCACCACGTTCGGAACGATCAGATTTTCCGACAACTTTGTCCGACCGTGTGTATGCAACACCAGTTTTGGACAAAATCCGTCGGAAAAAAGCGGACAGATTTTGTGGTCGAAATTTCCGACCTTGTGTACGGGGGCTTAAAGATGCCATTTAAAACTGCAACACACCGCACAGAGCATTTACGCTATGGTAACTCACATGTTTAATCTGTGTGTTACCACAATAAACAAGTGTGAACAGACCCATAAGGAATACAGTGGCATCCTTTCTTCATCCCCGGGCCTGCTGTCTGGGCAATAAAAGAGCAGCTGTGGACTGATGAGATAATCACTCTGCTCTCTCCTCCTATCAGCATGTTCCTTGTCAACACACCCGATTGGCTCCTGGTCATGTGCCTCCCTCTCCCAGAGTACTACTGTATAAGTATGGTGCCATGCCTCAGTATTGTCGGGCTGCAACCAGAAGCCTATTGCCTAATGCAGGCAGGATCACCAGCTAAAGTTTATTCCAAAACATTCGCAAAAAACAATTACCTTTAGCAACTTACGCTCCCCCTTGTATGCTCCTTCGCATTACTTAAATATGAATCCTGTTTAAACTGACCACGGAATATGTATACAGTAAATTCATTATATAATTTGCTGCTAATAGGAACTAAACTCTCACTGTGACCTCTAAGGAGGTCCACCATCTATGATAGGGATCTCTTTTTTCATTTTACCTTTTAGGGTACATCTCCGTCATCCTCTCATACTGTATGTTCAGCACAGCGAGAAAGCTATATAACGTGGCAAGTTCATTAAGTCAAAATTGATATTTTGCCAGAGAAAAAAAAATGCAATCCATTATGGAAAGAGTCCTGTAAGGGGGCCAAATATTTGGTGTGTGTGTGTGTGGGTAGTAAGAAGTGGAAATTACTTGGAAAAAAAAAAAACCTCTGACTGCTTCTAAAGAGGTCCTGTCACCAGTTTTTTGCTCAGATGTAATTGGTTTAGGAAAAATCATCAGGCTGCACATTTAAATAGGGTGGTAACATCATTGCTGTAAGGAGCCACTCACACCACAACACCACTAGGTGCGTTATGGCATGCTGCTTAAAGCATCCTATTCAAAATGAATGGGCTGCCATGGCCCTCCATACATTTGGTCTTGGCTCTATTGTGCAGTGTACAGCAATGCACAAGATTAAAAATGTAGCGCACCCCCCTAAGGGCTGCAGATAAAGTGGGATCCCCCACCCTGCACAGCCAGGAACACCAGGCACATTTGAGTCAGAAAACAGTCCGTCACTTTGTTTTGTCATTTATTGAGGGTAAAGTGGTGATTCCCCCCCCCCCCCCAAAAAAAAAAAATAGCTTAAAATTCCTAAAAAAAAAAAAAAAAAAAAAAAATGGAATTTTTTTTTTTTTAACTCACCTCGAAATGTCTGTTGCTAGGGAGTCCCTCGTAGTCTGCCTCCTTCAATGCCCAGGCTGGTGACATCACTTCCCCTTGGCGCAGTCAGTCATCTGGGACACGTGACAGGTCCCAGATGACTGCGCAGCGTATCACGGCGTGCGGCGCTGCTCGCGCATGCGCAGTGGATGCCCGGCTGTGCCCACATTAAGAATGCCGGCGGGTAGTGGAGTGGGGAATGAGTGGGGCTTCGTTCCCCCGCATCGCTGGACCCTGGGACAGGTAAGTGTCCGATTATTAAAAGTCAGCAGCTGCAGTATTTGTAGCTGCTGACTTTTACATTTTTTTATAAGGGGCACCTCACTTTAATTACTTGGATAAGGATGGGAGGTAATGGGATGGCCACTTGACTTCAACAATACTTCAGGGACAACTTTTCCTATATACAGTCTCTATATACAACTCTTCTTCTTCCTCCACCACACACTTGCTTGAAAAACCCAGCAGGAACATTGTGTATACCTGACAGTCAGTCAGATGATGCAATGACCCATTACAGGCAGGAACCCGAGGCCCCTTGGTTGTGTAGCAGAATTTCCATGTCCAGCTAGCATCACTCCTGTGGCTACTGATCCCAGTACCACCTCTTAAGGCACTGCCAACCCACCTGGCTGCAGCTGCCCCTTTTCTCTAGCCCTCTAGGCTAACTTCTCACCACAGTCCTCCAGACTGACACTTATCAGCCCACCCAGCTGACTCTCAGGAGATCTCCCAGACATGCTGACCTGCTCCCGCTGTCCTCTCGCTCTTGCTCCCGTGCCTCCAGTAAGGGTTTACTCTGTGTGTTTTAGGGGGAATCTTCCAGCACCCGAGCCCCAGGCCCAAGGTCATCCCCCCAGACAAGGGGGCACCCTAAAGGGCCACAGACTCCTCAGCAGTCCATCTCTATCTTCCACCTGACTGCCCCTGGCTGGCATGATCCATGTCTATTTATGAGGTAGGCACTGCCCCCTGCCAGCCCATTGCTGGGGATTGGCCGAGGCCTCATAAACATGCACGGCAGACCCTCCTTACTCCCACCCTCCAGCTCTGAAAGTTTCTACAAACTTTGTATGTCTCTCTCTGCACCAGCTGAAAGTCAATGGGAGGGAGAGGAGAAGAAGCCAGAAAGAGCCAAACAGGGGATTGGTTGCAGTAATTTCCCCCCTGCCGCATCGATCACCCCTCCTGCCTACATCCGATTCCCCCTGCTGCCTGGAACCCCTGCTGGCACGGGTCCTGTTCAGGACTGGTGGTTCCCCCTTATCTTCGGCCTTGCTCCTCTCCATCCCTTCTCTACTGAGTCTCCTCCACTGTGTAAATATATATATATATTTTTTTTTTACAAAAAAATATCTGGCCCGCCCCCCCCCCCCCCATGCACATCACCCACCTAGACGAATGACATGCACTTTGCCCACTGTGCCTTATTGAGTAAGGAGGATGGGGGCGGGCCTAGATGCTAGTCATCGGCAGAGCGGTTGGCTGAACCCAGAAGAGTTGGCAGCTTCCCGATGATGTCACACAAGAAGATGGGGGGCAGGACTCAGCAGGAGGCAGAAGAGGAGAAGAGGATCTCTCCGCGACATCACTGGATCCACTAGGCAGGTGAGTATCTTAACTGTGCAGGACCCACAACCAGGTTAGTGGGGGTTAAAAAAAATGTGTGGGGGGGGACGGTGAAGGTCAACTTTAAGCAATATGGTTCAAACCCAGATATTAACAGATGTTTTCCTTAAGAATGGAGTCTCAATTCATGAGTACAGATGAACTAATAGCTGAACCACACCTCACCAGTTAGAAGTCATACCCAAATTTGTGTAAAACATTGATATCATGGGAGCCCTATTTAGTTTGTGACTTAAACCTTTGGCCTTGTCCATGCAGTAAACAGCAACAACTTCACCTTAAAGCATATACGCACATACTCACCTTTGCTTCACTCCCCATCTGCTACGTTCAGCTGTCAGGACATAAGAAAGACAACAATGTATAAGCTCCAAATTGCTCCAGTTGGAGCTTATACAGGGCTGAGGACTTTCTCTGCCCCCATGTGAGAGCACTGGGTCAAGCGCCAACACTGTTGCATGGAGAGAGGTACGTGCTCCACCATATCCAGAAGGTACCAGGTATTTTCTTTCCTCCTATTAGCTAAAAGAAGAGACAGGAGAGCAAAGGAAAGGTGAGTACATCCTGCTGGCAAAGGCTGCATTAAAGTGGAAGTAAACCCTCCTATTGTTTTCAGTCAAGGAAGCTGCCATCTTGGCTTCTGTTTAATCTTCAACTGCCATAATGCTGCACAAGTGAGCAGTTATGACACCAGCCATTGGATGGTTTGACAGTTTGGTTGAGAGCACAACCAAGGTGACAGTTAACATTTCCGGCATGCCGTGAACGTAACTGCTTTTTTAAACTATTAAATCTATGGGTTTAATTCCACTTTAAGGCAAACCTTTTACTTTGCCCTACATGGGAACAGGTTTGCATGAAGGTACCATCAACATTAAATTACCCTCACCACATGTTGCCATATACTCCAAATTCAGACTCTACCATCTGAACCAGAAATTTAGCTCCGATCAGATTGGAAAACAATTTTTTAGTTGAGTTCTGATAATCCTATGCCCAGCGAACCTTCATTTACCTGTTCGGTGATATAAATAATGGAACCCAGTGTGGTCTTCTGCTGTTTAGAGAGAGATGTTCTGATACATACCTTAGTTGTAAAGAGCATTTATGAAAGTGAGTGTAGACTTAGGGGCTGATTTACTAAAGCTGGTGCACTCACAATCAGGTGCAGCTGTGCATGGTAGCCAATCAGCTTCTAACCTCAACTTGTTCAATTAAGCTTTGGCAACAAAACCTTGAAGCTGATTGGTTTCTATGCAGAGTTGCACCAGCTTTTGCATTCTCCAGCTTTAGTAAATAACCCCCTTACAGTGTCAACCTCCTTTCACCTAGAGAACTGGATGTACCTTGTTTTTTGTTTTTTTTCTTTTCCATTTTTTAAGCTTTCTTTGTAAACTGTAAACCATAGACCAAGAAAATAACAGGTCAGCAGTTTCTAAGATGCTGCGTCATCCACCACATAGGCACTAAAAATTATACTACAACTGAATTCTCTTAGATTACACATCTTCTTTGTTCTATTGTTTGGTTTAATAACAATCAAATGTCCAGTCTAAAGTATGGATTTGCAACCACGTGATTCATTGTTTGGCTGTTAGCACTAACCAGAGGTTGTACTTAAAGAGAAACCACCAGAAGCGTGTTGTCCTCTTGCGTCCCAGCATCTCTAGATATCCTGCTCATGCACAAATGTGCCACAAGTCTCTTCCAGGTCTCCTGGACCTGGCAGAAATCTGCAGCACATCTGCGCATGTATGGGGCTATCTCCAAATATACCGTAAATCAACCCCACTGCCTCCTGACGTGGACAACCCAGGGTGCAGCTGGGCCCAATGTCCTTCTTGCTTAGGTGAGAAAGGAAGGAATGCTACAGTACAGTATTAAAAAAGGGAAAACAATTCAAATAATGGGCGTGGGGGGGGGGTTATTATCCAATTGCATAAGAGGGAAGGGGGATGAACCAGGAAAGAAACAGATGTGTTAAAGAGGGCAGATCCTCTTTAAAGGAGAGAATCAGACAGTTATCAGACAGAACCTCTCCTAAATGTGTAGGTATAAAAGGATGGCATCAGCGCGAAAAGGACGTTTTTCGCGCTGATGCTAGGAGATGGCGGGTCGGGAACCCGCGATCTGGGCTTGCTGACCCACCATCTCAGAGCAAGACATGGCAGGCCACATTGGAGGGCACATGTGGCCAGCGGGCCAGTGGTTGGGCACCCCTGCTTTAGGGCTTCTATGTGGTTGTTCCTGTACACAATATATGCATTTGGTATCTACACCAAATCCAGATCTCAGCAAACAGCCATATTGTAATTTTCAGGCGATAACTACTGTTCCCCCAAAAAATTTACCGGTGCAGGGAGTTTCCTCTGGGCACACAAGTACTCTCTTTAGCAATATTAATTTTGAATGTCTATATGAATTTCCAGTAAATCTAACATCTTCCAGCTATTTGTAAAGTAATAAATTCTATGTGCAACCCAGATGTCACACTCCTAATCTGATAGCTGAATGCATTACCTACTGAGTTCTTCAACTTTCATATCAATTATTCAAAATTTAGAGCCATTTATTTGACCCTACCGACAAAGACTCAGGCTTAAGACAAAAGTTGTATTTGAGTGGTCTACCTCCCATACCTGGGTATCCAGTTACTCAATGATCCTACAAAACTTTTAAGCCTTAGCTTTGCTTCCCTTTTTCCACTTTTAGAAACAAACTAGTTGGACAACACATAGCTAACCCCAGTATGTCCATGACAGCCAGGTATCTCCTGTGAGCTGAACTTCCAGGCTACCCCTTCTAAGTTTAATCCTCCATACATTCATTTGGAGAGGCCAGAGGCCAAGGTGTTACTATGGCCTAGGTAAATAAAATAAAAAGGGGGTGCATGCACTGTGCTGAGCATGATGGACGCCTGACACTGTAGCTCTGCACTACACGGGACACGATCAGTTTCCAGAGGGCTATAATCTGCCTTAAACCAGCCACCTCCAACACCCCTGGAGGCACAAAGATACAGTGCATGCCGTCGTCGAAGAAAAAATCCCAGAGCTCCACTCAAAAGTCGCTCACCCACTATCTTCTCCGCACCAGGGAGCAGTACAGCATGTCCCAAAATGGCACCACGGACCGAGCACACTCCCCTGCTCCGACGGCCCTCTCTATGCCTTCTATCCCTGGCTCCCCCTCGGTCCCAGGCAGTGAGTACACCTCATCATTGTCAAAAGCTGACCTAGATGCTAGCCTGGAAGCGATGTACAATAGACTTGCTGCAAAATTACAATCCGAACTGCACAAAACCTCCCATACAGTGTCACAGGAGATTTCAGCTATGGGTACTAGGACTGACAGGCTGGAGACTAAACACGATAAACTAGCCCTTGCATATATAACGATCTCAGTAGGGAGCATGAGACATTATAAACAGCATTTAACCAAATACAGTCACAAGTGGAAGACCTGGACAATAGGATAAGACACAATAACTTGCGTTTGCATGGTATCCCAGAGTCGGTTACAGATCTAATTTCCACTGTCATCAGACTGTTCAAGTCTCTCCTGCCAGACTGCAAATCTGCGGCCTTTACATGTGACAGGATCCACAGGGCCCTTAGACTGAAACCCACAGTGGATAAACCGCCATGCGACATTATCCTTTGCCTGAAGGATTTCCTGACAAAAGAAGACATCCTACGGACTGCCAGAAACACGCCGCGTATCACCCTGGATGATTATACTGTTCAAATCTATATAGATGTATCGCCCGCCACATTGAACAGATCCAGGGTATGAAAGAAGTCACTGCAGAACTTCAAGCGGCTCGAGTCTGCTACAGATGGGCTTTCCATTCAAATTGGTGGTTCCGCATAATGGCTCCACATATGTTTCCACTACGGTGCTGGAGGGTCAAGAGATCCTGGTGAAATTGGGCCTCTTGGATGCAGAAGAGGTACGTCGCCCACCCTTGACCCCCAGGCCATCTCAAATCTGGCACACACCATCTCCCAGGTGGGATAGAAGAAGAATTCGATATGAAACTGGTTAAAGGGGACAACAGTTACCAACGACACACTGATAGCTAACTCTATGAACAGCTCTGTTTGATTCAACAACGATGCACTTTCAGTCTTAAAGCATCCATTTTGTCAGGAGCCTGTCCCTGGGTTAATGCATGTCCTCCCCACCCAGCAATGATGCCAACTTTTTTTACAGCAAGGTTCCTTTTACTGGCTCCCTCTTTTGTTTTTGAGCCAGGGTATGCTGTGCAGCTGGGTTCGAGACCTAGCTGTCTCGGTTTGGATGTTCTATTTTCAGGATATGAAAATGTTCCTGATCCCGTTTGCTTTTTGTTTCTTAAACATTTTCTGATCTTTTTTTTCTTTTGTTGTAAATCTCACTCATTCTTGGTCATTCAGTTTCTTATAGGTTCTCATGAAGTAGGTATAATCATGGTAGCTTCATTTGATGATTTGGTTTTATCTGGGTTGTCCTTAATCCGTTAACAACAAAATGTGGCAGCACCTCCTACAGCAATAGGGAACGAGGGTCTAGGCCCCACATTTGACAGTATCCTAAATGCCTGCTCTTCACTTATTCAGCTGAACGCACACTTTAATCTTGTCTAATGGCAATTAATTGCATCTCACATAATGTCAAAGACTTTAACTCACCCATTAAAAGGCATAAGGCCTTCTAATATTATAAGCAACTCAAGGCTAAAATTGTATTGATTCAAGAGACACACTTCTCTGAATCTTCCCATTCCAAATTCTTCCACAGAACATTCCCACAATCTTTTTACACGCATCATTCCTCGAAGAGTAGGGGTGCTGCAATATTTCTACATGCTTACTTCCCATTGGAAGTTCATCAGCTATACAAAGATAAAGAAAGTTCCTTTATTATAATCAAAGGGGTCATACATAATCGTGAGTTTACTATTGCTAGCATTTACACTCCCAATGACTCCTCTGCCTCCTTCTTCACAACCTTTTTTGATATACTAGCAAAATTTTAATCCCTGCATATGATTATAGGGGGGACTTTAACATGATAGTGAAACCCACACTGGACAGGTGTACAGCTTCCACTAGTTCTAGAGCCTTTCCAAAATCTCTCTCTCGCAAACTAGAATCTACCAGACTTTCCATCAAGCAAAAACGCCTTGAATTGGACTCTCGGCTACTGTAGAGAAGGCCTTGAGATGGTCCAAGGCTAAATTTTTATTGCATAGTAACTCCTCTTCAACTATGTTCACTTGAAAACTGAACCTGTCTCTACCCCCCATATGTCTATAAATTGACCACTCCTTCGGGTTTGACTACTTCTCACCCACAGGAAGTCTTAAAGAATTTTGAAAATTTTTACTCATCATTGCTAGCACCTCCCCAGACTGATCCATCAGCTAAGAGTCTAGCTTGGTTTAACTCCATTGCAATCCCCACTCTCACCACCTCACAATTAGACTCACTTAATTTCCCTATCTCTGAATCAGAGGTGATGAACATCATCAAGGCACTAAAGACAGAATTGGCCCCCGGCCCTGATGGATTCTCCTCTGTATATTATAAAAAAATTTCCTCCCAACTTTCCCCCAGACTGGTTCGGCTTTTCAACTTAGTCCTACAAGGTAACAACTTTCTAGAGGAAATGCTGTTAGAAAATATGTCGCTCATCCCTAAGCAAAATAAGGACCATACTCACCCTCAGAATTTTAAGCCCATATCGGTTAATAACAAGGACCTGAAGATTTTCAGTAGGATTTTAGCCGATATGCTAACAAGAGTGATTTCCTCTTTGATATCCCCTTATAAGTCAGGGTTTATTCCTCACCGCCTTATAACGGACAATATTTGCCTAGCCACAGATATTATTCAGGATGCAAACCTTTTCTCAAAAAAAACTGTTAATGCTAAGTCTAGACATCCAAAAGGCATTTGACAGTGTGTATTGGAGCTATGTGTCTCTCCTTTTACAGCGCTATGGTTTTCAGGGAGAATTCTTACAGGCCTTCCAAGCTCTATATCAGAATCCCAGGACACGTGTCAAAATTCCAGGTTGTTGCTCAGAGTTCTTCCGGCTTGGTAGGGGCACTAGGCAGGGGTGCCCTCTGTCCCCACTCATTTTCGCTCTGGCTATTGAGCCACTAGCCATAGCAATATTGCAACATCCAGACATTTCAGGGTATAACAAAGCATCCTCTACCTATAAATTCTGCATGTATGCAGACGATGTGCTTTTATTTCTTACCAACCTCATGATCACATTGACAAATCTTCTTCAAACTCTCTCAATATTTGCTAAGATTTCAGGCCTTTTGGTGAACGTGTCCAAATCTATGGCTCTCCCTGTGGGGTTTGCGCCTGCAGAGCTGGAGACTCTTAAATGATTCTTTTCATTTCCGTGGGTAAATCTTCCCTCTCCTATTTGGGTATAAAGCTCCCAGGAGCTTACAATTTATTATTTGACAACAACATTCCTCCCATGATTTCTAAACTAAAACAGTTACTTAAATCCTGGTCGTCCTATAGAATCTCCTTCCTTGGGAGAATAACGGCAATCAAGATGACAATCCTTCCTAAATTGTTATACTTATTTTGGGCCCTGCCTATTGAGATATTTAAGTCCTAACTTATCAAACTCCAAGCACACTTGAAAAGGTTCATTTGGAAAGACAAACCTTCAAGATTCTTTAGGGAAGTGCTGTATCGATCTAATAGACTAGGTGGCTTTGGTGTCCCTCAGGTGTGGCTGTATTATTTAACCAGTAGATTTACACAACTGGCTCAATGGAATATCAAAAATTTGCGGGTCCCATGGGTCAGATTTGAGCAAGATTCTACCTTCCGGGGCTACTGTGGTCCTCTAAATCTCATGCTTTCGAATTGGGTTCCCGGAATCAGGTAGTAGCTCACTCGAAACTATGGGATCTTTATAAATTGAAATTAGCACTTATTTTGAAATTCCCCCTATGTGCATCATTCCTGGGGGATCTTAGGCTCCCCTCCGCCTTTGAGGATCCAGATGCTCTTCATTGGTGGAATACCCAGAGTTTGACCACATTGGAGGATTTCCAGCAGGACTAGAAGCTTGTCTCATTCTCCCAGTTGCAGGCCCAAAAAAATATTCCAGCAGGAGAATTTTATCATTATCTTCAAATCCGCCATTTTTTTCAGACACACTACTCAGTTATACCATTGGACTCGCACACCTTTTTTTGAACCCCTATACCAGACTTCCCCTAGACAGAAGGGATTAATCTCAGAGCTGTATAAGTCTATGGAAACAGTAGGTGATAGCCCCAAATTAAAGCATATGACCCTTTGGAACAGGAATTTTATCTGGAATATGATTACCAGGTCTGGGACGCAAACTGGCAGAATATGCGTAAGTGCACTAAATGTCTGACCATACGGGAAACAGCGATTCAATTATTTACTCGCTGGTACTATACTCCCACACGGTTACGTAGGATTTACCCGCAGGCCTCTTCATCTTGCTTCCGAGCCTGTGCTCTCCCGGGTTCTTTTTTGCACGTGTTCTGGGAATGTGAATTTCTGCAACCTACTTGGAAAAAAACTCTAGAGCTGATAGATAAGTTGGCGGGGAGGCACATAGCTTTGAATCATATCCACTGTCTTTTATTTGGGAAAATCCCAGATATCCCGAAACACCTAATAAAACGAATACACACTACTATTTGTATTGCGTTGCAATTGGCAATCGCCCTTAACGGGAAGTCTAATACAGTCCCATTCATGAAAGTCATCTCGCGTGTTGATCAAATAATGTTATCTGAAAAAAAAATTCATACACTGCATGACTTCATTCCTACCTATGACGCTAAGTGGAACCCTTGGTTCATCTATCGTCTTCAAGAATGACCTGAGTTATTGGTTTCTTTTTTTTCTGTATTGGCCTCTTCTGGTTGCAGTTTTGTTTTATATACCATATAGTTAATAAGATCATACTGAACCAAGATCTTTTAGTATATCTTCGAATGTGTACAATATTTGGATGATCGATGTATGACCTTGTATGCTAATTGATTTTTCAATATGTTGGTTTATATCTGATATAATTTTGTACTGTAAACCTCTTTATCTTAATAAAAACGCTTAGTAATAAAAATAAAAATAAATAAATAAATAAAAAAAATACATGCTAGAGAGGGTCCCCAGGAAGTTCATCTCACAGCAGAGCCTTGGCTGTTGTGGTAGGACCGGACATTGCAGAAGCTCTTCCTTTCCAGGTCTTAGACAACAGTAAAAACTCGGTAGGAGACTGAAAGCTTGCTCGATCTATTTGAAACTGCACCAAATGTGGGTGGAGTTCCTCATAAGTTGATTTACCTTAACTGATCCAATACTTATTCACGTTTTTTGTTGGTTTCTCTGAACATTTGGCCTCTTACTGCCTCTAACCCTCTGATAGTTAACAGACTTCTATTTCATAAAGTAAACAGTTCATGTGAAGCTGTGCTATACACACGTAAGCTGTATAAACATTATAACCTAATATTTACGATGGCTGATTAACAATTCAAATGTTACACTTTGGATGAAGTGTGTTTTCTTCATATCTGCGTTTGGCTACCTTCTGGCCATGTACAACAACACTCGTATTGTATAATCGCTGTCAGTCCTAAGAATTCTGACTAGGCTAAAAGCAAATTCAGCCATGTACTGGGGCCGTTACTAATCGCCGAGTCACGCTTAGTGGTTCTGTATAGGCCCCTCTGACAACGGAGAGAGTAACTGCTTGGGCAGAATGGCCACACATGATGATGTTTTGTCCTTCTGAATTACCAAAAAACTGTCTTAAACCTCCCCTAAACAATTGTTCCATCCAAGACATTTCCATATCAAAGGAGAAGAGATGTGGTGGTTTTCACATCCCCATGAAGCTCTCAATTTGTCATGTCACTTGTTTATGAATAAGCCTAGAGAAAGCCGTCCCCTCTTGTCAACTGTCTGGCTTGCCAGCCTTCAAAGCCCTGCAAATGAAAGCTATGAAAATCCAGATGGACATGAGAAATGTATATAATTTCTGTTCCCAAAAATATGGGAGAGCTGCATGGACTCTAGATTGCCTCCAGGCATTCAGTTAATGAGGTTTAGAGGACAACCATGTCTAAAGATGCGAAATAAAGTAAATTTAAACCCAATCACTAAAGTCTCATATAAGCTTTAATGTGTTAAAATGCCACTAAACGACCCCTGTTAAAACGATATGCCAGTCCTTATTGTTCTTCACCACCATTTTTGGCCCAAATTTGTCAAATACTGTTGTATACCTCTTTTGTTGATCTGTATCTCCTGCGCACGCTCTCCACTGCTCCTGCATTACATCTATTTCCAGGCAAGAAATTGTGTTGCACTCACATGCACCACTTTACTTAAACTACAGCATACAATACGCATTGCACCGGTGGTCCTGTAGGCTATACAATGTATTAACTCATTCATGCTGGAACCTGTATACATGTACATGGCAGTGCTGTATGTATCCGCATGAAATGGTGTAGACCAGGGGTGTCCAACCTGCGGCTCACGGCTGCATGCGGCCCAAGACGGCTATGAATGCGGCCCAACACAAAATGGTAAACTTACTATAAAAAGTAGATTTTTTTGAAAGTTTTTGTAAAAATGTATTTACACTTAGTGAACACATGCGGCCAAAGAAAGAACTGACAGTGTCTCTTTACTGCACTTTTATAAGTTTTATCGTTCCCCCAAACATTATCCCACTCTTCACAATCACGCATTATTCATGTCATCAGTTTCAGCAATTCATCCATATTTGTGATCAACTATTTTCAAGGATGAAGCACATAAATGGCAAAATTATAACCAAAATATCTGAGCGCCTTGGGAATTCATTGAGAATTGCTACTACATCCATCAAACAAGATATCGATGTGTCAGTTTATCAAAAACAGTGTAAAAAATGTTACTAGTTTTATGTTGCCCTTTTTGACTTTTCTAATAAAAAATATTACAAAAAAATTAAGCTTTATTACTCAAGATAGGTACATTATCTATATCAGTGATCTGCCTTTTTCTGCTCATCAGCTATCCTTATTGTTAGTGTATTTTGGCCAAAGACAATTCCTCTTCTTCAAATGTGGCCCAGGAAGGTCAAAAGGTTGGACACCCCTGGTGTAGACCATATTGACAGGGCGAGTAGCCACCCTTGTGGAAGTTTCAGAAAACAAAATATTGTCCAGTTAGGGCTCACATGTCCTTTAACATTGTAAAAAATATATTTAAATTTCAATTCCCATCCTTTCATCTCATGATCAGTCCTGGTGTTCCAATAAATCATTTTTTATTGAATTACATGGTGATGCCATTGTTGTCAGGACCTACATCTTGAGACTTCCCCAAACAAGAAATCTTCTAGAAAAGAGTGCCACCATAGTCAAGGAAACCTTCTGTGGTTGCTATTACTGTAACATGAAATAATCTGGTGCTGGAAGTGCCTACAGGCACCTCCCGTCTCTTCCAGATCCATAGACATGAATATGAACTTTGGGCACATTTATGTTTATACCTGAAGCTGAACATCTACTCAGGTAGTTGGATATCTTTGATCACCTTTACAGATCTTCAAAGACAAAAGATACAGTTGCACAACGCCTGCATATTTATAATGAATTGTCCATCTCACCCAAGATTTTCAGTTACCATGTAGATTTTAGATAATTTTGACTTGTAACAACAAGCACTTATAAAGCTTTCATTATGACCTCCTGAAGGTAAGCTTCACCATAGCATGGCATTTGGGTTGGGTTATTGGTTCAGGGCAAGATTGGGCCTTTTATGGTCAGCCTACGTTACTACTCATTTACTGGGCAATTATTGGAAGGTTGGGATTAATACAACTAATTTAGCCAGTATTGTCTAGTGGTGTGGGCAGCTTAGAAGTGGCACAAATACTATAGAGGATATAGAAAGGATTGCATTAATCGCAGTGCCATGTTATACAATCAGCGGAAATAACTCAGCGACTAAGGTACTGAAAAGCAAAGAAGCTTTCTTTGTTATGTAAATGTTCTACAAAAAACCATAGAAGCTGACGGGTTCACTATAAATAAATTAATACACTTTTTTTTGTACATCCAATTAATTTACTCTCCGGTTCTGGAAGTTATTTTAAAGGAGCTAAGATGTTTTCTGAGTTTTCTATTTATTTTTAGATACCATTAAATGGTTAATATGGTACCAACCTATTCTGCAGCACATTGCTGAAAATGCTGAACCATTCTGTGTTCAGAAAATCATGCTGTTTAATATCCTTTCTATCAGTGGTGTCGCTAGGGGGTGGCTTTTGGGGCTATAGCCCCGAATCTGGGGCACATAGCCCAGAGTCTCTGCAGGGGTCCCCAAGGGGAGGGGGAGGCTCTCTGGGGACCCTGATGTAAGTGGGGATGGGCTCTCTGGGGACCCTGATGCAAGGGGGAGGCTCTCTGGGGACCCTGATGCTAGGGGGAGGCTCTCTGGGGACTCTGATGTAAGGAGGAGGCTCTCTAGGGACCCTGATGTAAGGGGGGGCTCTCTGGGGACCCTGATGTAAGGGGGGCTCTCTGGGGACCCTGATGTAAGGGGGGGCTCTCTGGGGACCCTGATGTAAGGAGGGGCTCTCTGGGGTCCCTGATGTAAGTGGGGTCTCTCTGGGGATATACACACACGTATATTACTGTTTATATATGTCTATGCCCACCCAAGCGTATGACTTTCTTTACTACGCTGCTATGAGTTCTAGCCCCAGATCTTTTGTAGACCTAGCAACGCCCCTGCTTTCTATCATGTATACCTTCCACCTTTCTGAGATAGAAAAGGTCACCTTTTAACACAATGAGATTTAGGTAAAATACACAGGATATGGCACATGTTTTGAATTTAAGCTAAGTAAAAAAAAAAACACATTCTATGTACAAAAAGCATGTTTTCATGCATGTACAGACACCTATACTATTCACTGTTTTAATGGAAATGTAACAATTATATAATTTTGCCACTGGGGCACTGGCCTTTAGGTCTCAAGACAAGTGCCCTGAGTCTGAAGTCTGAAGCCACTACCTCCCGGTGAAAAAAGTGAAAAAGTAGGGTTAATTTACTAAAGGCAAATTGGCTGTTCACTTTGCAAGTGAATTTTCCCCAGAGCTTAGTAAATTTGGTTTGCAAAGAATACCCAATCATTTGCAAGGAAAAAAAAATGCATATGCACAAAAATTGCTTGCACATGATTGGATGATGAAAATCAGCAGAGGCTCACCTCATTCACTAAACTCGGGGGAAACTTCCCTTGCAAAATGAGTAGTCTATTTGCTTTTAGTAAATCAACCCCTTTGAGTTTGTGTAACATAATATTGGAAATAAAGGATGGCATTATGAAAACATTTCCAGCCTTAGTGAGCCTTATCCTTTTCTAATTGCCATGCAGAATTCTAGCACCGGCTCACCAGTCCAGCAGGAAATCATTGTTATTTTGTTAATCTTTGATATGCACTTGACTATAAATAAACAGATATTTATAGAACATTCTAGGTCAAAGCTCTCCCTTTTGTTTATTAAAGGAAGAATATAAATTGGGCTTAATGAACCTGCTGCAATAACACACAGGAATTGTCCTAATATCTGCGGCTGTCAGACATAAGCCGGAGTAGACCAAGACAGAGCCAGACTCGTCTGCTTTTTACGGAAATTAGACACAATCACGTTGGGTTTGCTACAACAACAAACCTGCATGGTTGAGGTTCCCAGTCCTGGTTCCTGGTGAATTTCTGTAGGGTTTTCATCTGTCCAGGGTTCACCCGGATAGTCTGGGTTTTGAATCATGTGCCCAGGTTTCAGACTCCCTGAAATCCAGACACATTATTCAGACCAAACTGTGGCTCCCCAAGTAACCGAGTACCACAACCACTGAGTGCATAGGCATGCACACCGGCCTGGGTGGGCCTGCGCACACCGTAATCACCAAGTTTGCCAATTGCCAGGAAGGCTGGCTGCAGTTGCCTAAGCCGACTGTTTGTGACGCTTTCACACTGCCCAGAGCCAGCACAGTTCTGCCCCATCCCGCATGGATGGGAGAGGAGAGAGGGCTCAATCTGCTCCTCCTCTGCCCTCTGTGTTTGCTCACCCACACTCCCATACCCAGCGTGCTGTGCCTCAGAAAAGGGATATATGGGCACGAAATTAGAAGCCTAGCGACCGGCAGATAAATCATGGATGAAATGCGCTGATGCCTGAGGCTCCATCCTCGGGTGAGTGATGTCTTCCCCCTCCCTTCCTTCTCTTTTCTGCCTCTGAGCAAGTGGCTAAGGTAAGGGGGACTCAGATGTAAGGGGTGTTCTGCAGACTCTAATGTAAGGGGGGCTTTGGGAACCCTGATTTAAGAGGGAATGCTTTGAACTCTGATGTAAGTGGGGGCTTTGTTGAGCAGAAATCTCCTTACATCAGAGTATATTTTACACTAGAGTTTACTGCATTCCCCTTTTAAAAAAAGTTGCCGTATGCCGCTAAAGTATTTGGGTTTGTCTGAAGAAAAGATGGCAACCTTAAATTTATGGTGAATTGTTTGTATCCATAATACACTACATGGCCTTTAAACTTGCATAAGAACTGTTTTGGCAGGATCCCCTCTGATGACCAATGTGCCTCTGATCCCTAAAAGGAGAAGCAGCAAAGGCAGTGTCTGTGGTGGTTTTAAGAGTTTTTCTAAACCACAGCAGCCAGGCCTGGCCCAGCTAGCAGCACCCACAAGGCAGCACCTGAACCACATGATTGCTGACTAAACTGGATTCAGGAGTGAAGCAGAAACTCAAAGAAGTGTGCACCTCATGGACTATTGGTTTTCCAGGTTGGACTACCGGCAAGAACTTGCAGAGAATGCACTAGAGCAATGATGGCGAACCTTGGCACCCCAGATGTTTTGGAACTACATATCCCATGATGCTCAACTACACTGCAGAGTGCATGAGCATCATGGGAAATGTAGTTCCAGAACATCTGGGATGCCAAGGTTCGCCATCACTGCACTAGAGTTTCTGGCTATCCCTGTAGCCACTGTGCTGTCTGAGAGTTCCTTGAATGCCGAAGGAAGTTTCATTATGGATAGGAAAATCCACCTGTCCCCTGCCAGTGTGGTCAGGCTCACTTTCATTAAAGTGAACCAGTCTTGGATTACCAATGACTACAAAACCTCTGCTGTCGATACTACAAAATAAACTTTTAAATATTATCTAATTAGCATCCAGTTTAATTATTTTTGACATTTTTACCAGCTCCTGCCACCTCTCCTTGCCTAACTAGGTGCTCCAGCACAACTATCCTTGTGTTGCTTCACCAAAACAATTATTAGCTGTCAGAATAGACACACTGCACCAAGGTCAAGCGTGATCACAGCCTGAAGAAGGAGCACGCATGCTCCGAGCGCGTGCCTGCTGTCCATGTGCCCCACATCCAGTGACGTCACAGCCGACGGGGAGAGAACTGCCAGCTTCACTCAGAGCCTTGAAAACCCCTACAGCTAGCAAGACAGCAGCAGCACCCCACACCACCAGCTAACTGGATCAGGACTACACAGCCTCCCCTTGTGACTAGCCATTTTAACCCTTACTCTGTGAGTTAATTCTTATTTAAATTTTTTATCTTAACCGCTTGCGGACCAGCCGCTGCAGTTTTTCGTGATCTTGCGATGTCTGTATAGCAGGCGTGTGCCCGCCGCAAGCTCCGTGAGTCCGACCACGGGTCCCGCAGAATCGAAGGTTCGCTGGGATGCCCGTGATCATCTCACGAAGAGGAAGAACGGGGAAATGCTCATGTAAACAAGCATTTCCCCATTCTGCCTAGTGACAAAGACACTGATCACAGCTCCCTGTAATCGGGAGCGGTGATCAGTGCCGTGTCACACATAGCCCCTCCCCCCCACCGTTAGAATCACTCCATAGGACACACTTAACCCCTTCACTGCCCCAATTGTGGTTAACCCCTTCACTGCCAGTCACATTTACACAGTAATCAGTGCATTTTTAATCACACTAATCGCTGTATAAATGTGAATGTGAATGGTCCCAAAATAACGCCAAAAGTGTCCGATGTGTCCGCCATAATGTCGCAGTCATGGTAAAAAACGCTGATCGCCGCCATTACTAGTATAAAAAAAAAATATAATAAAAATGCCATAAAACTATGCCCTATTTTGTAGACGCTATAACTTTTGCGCAAACCAATCAATAAACGCTTATTGCGATTTTTTTTAACAAAACTATGTAGATGAATATGTATCGGCCTAAACTGAGAAAAAAATATATTTTTGGGGGATATTTGTTATAGCAAAAATTCGAAAATAATGTGTTTTTTTCTTAATTGTCGCTCTTTTTTTGTTTATAGGACGAAAAATAAAAAACGCAGGGGGGATCAAATACCACCAAAAGAAAGCTCTATTTGTGGGAAAAAAAGGACGTCAATTTTGTTTGGGAGCCACATCGCAGGACTGCGCAATTGTCAGTTAAAACAACGCAGTGCCAAATCGTAAAACATGCTCTGGTCAGGAAGGGGGTAAATCCTTCCGGGGGTGAAGTGGTTAATAAAGTCATTAAATCATTAATCATTTTAATATACTGCACTCAGATGAGCGCCGATGTTCTCCATTATAGACCTTAAAGCGAACCATCAACCTTTAGGCAGGTGCAGTCTGTACTCCCCACTGTAGCTGGCGCTTTACCCAAAGCAGCAATGCAGCGCCCTGGGGAACTTAGTTCCTTTATGATTTCCTGTGGTCACCTGGGAGCAACTGTTTGATTGGATGCTGGTGCCCTTGTGACCCCCTCAGCCATCTTATGTGAGGGCAGAGCTTATTTAAGTCCTTGCCCCCCTGAATTTGGCGAGTGCAAGAGTAGAAACATGTTCCCCACCTGTTGGCAACAGCAGTAAACGGTAGGAAAGATTTCCGGAGTAGAAGGGAAAGTGCAGGGACTACATCTATCTCTCTCTCTTGAGTAGTTTCTCATGTGGGTTGGACCAGCCAGGCCACAATTTCACTCCTTCTTGCAGATGCTGTCAGCATCACTGTGAACCTCTGGACCGTTGCTGTGAGTTTTGCATGCGTTTCCAGGTGGCTGTGGTCACCCGCCGGGCCTGTGTGTAACTTGTTGAAATGTTCTCAATTTATTCAGTTTGCTGCAATCAGCCTCCGTGTGTTTCCTACTGCTGCCACACCACACTGCACCTTGCTCACACACCTCAGTGACAAGGTCTGCTTATTCAAGTAGTTTGGTAATTTACTTACCTCTCCTTGACTTCCTCCTGCAGTGCCTAGGCGAGGGTGACACAATCCTCCTTCCAGATAGATCTTGGAGAATGTTGAGTAGCACATATCCCCCAAGAAGTTGATCCTTCAATGGGCTCCAACATTTTCTCACGGTATTACATCACATTCCAGGAGATCTTGTTGGTAGGAGTATAATGTCACTAGGGGGTGGCTTCTGGGGCTATAGCCCTGAATCTGGGGCACATAGCCCCCAGTCTCTGCAGGGGTCCCCAAGGGGAGGGGATCCTCTCTGAGGACCCTGATGCAAGGGGGAGGCTCTCTGTGGACCCTGATTTTAAGGGGGAGGCTCTCTGGGGATCCTGATTTAAGGGGGAGGCTCTCTGGGGACCCTAATGTAAGAGGGGATCTCTGGGAACCCTGATGTAAGTGGAGGGCTTTCTGGGGACCCTGATGCAAGGAGGAGGCTCTCTGGGGACCCTGATGTAAGGGGAGGCTCTCTGGGGACCCTGATGTAAGGGGGCTCTCTGGGGACCCTGATGTAAGGGGGGGGGGCTCACTGGGGTTCCCAGATGTAAGGGGGGGCTCTATGGGGACCCTGATGTAAGGGGAGCTCTCTGGGGAACCTGATGTAAGGGGGGGGGCTCTCTGGGAAGCCTGATGTATGGACGGCTCTTTGGGGACCCTTGTGTAAGTGGGGGGGGCTCTCTGGGGACCCTGGTGTAAGTGGGGGGCTCTCTGGGGACCCTGGTGTAAGTGGGGGGGTCTCTGGAGATACACACAAATATTACTGTATTAACATGTGTATGGCCACCCAAGCGGATGACTTTCTTTTACTATGCTGCTATGGGCTCTAGCCCCAGATCTTTTGTAGACCTAGCAACACCACTGATGCCACCCTTGCCTAGGCACTGCAGGAGGAAGTCAGGGAAAAGTGAGTATATCATTTAAATATTTTCACTGCACAGGTAGTTTTATGTAGCATTTTTAAGGGAGAATGCTGCTTAGACCTTGAAGAAGGGGACACACCACGAAAGCTCGTCCATGAAAAATGATATGTTAGTGCAAATAAAAAAAGTATCACGGACAGTACTCAATTTTCTTTAAGGGAGAGGAAGAAGGAGGGAATGAAGTGAAGAGACACCTTAAAAGTGGACCTTTTCACTGAGGAGGAGAATGTGATTTAACAGGTCATAGGAGCACTTACCTATATTCAGTTCTTGAAGAGAAGGTCACCTTACTTCACTGAACTGAACCTTTGAGATGAGTAGAACAGTTTTAAGATATTTGTAAAAGTTGCCAGCCAAGGTAAATGTCCTCTGTGTACTCTAGTCATACTGTTTCATTCAAACAAACCTCGTAACACTGCATTTTACTTACTGGCTACATTCCTGCAATTTATAAACAGTGTAGTATTCTAATCATTAACTAGCCCTGAAAATCGGAGCAAAGAGAAAAAAGGTCACATGGGAGCTTTGAATAAAATTGGTCTGAGCAAATAAAAAAAAAAATATTCTGTACATTTCTGCAATACATAAGCATTTCCCTTGCTTTATCCCTTTAAAAAGCTTACCATTCCCCACTCCATCCAAAAAAAAAAACACATTTTGCCTTTACATTTACTTACCAGCATACACTGCAGGGAGGGCTTACACAGGAGATGTGGTCAGGAGTGAGAGCCAAGGTCAAAACACAGTAGTCAAGCTACTGGAGCTTGAGCAGGAATATGGTCAGGAGCAGGCCAAGGTCATACACAGGAAGTAGGTAGAAGTAGGTCCGCGGAGCAAGTCAAGGTCAGAGCCAGGAGATACTGTAAGCAAGGGATAAGTCCAGAAGCAAGCAAGTCAGAGCATCTGTCATCCTTATAAAAGCCAGAAGGCAACAGGAACTATCGTGCACTAGCATGCGCCAGCTCCATGTCGTTGTTTTGCGCACATTCCTGCGTAGGTGAGCACGGCCATGCTGGATATTGGAAAATGTGCCAGCTTTCTGTGCCTTCCTTCTCTGGCTCATCCCCTGACAGTCAATATAGTAGCCATGCCTACTACCGTGATTTCCAGCTTCCGCAGGGATCCCAAAGGTATGGCACATACATACTTACATTGCACTAAGCTGAAACAATGGAACTATGTAAAAATCACCACACCTACATTTCAGCTTTAAAGTGGATGTAAACCCCAAAAAAATGTTTTTTCAATGCCCACAAGTGCCACCTGTCAATGCCCACAAGTGCCACCTGTCAATGCCCACCAGTGCTGCCAATCAGTGCCACCTAAAAGTGCTGCCTATCAGTGTAACCCATCAGTGCCCATCACTGCCACCTATCGGTGCCCGTCATCAGCGTACATCAATGACGGACAAAAATTACCCATTTTATATTTTTATAACAAAATTTAAAAAAAAATCTTTTTTTTTTTTTTATTCAGTCTTTTTACATTTTTTTAACAAAAAATAAAAATTCATTTGGGTACAGTGTTGTATGACCGCGCAATTGTCATTCAAAGTGCGACCGTGCTGAAAGCTGAAAATTGGTCTGGAAAGGAGGGGGGTTTAAGTGCCCAGTAAGCAAGTGGTTAAGAGAGAAGTATGTGTTTTTTTTTTTTTTTAGATAATCATACTTACCTAGGTGGATGGAGCATCAGACTGATGCTGCCGCTGTCCCCCAGGCATCTCTGCACTGAGGTCCGAGCCACCGAACACCGCCGATGACTCGCTTCTCACTCCTCCCCGAGCAGAGCGATGACTGTCAGTCAGCATCACTCCTGGTCTGCTTCTCCACGCTTATTGGAGCGATGAGCTGTGGAGGGGCAGGGAGTGGCCGTCTCAGCGGCTCACTGAGACGCTGAGATTGCCATCAATCAAGGCCGCTGGCGGATCCAAACTTGGGAAGTCAGGATGACGCGATGCCTCGACTAATGGCAGTGATGTCAGAGTAGAGCGGACTTCAGACCAATCTCACTGAAAACGGGTCACAGGAGTGGGGGTCACAAAACAAATTGCACTCCTGGGACCCATAGGAGAAGCCCAGCCTAAAAAGCTCAGGCTGGACTTCTTCTTTAATGCAAGGAATGCATTAAGATAAAAAATGTTTAGGCATCAGCATTCCCCCACCCCTCCTTTTACTTATCTGGACCCTTAATTCGATCCAGCGCTGTGCACATCTGTAGCTCTTCTCTCCCCTTATTTCCAGGTCTTGCTAGCTATGCTGGGGCACCCGGGAGCCCTTGGCTTCCAGTGCTGTCAATTAAAGCCAGTGACGAGGGAGCGGGGGGACCTGGTCTCACTGTCAGTGTCAATGGAAGCAGCAGTGGGGCTCGGAAGCAAGCATGCACGAGTGCCCCCATGGAAAGCAGCTTCCCAAAGGGGCACTGAACAAAGGGAATGGGGCCAGGAGCACTGACAGGGGACCCCAAGAAGAGGAGGTTTGCAGATGCTTTGTGGTATTCCATTGCACAGAGCAGGTAGGTATAAACATGTTTGATATTTAAAAAAAAAAAACATTTTTACCTTTACAATCTCTTCAAGTATAATGACCAGTCAATCAAGCAATTCCACTACAAGCTAACATATAAGGCCAAGGGTTGCCCTAAAAAAATCCCATACAATTTGGAACCCATGGGTAGAGTCTGAGCAAACCATCATCTGATGGTTGAGGTATATTTCTGGACCAGGAAACATTATTTCTGTACTGATTGTTACACATATATGCCCCGTGTATATGGTTTATGGCAGGGATATGCAATTAGCGGACCTCCAGCTGTTGCAGAACTACAATTCCCATTAAGCTTAGCAAGACACAAGAATGACACCTAGAGGCAAAGGCATGATGGGACTTGTAGTTTTGCAACAGCTGGAGGTCCACTAATTGCATATCCCCGGTTGGCTATGTGCTAACATGTTTTTATTCTACGCATGGTCCTTCAATGTGCGGTGACGCTATACTGAATGGACATTCCCACTCTGTTTTGTACATTATATGTATGTGAGCATTATTTGCTCTTGTTTGTACCTTTTACATTTAAAACAATAAAGCTACTTTAAAAAAATAAAATAAAAAGTATAATGACCACCCAAACAACACTTACTCCCCTCCCCCAGCACTTTAAGAAAAATCGACTTTGATACTTTGAAAAATTCCTGAAACAAATTTATATATTTCTGTAAATAGTATTTTTTTTTTTATAAAATTTTGGCGTGAGCTTTATTTCAAACTTGATTGCTTTTTATTAGTTGGACTTAGGCCTGATTCACACCTATGGAATTTTTAGTGCTTTCTGCAATTTGCAGATTTGCACTACAGAACGTGTTCCATAGGAAACAATGTTAAAAGGGCTGTAGTGCAAATCTGCAAAATGCAAAAAGCACTGAAAATGCATAGGTGTGAATCAGGCCTTAATCACTGTATACCTAGGGGGCATTCTCGCATTATGGCACACTTATCTTACAAATGAGTCCTTCCCCAGTGCTGCACAATGCAGGCTCTGCCCCTTGCTCTTGTTCCTGCTGCCACCATCTCCTCCACCGCCTTTTGTGGGTTCCCAGACATCCTGACCTATCACTGAGTGACCACTGAAGACGTAACTACTTTGAATGCGCACAACATCCTGGCACCTGGCATCTAATGAATTTCCGGGAATGAGCCTGGTGTGTACACTGCACTGCGCATGCGTCATACAGCGTACACAGAAAATATAAAAATATCCACTGAGAAGAGGAAGACATTTGTTTGGCAGGAAAGACTTTGCTTGTCTCTTCTGCCAAACCTCCCTACCTCCGAGCAAAATGTTATTTTTATTCAGCTTTAATTAGATGTTGATTTGGTGGTTTGGGGTAAAACTTTATACAACAACGTCCTTTGGGGAGTGTTTATTCATGGTGCCTAAGGCCATACATGTGCATAACACAGCCCTGATTATCAGGCATATATATAGTATCCCTTTGAAGTTTAAATGATGTTGAATTAAATGTAGCAGTTACATAATCAGATATCTATTACTCCAGGGGACATTTTCATTTTAATTGTGTTTACACAACAAATGGCCTTTAAGAGCAAGTTCAAAGTATTGCGTTACATGGTGAAGGCATTTCAATTTGAAGGGCCACTCGTCACCATCAACTGAGCGGCATAAGAAGCTCCGCAGTCCTCGACACAGGTCAATACACAAAACGTTCTGTGCTTTACTCTGAGGTACTAATCTCTGTGGAAATCTCCCATTGCCTAATTCGCAAAAGGGATTATGTTCTGTTATCAATGGAAATACTTTGTGCTGTAAATGAAAGCCCAATTCCGGGAACGTTGAAAACCCTCCCTAGGGGTAGAGCTGCACCCTTAAGGCAATGGTTGACTACACCTTTATGCCAGTCATACATAGGCGTGCGCAGGTGGTGTGACGGGTCTAACTACTGAGGCGCAGATTCCCCCTGCTGATATTGTACCAATGCCCCCTAACTAATTGTAAAAAAATAAAAAAGTATAATAAAAAAAAAACTACTGACGCTATCCATTGCCCTACTGACACCAACCTCTGCTCTACTGCCACTTTCCACTGCCCTACTAACACTGTCCATGTTTTTAATAAATTTGGGGTGCACAACCTAATGCAATAGGCTGCGCTCACCTATGCGGTCATACATAGTGAGGTTGCGGGAAAGAAATTAGCTTGAGTACCCCATCAACACTTATGCCCTGTACACACGGTCAGAAAATCAGACGGAAAAGATCCGATAGGATTATATTGTTGGAAAATCCGATCGTGTGTGGGCTCTGTCGGACTTTTTCCGTCAGAAACTGTGATGGAAAAAATTTGAGAGCAGGATCTCAAATTTTCCGACAACAAAATCCGATCGGACAAAGTGCCACGCATGCTCAGATCAAATTACGAGACCAAAGCTATTGGCTACTAGCCTGAGCGTAGTCCCGTCGTAACGAACGAACGTCATCACGTTCCGAACGATCGGATTTTCCGGCAACTTTATCCGACCGCATGTATGCAACACCAGTTTCGGACAAAATCCGTCGAAAAAAATCTGACGGATTTTGTGGTCGGAATGTCCGACCGTGTGTACGGGGCCAAACAGTGTTGATGTGGGAATCCCTCCTGCAGAGCCATTGTATTCACCCAGTGGGCAGGTGGATAAGCCGTCCCTGCCAGGAGAAGACAGTGGTTATTGCTAGCAGCTATACCACCCCCTATTGATAATCGCAGGTAAAATTCAGCAGGCTGGTTGTACAAAAGTTGATTGATCAATCAACTTGGTACATTCAGCCTGCCTATACATGGTTCAAATCTCGGCTGTTTCCTGCTAAACTGACCGAGATTCAAACTTTGCACTACTAGTGCACTGCAAGTGCACTTGGAAGTGCAGTCGCTCGAAATCTAAGGGGTAGATCTGAAATGAGTGAAAGCTCTGCTGATTTTATCATCCAATCATGTGCAAGCTAAAATGCTGTTTTTTATTTTCCTTGCATGTCCCCCTCGGATCTACAGCGACTTTACTTCCAAGGTCACTTGCAGTGCACTTGTAGTGCAAAGTGGATTTGCCTTAAGTAGATAACCCCTTGTGTATTGCTTGCCTTGGTTTAGGGGAGCGTAAAACACTTTAACTGACCTAATCCCCCACTCCCCCGGCAGATGACACCCTGGCGATGTACCATCCCTTGATGCCCTCACGTTCTTGATGACATCAGAATTTCAGATCACCGTAACATGGGGGAGAAGATGTTGCAAGGAGTGGACTAGCAGCATGAGGTTTGGGCAACTAAATCTTCTTTAACCACTTGCCGACCAGCTCACACACATTTACGTCGGCAAAGTGAAATGTGCGAATCGCCGTACCTGTACAGCGGCTCCTTTAAGAGCCATAGCAGGCATGCGCGTGGGCCCACTGCACGGCGGGAGGACCTGGTGCGCGTCGATTGCGAGCACGAGATGCAGAATGTCGATTTGTGTATGTAAACACACAAGACCCCTGACAGGAGAGGGGAGACAGGTTGTCTGTTCCAAAGTTACGAATGTACAAATTTTTTCGTTCCATCCATTCGAAGCACGTTAAGCAGCGCCATTGTAAGTAGACACGGAAAATTACGAATCCCAAAAAAAAAAAGTTACAAAATGTACGAATTTTTTCGTTCAAATCCATTCGAAGCACGTTAAGCAGCGCCATTGTAAGTAACACGGAAAATTACCAATTCAACAAAAAAAAGTTACGAATGTACGAATTTTTTCGTTCATTTTGATTTTCGTTATTCCTGTTTTCGTTTTTCGGATTTTCTTCTTTCATAGTTTCGTTGTTTCTAATTTGGTTATTTCGGATTTTCGTTGTTTTTCATATTCGTTCGATTCGAACATTTCGTTAAAATTTTTAGCAAATCATTCGTTCATTCGTACGTTAACGAATGAACGAATATAACCAATTTTAACGGAAAACGAAAAAAAACGAAAAAAATTGCACATGTCTAGTGTGAAATCTCTGGTGTTCCTGACAGTCCTTCTGCTTTCCTTCTGTGCCCGTGCACCCCCTATGGACGGGCTGCCACTGCCCTCTAGTATGTATGATGCATGCATATTCTTAGCCCCCAAGTGCATAACTTTACATTTATCAACATTAAACCTCACACATAGTCGCCCAATTAGACAGAGCATTGAGGTAAGTTGGATACATCCTGTAGGGACGTTATTCCACTGCATAACTTGAAAGACCGAAATGTTCATTTTAATCCCAGACCTAATATCAATTATAAATATATTAAAAAGTAAGGGTCCTAACACTGAACCTTGGGTTACACCACTAATGAGCTTAGACCATTCAGAGTAAGAATCATTAACCACTACTCTCTGAATTCGGTCTTTTAGCCAGTTTTCTATCCATTTACAAACTGATATTTCCAAACCTGTAGACTTTACCTTGCAGATGCGCTGTGTGTGGCAAACTGTATTGAACGCTTTTTCAAAATCCAAGTATACCACGTCCACAGCCACGCCTCTGTCCAAGGTTTCACTTACCTCTTCATAAAAAGAAATCAGATTTGTTTGACATTGATGCCAAGCGAGCTGCGGAGCTATCGGGCGCTGAGCTGTTTGACCCAGAGTTGAGCATCTGTGCAAAAAAAGCAAGCACAAGTTTCACATTAAGGAGAAGAACCACCTGATACATTCCAAATGAAGATTTACCAGGTACATATACCAACGCCAGGCCACAAAGGGGACGCCCATTAGGAGACGCACTCATTTGAAACTTGAGAGAGCCCATTTGGGGGACGCCACCCAGGAAAGAGCAGAGGCTCCTTGGGAGCCAACACATCTATATATGCTGTTACCTTACAGCGGTAAGGTAAGGGGACACCTATACCAAACCCCATAGAGGAACAGAAGTCACCAACCATCTAGTGCACTACTCTCTGGAGAGTAAACACCAGCGATCACTAGCACCATCATTAATTCACCTGTGATTTTTTCCTGACACCAATTTAATCAATTTGCCTTCTCTTTGTCCCCAATCACCCACTCTAGATTATTTTGTAAAGGCCCTACATGCTCAGACCTGACCTTTTTTACTATTGATATATTTAAATAATTTTTGGGGTTTTTCATACTATATTCATACTATACTCACAAACATCTATAGTGATCTTGCAAAGTAAATAGTCTCCGAATAACAGCAATTGGTCTAAGAAAAATTATGAACTCCAGAGGTTACGGAGAAGATAACATGGGCCACTGCTGGCTGACGCGTTTTGAAGGCAAACCTTCTTCCTCGAAGACCAGCCCAGTAGTAGTAAAACAGCAAGCAGGATCTGGAGCCAGGAGGAATGTCAGCCAAGCAAGTCTTTAACAGGAACACAGGAGAGTGCCTCTAGAGATGTGACCAAGGTGAAGGCAAAGATTATCTGGGCTGGACGGCTTAAGTAAGCAGGACTGGCGAGGACTGACGAGCAGGATATCATCAACAGGTGAGTCATTGTGGAGAGATAGGCGCTGGTAATTAGCCAACAGCTGAGTGGCCAGCTCAGAGAAGGAAGGGCTGAGCCCAGCCATGACAGATTTCCTTTTTACATGTTCTGTTATATTCTTTGTAACATTTAAACGATAATAGTGTTCCTTCATTTTTATATTTTTCAAAGCTCTTTTCCTATTATTTATAGCTTTTTTAACTCTGGCCGTGACCGTGAGCCACATAGGTTTTATTTTTAGCCTTTTAAACTTGTTGCCCATGGAAATATACTTTGCAATGAGTTCACATACAGTCTTTTTGAAGAATTCACATTTGTGTTCTGTGTTCATCAATGCCAATATTCCCTCTCAGTCTAAGTCTTGGAGCGCAGCTCTCATACTTGGAAAATTGGCTCCCTTAAAGGCAAGTGTTTTTATCTTTCCTGTATGTGTTTTTTGCTTACAGCTAACATTAAATGAAATCATGTTATGGTCACTGCTACCCAGATGTTCCTTTATATGAACATTAGTAATAAGCTCTGCATGGTTTGAGATTATCAGGTCCAATAGAGCAGTGGTCATCAACCCTGTCCTCAAGGCACAGGCCAGGTTTGCAAGATAACTGAAATACATCACAGGTGATAAAATTTGCTGCTCAGTGATTGCAGTATTCTAATATGCATCTCCCCAAGGTAATACATAAAACCTGGCCTGTTAGTGGGCCCCGAGGACAGGGTTGATGACCACTGCAATAGAACATCATTCCTAGTTGGGGCCTCAATAGACTGGACCATAAAATCGTCCTGTAATAGGTTTATACTTTTTTGCCCTTTAACTGTTCCAGCAGTGCTATTACTCCAGTCAATTTCTGGGTAGTTAAAATCCCCATGCCTATCACCATCCCATCCCGTGCAGCCCTTTCCATCTATGCAAGGAGCTGAGTCTCCACCTCCTCATTAACATTGGGTGGTCTATAACAAACTCCAATGATTAACTTTGAACTACACACATCTATATGCAGTTCCACCTATAATGCTTCAGCCACATCACACTCTCCATCAATAAGGTTCTCATTCACACTCGCTTTTCATATAGAGACAGACCCCGCCACCTTTTCTTTTTACCCTGTCTCTCCGAAAGAGAGCATAGCCAAGAATATTAATAGCCCAGTCATGTGAGGAATGAAGCCAATATTCAGCAATACCGATTACATCATCGCTTTCCTCGTGCATCAGAGCTTCCAACTCACCTATTTTGCTTGGCAGACTTCTGGCATTGGTGAACAAACACTTTAATGGATTATTATATTTTGCTACATAATATATAACATGTTTATACTGCAGACCGCTTTACACTGTATACTGTAATCTAAATACTTTGAACTGCTGCACTCTATATACTATGCTCTACATTACTTGCTCCCAACCACTAGTTTCTGTAAACTGTGTTGTAGGTTACATAACATTTAATATGTTTATACTGAAAAATTATGTACGCTGTATATCGTTTTATATGTTACATGCAATGGACCACTGCACTTTGTACAATGTGCTTCACTCTACATCTAGACCAGTCATTCTCAACCAGGGTTCCAAGGGTTAGCCCTGGGGTAGGCAACCTCGGCCCTCCAGCTGTGGTGAAACTACAAATCCCATCATGCCTCTGCCTCTAGGAGTCATGCCTGTGATTGTCAGGGTCTTGTCTCATGGGACTTGTAGTTTCAAAACAGCTGGAGGGCCGAGGTTGCCTACCCCTGGTAGCCAGTGATGGCTTACTGACCTTCCATTTGATGGTGCCTGCCTAGTGCCAGGTCCAACACATTGATGCAAGGGTGTCATTCTAGCCATCCCTGTAAGGGCTTTTTTCTTCCCACTGACCACCACCAATGTAAGGGGCATTTTTCCAATGACCCCCGATGGACTAATCTTACCAGGGGTTCCCCGAGATCTGAAAATTATTTCAAATGTTTCTCTGGATTAAAAAGGTTGAGAAAGGCTGGTCTAGACGTCTATAGCATTCTGTAGGCCATGTGTATTATATGCACTGGAGCAGATTCTGTAGACCTTGCAATACACTAATTACCACATACTGCTGTACACCATATGCTGTGCTATACGTTACATGCCCCAGAATCTGTACTCTGAGCTTTATTGTAAAGTAAACTCAGGATGTTTATTGCACAGATTATTTTTCCTTAAAATAGCACTGTCATTATTTTTTCAAGATAAACAGTGGCATTCCAGGCAGAGCGAGCAGCTAATAGTAACCTGTCCTGTTGCCCTTACCATTGAACTCCTCTGCACTGAGATACAGTGGTGTGAAAAAGTGTTTGCCCCCTTCCTCATTTCCTGTTCCTTTGCATGTTTGTCACACTTAAGTGTTTCGGAACATCAAACCAATTTAAACAATAGTCAAGGACAACACAAGTAAACACAAAATGCAATTTGTAAATGAAGGTGTTTATTATTAAAGGTGAAAAAAAATCCAAACCATCATGGCCCTGTGTGAAAAAGTGATTGCCCCCCTTGTTAAAACATACTATAACTGTGGTTGTCCACACCTGAGTTCAATTTCTCTAGCCACACCCAGGCCTGATTATTGCCACACCTGTTCACAATCAAGGCATCACTTAAATAGGAGCTGCTTGACACAGTAAGGTCCACCAGAAGATCCTTAAAAGCTACACATCATGCCGAGACCCAAAGAAATTCAGGAACAATTGAGAAAGAAAGTAATTGAGATCTATCAGTCTGGAAAGGGTTATAAAGCCATTTCCAAAGCTTTGGGAATCCAGGAACCACAGTGAGAGCCATTATCCACAAATGGCGAAGACATGGAACAGTGGTGAACCTTCCCAGGAGTGGCCGGCCGCCCAAAATTACCCAAGAGCGCAGCGACGACTCATCCAAGAGGTCACAAAAGACCCCACAACAACATCCAAGGAACTGCAGGCCTCACTTGCCTCAGTTAAGGTCAGCGTTCATGCCTCCACCATCAGGAAAAGACTGGGCAAAAATGGCCTGCATGGCAGAGTTCCAAGGAGAAAACCACTGCTGAGCAAAAAGAACATCAAAGCTCGTCTCAATTTCTCCACAACACATCTTGATGATCCCCAAGACTTTTGGGACAACATTCTGTGGACCGATGAGACAAAAGTGGAACTCTTTGGAAGGTGTGTGTCCAAGTATATCTGGCGTAGAAGGAACACTGCATTTCAGAAAAAGAACATTATACCAACAGTAAAATATGGTGGTGGTAGTGTGATGGTCTGGGGCTGTTTTGCTGCTTCAGGACCTGGAAGACTTGCCGTGATAAAAGGAACTATGAATTCTGCTGTCTACCAAGAGATCCTGAAGGAGAATGTCCGACCATCTGTTCGTGTACTCAAGCTGAAACGAACTTGGGTTCTGCAGCAGGACAATGATCCTAAACACACCAGCAAGTCCACCACCGAATGGCTGAAGAAAAACAAAATGAAGACTTTGGAGTGGCCTAGCCAAAGTCCTGACCTGAATCCTATTGAGATGTTGTGGTATGACCTTAAAAAGGCCGTTCATGCTCGAAAACCCTCTAATGTAACTGAATTAGGACAATTCTGCAAAGATGAGTGGGCCAAAATTCCTCCAGGACGCTGTAAAAGCCTCATTGCACGTTATCGCAAACGCTTGGTTGCAGTTGTTGCTGCTAAGGGTGGCCCAACCAGTTATTAGGTTTAGGGGGCAATCACTTTTTCACACAGGGCCATGATGGTTTGGATTTTTTTTTCACCTTTAATAATAAACACCTTCATTTACAAATTGCATTTTGTGTTTACTTGTGTTGTCCTTGACTATTGTTTAAATTGGTTTGATGTTCCGAAACACTTAAGTGTGACAAACATGCAAAGGAACAGGAAATGAGGAAGGGGGCAAACACTTTTTCACACCACTGTAATCTTGCTGAAAGATCTTCAACGCTACATTCTCTACATTCAGTGCTATGATGCCAACTTCCCTGTTATGTTCTGTGGTTTCATCTACTGACCCTACATGACAGAGGACCCCAGGGCCAGCAGAAGGAAACACAGTGAGTACATGACTGCTGAGGCGCAATGGGCTTAGGTCCCAATTAACACCAAGGGATCAAATCCCCCACCACCCTTGCCCTTTACCCCATTAAAATAAAACACTTACAACCATTAGGTTGGAAAGGGCAAGGCCACAGCTTTATTAAATTCCAACACATAACATGTAAACATATTTAACCAGTGCCAGTCACAGTCGTACTGTGAGCACTTTACCAAAAGAGGGAAGTGGGGCCTGTCCTTACCATAAGTGCTGGACAGACAGCCTACTTCTAATTTTTCATTCAAGGGCATAGCCCATTACAGCCACTTTAACTGCTGGCAAGGTCAAGAAAACTGCAGCAAGATGTGACATGCCATAGGAAAAAATGGGCAGGAGGATGGGCAGCTCTTCCAACGACTCTTCCCGAAAAGACCCAGAATTCCCTGGGGCACACGATTTCCTGAGCTCAGGCCCATCCCATGCCACCTGTCCCAACCAATTGTTTCCCTTGTCATGTACCTAGCCATGCCCCCATCAGGCAAGGCTCTCTTTCCCTAGGGAGGGGCTCAAGAGGCCTTAAGTAGGGGACAAGGCATCAGACACAGTGGAGGGAATTCAGTAAAGCAGTGCCCACATATTTCTAGAAGTAGTTTCCCTTAGGACTACTTGCGCCTGATTCAGGCATGCATTTGTGCCAGTTTTGGTAACACTTAGTAGTGACACAGATGACAAATTTCTGTAGTTCTAATTTCATGAACTTGTCCATATGGCAGCCACGGATTGTTAAAGATTTACTGCCAGTTCACAAATCAGGAAACTGGAGGTAATTAAGACCAACTCCGAGATGGTGTACAGAGGTAATCCAATGCTTAGAATGGGACATGAATGTGACAGCTTTCCACACAGGGCTCTATCCCCGGCTATGAGACTCTCTAGCTAAAAGCTAAATGTACACAAAGGGGCTGGGGATAGTGGTAATGTCATTACTTAAGTATGTATGGCAATGCCCATATTTAGGAAATGACCTGTGTCACTGGGTGGGGGAGCCTGATAGAAAACCGAGAGAGTAGTTCCACATCAGGTCTGGTTTACTTTTGATTAACCGCTTGCCGACCAGCCGCCGTCATTATACTGCTGCAGGTCGCCACGATCCCGTGAGCCGCCGTAGCTGTACGTTGGCTCCTTTAAGCGGGATAGCAGGCACTTGTGCGGTGCCAATGCACCGGTGGTTGCGATGAGCGATCGCGGGCACGAGAGGCAGAACAGGGATGTTTGTGTAAACACACATATCCCTGTTCTGTTCTGTGAGGAGAAACAGATCGTGAGTTCCTAATAGATAGGAATCACGATCTGTCATTTCCTCTAGGTCAGTCCCCTCCGCCCACAGTTAGAAACACACACAGGGAACACAGTTAACCCCTTGATCACCCCCTAGTGTTAACCCGTTCCCTGCCAGTGACATTTTTACAGTAATCAGTGCATTTTTATAGCACTGATCGCTGTATAAATGCCAATGGTCCCAAAAATGTGTCAAAAGTGTCCGATGTGTCCACCATAATGTCGCAGTCCCGATAAAAATCGCAGATCGCCGCCATTACTAGTAAAAAAATAATAATAATAATAATAAAAAATGCTATAAATCTATCCCCTATTTTGTAGACGCTATAACTTTTGCACAAACCAATCGCTTATTGCGATTTTTATTACCAAAAATATGTAGAAGAATACAGATCAGCCTAAACTGAGAAAAACTTAGCGTTTTTAAAAAAAATGGGGATATTTATTATAGAAAAAATTACAAAATATTGTGTTTTTTTCAAAATTGACGCTTTTTTGTTCAAAGCGTAAATAATAAAAACCACAGAGATGATCAAATACCACCAAAAGAAAGCTCTATTTGTGGGAAAAAAAGGACGTCAATTTTGTTTGGGTGCAGCACCGCAGGACCGCGCAATTGTCAGTTAAAGCGACGCAGTGTCGAATCGCAAAAAATGGCCTGGTCATTCAGCAGCCAAATCTGTCGAGGCTGAAGTGCTTTACCGCTTAGCAACCGCTCACCAGTGTTGGTCATCTTACTTTAAAAAGTAATTAGTTAAGTTACAAATTACTTCTCCAAAAAGTAATTGCGTTAGTAACTCAGTTACTACATTGGAAAGTAATTAGTTACACAGCAAAGTAACTGATTTTTTTTTAAATATTCTATACGTGTAACTAAGGGGCGGGTCTGGTATTACTGTAACCAAGGGACGCATTTATTATTATTGTTATATATCGTGTAACCAAGGGGCTGCTCTATTATTACTCTAACCAAGGGGCAGATCTGTTATAGTGTGTAAGCAAGGGGCGGGTATAGTATTATTATATCGTGTAAGGGGTGGATGGCTACAGAAGAGGGCGAATGTTAAATTAATGGGCAGAGCTCGATATATAACAATAATAATAAATGCGCCCCTTGGTTACAGTAATACTAGACCCACCCCTTACTTACACGATAGATGCCCCTTGCAGAGTAGCACGGGCATCGGGAGCGTGCGGCATCGCCTTGTACAATTACATGTTAACTGCACCTGCGCGGTGTAGAGTTCACTCAGAGCTGTTTAGGTTCGGCAATTTTCGGAAGCTCCGTAGTCCTTCGTACTGCGCAAGCCCTGCGCCTGCGCAGTACAGGGGGTCCTTATCCGGCGGGGGAACTTTTTCGCAGGACATCGGAATTACACTACTGCCATCTAGTGGCGGTAGATGTAATTGGGGTAACTAAGCCAAAGTAATGGGAACTGAGTTACCATGAGGGGAAAAGTAATCAGTTAGATTACTCGTTACCCTCTAAAGTAACTGCGTTAGGTAACTCAGTTTATTTTAACTCAGTTACTTACATCACTGCTGCTCACCGTAGATATACTGCGGCAGGGCGGCCGCTCTGTGCCAGATCACGTACCTAATACATGATCAGACACTTCCAGGTCTGGGGTGCGTGCACGTGCCACTGCCCCGCTTTTACGCTACGATTGGACATATCGGGAGCCAATCAGCGGACGCGATGTCTACCGGTAGTCGCTGATCGTTCAGGAAAAAGGCAGAACAGCGGTCTGCCTGTGTAAACAAGGCAGATTGCCGTTCTGTGAGAGGGGAATGTGCTGATCTTTTGTACCTGGTAAGCAGAAACACAGATCTTTACATTCCCCAGTCAGAGAACCCCCCACACAGTTACTAATCACTCCCAGGGAACACATTTAATCCTTTGATCGCCCCTGATGTTAACCCCTTCCCTGCCAGTGTCATTAGTAAAGTGAGAATGCATATTTTTTTAGCACTGATCACTGTATTAGTGTCGACGGTCCCCAAAAGTGTCAAAAGTGTCAGTTAGGTGTCCGTTTTGTCCCCTGCAATATCGCAATCCTGCTATAAGTCACTGATCACTGCCATTACTAGTAAAAAATAAAAAATAAATAAATAAAAATATACCATAGTTTGTAGACGCTGTAACTTTTGCGAAACCAATAATATACGTGTATTGGGTTTTTTATTACCAAAAAATATGTAGCAGAATACATATTGGCCTAAATCGATTAAGAAATTAGAATTTTTAAATTTTTTTTATTGGGAAAGTTTTATAAACGAAAGTAAAAAATATTGTTTTTTTTTTCAAAATTGCTGGCCTTTGTTTGCATATAGCGCAAAAAATAAAAACCACAGAGGTCATCAAATACCACCAAAAGAAAGCTCTATCTATGGGGGGAAAAAGGACATACATTTTATTTGGGTGCAGCATCTCATTACTACGCAATTGTCAGTTTAAATAAGGCAGTGCTGTGTCGCAAAAAATGGCCTGGTCATTAAGGGGGGTAAACCTTCAGCTGAAGTGGTTAACAGTACGTGCCAGTGGGCGGATCCATAGCCGCATGCCTGCCATGCGCTGTCAATAGACAGCAAGGACCTGATGGGTCTCTTTGTTCCCCATCAGGCTCACCCACCCCTACTACAAAGCTCCTTGGCCCTGCACCTGTCAGTGTGATGGGCTCACAGTCGCCAGCAAGGGATGGGGCACTCTGACCTCAGTGCCTGGCACCGTCAAATTCATGGACCGTTAAAGTTTACTAAGTAGCTTTGAAATGCAGCTTAGTAAATTACTCGTACATTCTGGCTAACACACTACATTTGTGGTACATGAAAAATATAATCCCCATATGTAAATGCATTCATGAGCCTGCAACTTGGCATCCTTGTATATATAGTGTGTGTGTATATATATATATATATATATATATATATATATATATATATATATATATATATATATAAAGTGCCTTGCAAAAGTATTCACCCCCCTTGGCTTTTTACTTATTTTGTTACATTACAGCCTTTAGTTCCAATGTTTTTTTAATCTGAATTATATGTAAAGGATCAGAACACAATAGTCTAAGTTGGTGAAGTAAAATTTGAAAAATACATACATAAAACATAAAATTCAGCCTAGGCGTCCAATCATTGCAGAAGACAAGAGGAGGAGCGCGGGAGAAGACATTGGGTCAGGATGAAATTGAGGACACCGCTCGCCACCTGCCGCCGTCACCCGCTGCACACTGGAGACAAGGTAAGTGCTGGGCAGATGGCGGGCGGGGGCACATTGGTAGCACTTGGGGCACATTGGCAGGAAGCACTTGGGGCACATTGGCAGCACTTGGGGCACATTGGCAGCACTTGGAGCACAGTGGCAGCACCTGGGGCACAGTGGCAGCACTTGGGGCACAGTGGCAGCATTTAATGGGCACAGTGGCAGCATTTGGGGCACAGTGGCAGCACTTGGTGCACAGTGGCTGCATTTGGAGCACAGTGGCAGCACTTGGGGCACAGTGGCTGCATTTGGAGCACAGTGGCAGCACTTGGAGCACAGTGGCAGCACTTGGGGCACATTGGCAGCACTTGGGGCACAGTGGCAGCACTTGGGTCATAGTGGCAGCATTTAATGGGCACAGTGGCAGCATTTGGGGCACAGTGGCAGCACTTGGGGCACAGTGGCTGCATTTGGAGCACAGTGGCAGCACTTAATGGGCACAGTGGCAGCATTTGGGGGCACAGTGGCAGCGTTCGATGGGAACAGTGGCAGCATTTGGGCACAGTGGCAGCATTTGGGGCACAGTGGCAGCATTTCATGGGCACAGTGGCAGCATTTGGGGCACAGTGCCAGCATTTGGGGCACAGTGCCAGCATTTCATGGGCACAGTGGCAGCATTTGGGGCACAGTGGCAGAGTTTGATGGCACAGTAAGCCTGCAATTCATGGGTTTTTTTTTTCTTAATTTTTCAGTTTGTTTGTGCTTCCCCCAAAAAAAAATTGAGCACCAGCCGCCACTGGATTTCACACAAAGGAAACGAAAAGAGAACAGGATACTTTTTCATAGCAGTACATGGTACAGCGGGCACATTGCTGGAATATGAAATCCTGAATTTACATACTCTTTAAAATATCCAGCAGGAAAAGTGGGAACCCCTCACGATGGCCAGTTGGCCATGACAGGCAGCTTGGCAACCTCAAGCACTGAGATCTGAAAGACTGATATTGTCAAGTAGTTCAGCTGTTCAGTATGTACCAAATAGTGTAATATCAGAATTAAGTGGACTGACCCTTTAACTGTATGTAGTGACATAGTCAGTAGTTTAATGGCATATTATGTTGACTGTGTTCAGACCCCCTAGTTGCAGGTTTGTCACATGCCTGATATTTAACATCCTTGGGAAACTTCCTGATGCTGATTGCTTTATCGCTCTGCTTGGACAGTGCTTAAACGTTTAAATAAACAGGACCATATTGCACAGTGATTAGGCCTCTGGCAATGAACAAAAATCCATAATGTTTGTATAAAGCAGTACTTGGCCCAGACGAAGGTTGTTTCTGCTGAGACAGCAGCTCGGAGTCTTGAATTTCCCCCAAGAAGAGATGAGGACTGTTTACAGAGTGTAAGAAAACAATTAGGAGAAAAACGTCAGCAGCTCATTATTCCTTGCATGGTAAATTAAAAATGGGTTCTCTTCAGAAGGCTGCAGCTCAAATCTTTCGTATTTTCAAAGTAAATGACATGTGACCAATCCACTTAGGGGAATCTCGAAGATTTCAGTCAACACTCTGGGCTGCCCGCCCGAATCTGCAGTCACAACAAGATAAGGACCATGAAACATCTGCTGCTCTGACTGGTTGTGACCACTGGTAATGGATATTCCAACTTCAAGGTACCTAAGCAAAAGATACACAATAATAACTACAGTTGTGTAGTCAATGAGCAAGAAGGATATATGGGATTTTTTTTATTTAGGTGCAGAATAGATTACAAAGATATGAAATATAATATTAAAAGTTTTTATTTTGAAGCCCAACATAAAAATAGTTGAGTTTGGAAGATATAGTAAGTAGCAAGTACAATGTAACACAACGTTAACAAGACAGCATATAAGGTGGACTTCCCAACATAACAAAAAAAGGGAGAGGGTAGGGAAAATAAGTAACAAGTGCCAGGGCACCTAGAAATCTCCTCAGATCTTGCTTGTCCGGTGTGGACCTGTCACTCTGGTCTAGCTAATATTAACTAATAAACAAAAAAACCTGATATGTTCCTATCAAAGGCTGGCAGGAACCAGAAGACCAAATGAGTGGCATAACATACGAGAAATGAGGGCTTAAATAAAACAAATGAGCTTTATTGTAAATACAAAAAAAGAAGAAAAAACAGTGTAATCACATGTGAT